>JAAFCE010006949.1:26226219-26237951 GCA_013389805.1 Trigoniulus corallinus | reverse complement strand
TACTGTATCCCATTGATTGAATGTGTCCATCCAGTACAGGATGTCTGATTTTTTTTTAATTTAAAGCACACGATGGAACCTTTTGATCATTTGCCAACCTTGAAGGATAATTCAGTGTGCGTGATGTGAACACGTATTTCACTGACGACTGTTGTTTGTGTTTTAGGGCCCTTCAACTAGAAGGTGATTAGAGCCCCTGTCCACTGCGTAGATCTGACGCAGGGACTGCACAGACACTACACTAATAGGGCGGTTTTTGGATACTAGCGGTACCCAGTTTTCCCAAACGGCCACCCATGTCAGTGCTAACTGGGGTTGCGTTGCTTAACTTTAGTGATCAGACAAGAACTGGTGTGTCCAACGCAACTCGCCGCTCCCAGAGGTACTGCGGGGCATCAAGACTGAAATCGGGATGTGTGTCACCTTATTAAGTGACACGTACCTTTTCCATGGCACTTACTCGTCAAAATGGCACTTACACCATGTAACTGGTAGATGAAACAAAATTTCCAGCTGTAGGAGCTCTCCCTCTCCTTGGCGTGTGAATTCATCACTGAACTGCAGACGGACGAGAATCGAATATTGACCTTGTGTCAATTCAGATGGGGTATCCATCCCGCCCTGGCAGAGGCAGGAGACGACTGTTTGTTTGAAGGAGAGAATTATTATTCAAAATAGAGTTGTTCATATTATCAGAAAGACAGTACTTACCTTCTGCCAGAAGAGGCAGTCGTCATAAATGCCATTGTACTGCTCGAATGGGCCTTTATTATTAGCCAGGTTAAATTGGCTATTTCATAGCAATTTTAATAGGTTTTTCCCATTTCTAAAATACTCTTTCGCCAAACGTATTATTTTGTTGTAATATGTTTTGATACAGTAGGTGCTACCTTGTGTATCTTTCGTATTGCCGTATTCAAAGTTTCGACAGTTTAGGTGAGGCACTAACGACATCTAGTGCAGAATTAGGAACGAACAAAATAGCGATGTTGGCTTGCGCAAATGGCTAACTTTTTCATGGTGAATGCGTTACATTTTGTTGTTTTTGAACTAGTTATTGAGTTGCAGACTGACGTGCGGCAGTTTAGACAAGTAGCATTTTAGCGAATGAGTGGAAAATGTACTTGAAATATTCTCATCCTAGATTTTGGCACTTAATAATCATAAATCGTTTGGAAGTTGTGTTCGTCACCACAAGCATATGTGAAATGGAGGCTACTGAAAAAGTAGGATTTTTAGTGAGCCGGTATCGCTTCTCGGCCTATCGGCTAAGATCAAAGTGTAGTATCTGTTCTTATCAGCCTAACATCTGATACGCTCTCTATAAGAGGGCATCAATGTTATTCTGATTTTTGGAATTAGACGGAGTGCTTGGGGCTTGCTCCATCTCTGTCACGGGTTGTCCAGGCATTGCAGTACCGCCAGGTTCGGCCCAACCTCCTCTGGAGGTCTTTAAATAATGAATTTAAGAAATAACTGTTTCTATCTTATGTACTGGTTGTGTTAGCACTGCTGTTTGTGGGGGCCTTTTCCTTTGTCATAAGGCCGGTTGTGATTGAACAGGGTACTGCAAGAAGAGTTGCCATGAAACCTCTATCAGCCCAGTGCTGCAATTGGTCCAACTCCAAAGTGAGCGGTGAAATGCGTTGGACAGCCTAAGGGTGAGGTTACACTGCATCGGAATTGGTGCGAATAAATGGTCGTAAGAATGTTTACGACTTCACACGAACTGACCGAAGGGGAACAAGTTTATACATGCCAATGGGCATGGTTAGATTTCTTGAGTGGACTTCGTACGAATGGGCACGAAATTCGTGCGTTAGTCGCATGCGTTCAATTGTATTTGTTTTTTTGGTCAGTTTTCGTACGAACAGCACTATTTTTAGCTGCTGAATTGAAAGTTGCTCTATTTTCAAGTTTGTCAAATATTTAACAATATACTATAGAATATACTATACTTTTCCTTAGTATTATAAGTAGTTGTAATATTAATGCAAAATCATGGACTGTGAAAACCTTATCTCACTGGTTGAGGATAGAAGATCTCTATGGGACCAAAAGTCTAGACTATATCACAATCGTGATTTAAATAAAAAGTTGTGGAATGAAGTTGCTGAGAAAATGAGCTCAACGGGTAAGTTAATAGCGTTTCATTTTCCAATATTTATAAGTACTATACCAGCTATACAACACCTCTCAGCCAGTATTCCTGATTTACCAGGGCAGATCCTGGGGGGAGAGCAATGCAGCCATGCTGTCCCCTCAGTGCCTCAATAGGATGCATATTTCAACTAATACATGATTCAACTTTTTGATTCAACATTTTGCATTGCTATCCCCATTTCTATACTGCCACTGCAACAGTTGCAATCCAAGGGGTGGTAGAGGACCTATTGTTATTCGTAGCTAGAATTATTATAAGGGATTCTGAATATTTAAGAATATTTAGGGCACACTTTTTTGAAGTGCTCCCCCTTGATCCAATACTAGATCTGCTCCTGTGATTAACTGTGCCCCTGGGCACACTGCCAGGGTCTGACCAGTGTCAGTACCAGTGACAGAGTCAGTGCCAGACTTATCACGTTGTTTTCTTCAACTGTATTCTCCTGTTATTTTTACATGATGTTTATCTGTACTAATTGTATGCTGACAAACAAATAAGATAAATAAAAACTACTATAATAGGTGTACTACAAGTTTATTTTCATTTGGATTATACAGTAAATAAGCATAAATTGCAATATTTAAAAAATATTGCATTTATGACACATCAGTTATTGTTTTTGACAATGTCAAAGTATTCTGCAAACTTGTTTCGAACCTCATAGGCTGTATTTGTACTTCTATTGAAGCAGCGGCCTTGGTTATTTATAGTTGTAGATACCTGTACATTTTCAGTTGCCTCGCACATATCTGGGATACCTTCCAAATTTATAATGATGTTATGGAGCAAGCAAATGCACTTCACAATAATGTCTACTTTATCAGGATGAATTTCCATCTCATTTTTTAAAATTCGCCATTTTGATGTTATTATACCGAATGCACATTCAACAAGACGCCTTGCTCGGGAAAGGTGTAGATTGAAACTTTCTTCTTTTGGTGTTAAAGCTTGACGTGAATAAGGTCTTATTAAATACTTCTTCAAAGGATATGCAGCATCTCCCACAAAAACGTGAGGAGCAGTAATATCTGTATTTGGTAAAAGCTTTGGTGAAGGAATCTGCATTGTGCCACTTTCAATATTATGGAACAGTGCTGAACATGAAAAAATTCCTCCATCACTTTGTTTGCCATAACTCCCAACCTCAATACTTTCAAATTTGTAGTCAGCATCTACAACACCTTGCAGCACAATTGAAAAGTAATTCTTGTAATTGTAATAGAGGGATCCTGAGTTGGGAGGACATTTGATTCTTACATGTTTACCATCAATAGCTCCAATGCAGTTGGGAAATTTCCATTTAGTCAAAAATTTGTCTGCAATTGATGAAAGCATTGATTCTGTTGGATATGGCATATGCGTTTGGTTTAAAGTTTCCCATATAGCTAGGCATGTGTCATACACTATTCCTCGGACTGTTGCATGTGACATTCGAAATGAAAAAGACAGTGCTCGAAATGAGCTCCCAGTGGCTAGGCACCTGCAAAAAACATTATGTTCAACATGTATTCTTACCAATTGTTACAGTCTAGTTCATATCTCATTGTACAAATCAGCTTTCTCTTAATTTGAGAATATGTTATGCTCAAATAAAAACACCAAATGTTTCTGTTGCAGAAAGTGTAGTCCGTCAGAAGTGGAGGGGCCTCCGTGACACATTCCGTAAAGAACTGCTTAAACTACAAAATAAAAAGTCTGGAGATGGTGCTGATGACAAAGAAATGACAAGCAAGTGGCAATTTTTTCCAAATATGTTGTTTGTTAGAGACCAGTTCACTCCAAGACAAACAACAGGAAATATCCCTCACAATCAATTAATTGAACATGAATCATCTGATTCACTACCTGCTGATGAGGACGTTGACTGTTCAAAGGATCCAGAAAGCAACGACAGTGAACAGGTACAAAGAGTAGTGAATGTGGAAGCAGAAGAAACGTTTGCAAAACCATCATGCAGCTCAGTAAACAGTGGTTTGCAACATACCACCACCCCTTTAAAAAGAAAGAAAGAAAGAGATAGCACTCTAAATAAATTAATGCGTGTAGAGGAAGAAAAGTTAGAATATCTTAAACAAAATTCTCAAAAATTTCATGATGATGATCATTATTTTGCTTTAAGCCTTGTGCCATATCTCAAACAACTACCAACTCACCGTAAAATGTTAGTTAGAGCAAAATTTCAAGAAATTCTGGCTCATGAACATGAACAATTACACTGCAAAAATATTTCTGCACAACAGCCACTCACAGTCATTAGATCCTCACCACAATACAGTGGTTGCACAACACCATCACCACAATACAGTGGTTGCACAACACCATCACCACCTTATTGTGTGACAGAACCTGTGCAACAACAACCTGTACAACAAGAAGCAATCTTGGTGTTATCTGCAGATAGTCAGAACCCAACTTGCATTAGAACAACTACTCGAGTTGACAATGAACATTCAATGTCACTCACCAGAAATTTTTTGCCAAACTATCAAGCAGATTTGTACAATTCATCCTTTAATAATGGTACTTAATAAATGTTGTGTTTAAACAGTAGTAATTTATTTACCTTAGAGTTACAATTAACTTTTCTTGTGGAGAAATGCATGTCCTAAAGTTTGAATGCTTCTCAATTTTTTCTTTGATGGCATTTAAAATGTAGTCAAATGTAGAGCACCTCATTCGGACATATTCAAAGAACTTCACATCACTTCTTCTAAGCTCCTCATATGATCTTCCAAATTCCCCATTTTTGATTCTTGACTGGAAAAAGGGTGCAACCCACAGACTGCGACTTTTTAATCTCTTCATCAACAAAAACCTTAATGCCAAACTGTCAAACAAATAATCTACTTCAACTGGATCCATTGCTCTTCTTCTACAGGAGTGCATCCACTCCATGCACATGTTCGCAAGTAGTGTGTCCACTTAATTCGTACGAATTTCATACGAACAAATTCGTACGACCATTATTTCGTACCAATTCGGATGCAATGTAACCTTTGCCTAAGTCTCGTCTGATCGCTGAAGGTCAGCAGCGCAACCCCATGTGGTACTGACGTGGGTAACCGTTTAGGAAAAACGGATAGCATTATTGTAGTGTCTGCATTCCGCGTAAGAACTATGCTGAGGACGTGAACAACCCTAAAACACCAACAACCCTGTGGTACATGTATTATACAGTCAGGTCTCGTTTTATGCGTTCCGCAGAAAATCGCATCAAACGGGACGCTGCTTACTTTCTGTGATCAGACGAGATTTGGTGTGTTTAACGCAACTCACCTCTCACTTTGGTAGGAGTTTTACCAATTACAGCAGTGGACGGATAAGAGGTAGCATTGGCATTCCACTTGTAGGGCACTACCCAGAATAGGACCTGCTCAATCACATGTCTCAAAACAAAACGCCCTAAAACAGCAATAACACCAACACAAGCATATAAGAAAAAGAGAATGCCCCAGGGCACCGTTCATGTATCGCTAAAGGTAGGTGGCCACAATGGGCGCATTCGGGCCACCAGGGCCTTCCGTGCGGGTTAAAGGCAGGATAAAAGATTTATTAGGGGGGAGGTGGTAAAGAGGATAAACTTGGCAGTGGGTACTGAACACCGGGTAAAAACACTGGTATACAAATCATACAAGAATGCACAGAGTAGAAGCGCACCGAACATGGGCAACGCATAAACCATAATTACAAACCAAGCATAAACATAAGTAAAACGTAATTTACACATAAAGTATGACGGTAAAGTAAAATCACCCATAAGGCGGGTGAGGCACTGGGCAAGGCAAGGCAACACATCAGCAGACAGGGCAACACATCAGCATACGTAAAGCGTTGAGAAACAAGGCCACAAATGCGTGCAGCGACCATGGAAAAAGCAAGCCATGTAAATTATGCATTTTGACCAACGTATTTTTCTTTCGCAAAGTGATAGCGCCACCATATGAAAGCGGTTTTCTCACTTCTCCCCTATGCCCATGGATTTCTCCGTTTTAATCCTTGAATATCGCTCCTCTGTCAACTCCTTCCTCCTCTGCTCTACCATGGCCCCAGCCTTGGACAACGAACACTAAACTAACCCACGACACTGGCCAAAACACTCCGGCGCACTCCCTTCCACCTCTCCAACCTTTATCATTCAATATGCAACAATAGGGAGCCAGTAGGAGTGCGCCTTTGTCCTTAGCGAGCGAAATCTTCATTCTCAAATCGTCCCATGAACCATCCATCCCCACCACCTCACATATAACCAACGCCTACTCGCCACCACACCTAACCTCCGTCAATATTGTCTCGCATTAGTTATATGTTCTACATACACATCCCTCGACCACCGTATGGTGTCCGCCACCATCAGCTGTCGCATGAGCCACGCGTATTTCCTAGAAATGTGCAGCATTCGCAAGACCCCCTCATTAGAGGGGGCCCATGCGCCCAGAGCTCCTACCAAAAACGCGTCCAGCTGCACAGTAAAAAGCCATCATCGGCAAGACTTTGTCTAATATCGTCATACTTTGCCAACTTTACATCACGCGCCGCTCTAAACGCCCCTTCAAAAGGAACAGCCACGTCAATAATAATTTTCGTTTTGGCCTGGTGGTTTGTAATAACTATATCTGGGCGCATGGCGTTACCCTGCATGGCTCTATTATTAAGGGCGACCTCCCCCATCCCTGGTGGGATTGCCTTAACTAGACGACTGACAATGTCATCATGACGGCGTAAATATGCTTGAACTACCGAAAACTTCCACCAGCTTCCCAAAAGCTACATACAACGACATAAAGCTACAGTATATAAATTTACGTAAAACTACATAAAGCTACTTAGAACTACATAAAACTGTATAGAACTATATAAAGCTACATTTTAATTACTAAAAATTATTAATACACAACAGTACAGAAGTATATAAGTAATATACATAAGTTAGTAAAATACAGGAGGTGACTATGATCCTGAAATACTAACAAATGCGCTATGCCACAATCAGAAAGCTGTGTGGGCAAAGCGACAACAAACAGGAATACGGATTCTAAAGAAACAACCAGCAAAGCACGTAAGGCGCTAAAATCAACTAAGCGGTATTAGAACCCCAGCCGAGAAATGTCCTGGGTATTCAGTGGTACCCTGGGTTTAGGCGGCCCCTGTATGTATTGCCGCGTATTCGTGATGTGCTTGACATAGATATCTCGAGACCGCTGTATGGTGTCTGAAACCATAAGGTGGCGCATCAAGTGAGTATACCTACGGGAAACCTTAAGCGACCGAAAGATCCCGTTATTCGAGGGAGCCCAGGTCACCAATAAGGAAGGAATCCTGGGAGACGGTGAAACCGTCATTCTGGAGAGCCAGGCGGAGACTCGTACTTTGGAAGTTTTGCTTGCCGTTCTGCTTGAAACGCTCCATAGTCCCCCTCAAAGGGGACAGCCACGTCAATAATGATTTTCTGGTGAAGTTGATGATCGATAACGACAATATCGGCGCGGAGCCGTGGGTCGGCTCGACCTCTGCGATTGAGGGTAATTTCGCAAATGTGAGGGGGAATCGCCTTAATAAGGCGGTTTACTATATTGTCGTAGCGAAGAAGGTAAGCACGGCTATTTCGCATGCGATGATTTAAAACGTGGGGTAGGGACTCGAGCGGGTAACCGCAGCGACGACATCGACGGTCCCCTTGGCGGCAAAAACGGCGCGCAGCGTTCAGTGGGAGCAAGTTGAGCCGTGCACAGTGGAAGAACCTCCAGTCGCAGAAGCGTGTGAACGCTCCGGTACGGATGAAATGGGAGGAGGAGGGGGATTGGCGGGTCAGGGCGTGTCCCTTCCCCTGGTCTCTCCGTGTTGTAAGGATATCAGAGTAGGCCATTCTAGCCCGCTCTCGTAGCAGGGGGCAGGCGGCCCTACCGCTAGGAACCAAAGAGTCGCCCACGTGGAGCTCCGGGGAGCCGTCCGGGCCCTCCCGCCACTGTAATGGCAGAAGGCCACTGAGAGCCTTGACACTCCTGCGGACACTAGACGACCATATATATGGTAATATCTGAGAATGAGTTGTTGAAAAAGGGAAAGCAGGTCACTGTTCAGATAACGAACCACTAGTGGGGTAGTGGCAGGGACCCTGGTGATACGCTGGGTGATGGCCTGGAGGTGGGCGATGGCCACCAAGCGGATTAAGTTGTCGTCATGGGCTATATTTAAGGCCCAACGCAACTGTGATAATATCATAGCAGACCGTTTGGGGAAGCAGGGGAGTTTCTGCATGTCCGGGGTAGACGCCGTGAGGAGGGCAAGGTCATCTGCGAAAGCTAAGTCTGGGATTGTTTGGTGATAAGTATCCGCCCCCAAGTGTCGAAACCCGTCTAGGGTCTGAAGGAGGGGTTATAATGCTATGTTAAAGAGGATGGGGATAATGGGGTAACCCTGGGGGACCCCCGCCCGAAAAAGGGGGTGGGGTCAGTCAAAGCAGACCCCTTAACAGTGCTACTAGCGCCAGAGTAAAGGTCCCGGATGATGAAAAGAAAAACATCACCCACACTCGCCCACTCAAGGATCTTTCAGAGAAGCTCGTTAGGTACGGAGCCGAAGGCGTTGGCAAGATCGAGCCACGCGACCACCGCTCCCTCCGCTCTCTGTGCTTTTTCAATCAGCGTCCGGAGGAGGAAGGTATGGTCAGCGCAGCCGTCCGCCTCCAGGAAGCCCAGATAGTGATAGTGTCGCAATGGGTCTTATTAAGGGGTGGAGGGTGGTTTCCATTGAGATAGCGAACCGCTAATGCGATGGTGGTGGGAAGACGGGTTAGGCGCTGGACAAGCCAACACATCAGCAGTTAAGGCAACAAACACATCAGCAGACAAGGCAACACATCAGCAGACGTAGAAGCGTGGAGAACCAGCCCACCAGGGCGTGCAGAAACAATGGGTGAAGCGAGCCATGTGAATTTTACATTTTGCCCAACGTATTTTTTTTTTCTTACACAAACTGTAGGCACTACCATATTCAAGCGGTTTTCTCACTTCTCCCCCTTGGCCATCCAGCCTTAAACAACGAACACTAAACTGACCCATCACACTAAACATTACACTTGAACAGACACCACATTTACATTGCAAAGTAATAGTAGACTCATTACATCCATACTTTTAACACATAGGGGAACACATCAAACGCTACCAGGACAATCACCGAATGTTTATTCTGTATGTGGAACCTCTATTTTTTCCACATATACATATACTTCTGAAATGGGCCTTTATTATTAGAGGGTTTAGTGATTTGAAAGCAATTTTTAACACGTTTTTGTAGTTGTTAGCATTTTCTTTCACCAAACGTTTATTTTCTTTGATTTACTGCAATTCATTATGATATTTTCTTGTGATTTATTTAGATAGGTGCTACCATGTGTAACAAAACACAACAACAACAACCCTAACACACAACATTTAAAACACAAACAACAACAACAACAAAAACCATACGTAACAAGGTTATCTTTCATATCTCTTTATTCAAAGCTTCAACAGTGTGAAGCAGTAACGACATCTAGTGAGGAATTAGGAACGAACAAAATAGCGATGTTGACTTGCCCAAATGGCTAACTTTTTCATGGTGAACGTGATATATTTTGTTGTTTTTGAACTAGTTATTGAGTTACAGACTGACGTGTGGCAGTTTAGACAAGTAGCATTTTAGCGAATGAGCGGGAAATGTACTTAAAATATTTACATCCTACATTTTGTCACCTAATAATCATAAGTTGTGTAAAAGTTGTGTTCGTCACCACAAGCATATGTGAAATGGAGGCTACTGAAAAAGTAGAATTTTTAGTTAGTCGGTATCGCTTCTCGGCCTATCGGCTAAGATCAAAGTGTAGTATCTGTTCTTATCAGCCTAACATCTGATACGCTCTCTATCAGAGGGCATCAATGTTATTCTGATTTTTGGAATTAGACGGAGTGCTTGGGGCTTGCTCCATCTCTGTCACGGGTTGTCCAGGCATTTCAGTACCGCCAGGTTCGGCCCAACCTCCTCTGGAGGTCTTTAAATAATAACTTAAGAAATCATTCTCTCTTTCTTATGCCTAGTTCCGTATCACCACACTTCAACGCTAATCACGTCGCCACTGGTGGCGTTTTGTGCTAGTGCGTTATGAAGGACCGCCAGCGCAATTCCATAAGTGCAGCGCTTTATTTGGTCATGCCTTACATTATCCTCCGCCATTTTTCAAGCAGACAGCTCAACCGCCAGCCCGTGGACAACCCGTACCAGAGATGGAGCAAGCCCCAAGCACTCCGTCTAATTCCAAAAATCAGAATAACATTAATGCCCTCTTATAGAGAGCGTATCAGATGTTAGGCTGATAAGAACAGATTTTTTTATTAGAAAATGTTACATTACAGATTATTTGAATCTACGAAAATGTTACATGGAAATTTCGGCACACCACATACATAAATAGTTTTAATATATATTAGTGAGAGAAACTGCCACACCGAGATGCAGACGAGCATCCGGCCACGTGCATATACAAATCCTAACCCCAAAGAAAAAGCAATGTACTAGTAGCAAGAGCATAAGAAAAAAAAACAAGTGCCAGCCAGCCCAAGACGGGCATGGCTTGTTAGATGTCGCACAAGCAGAATATAGAGCGACAGAAAAAGCCCTTCTAACATCAACGATATGGTGGCAAACGGTGACGTACCACGAGCCCAAGGACATGCTACAAACATAGCCTAAAGTTATAGAATAAAAGATATGGCAATACAGTACACAAGCCAATGACAGCATACTACAAGTGCGAATAAATATGAATAAGCATAACAATTATAAGCAAAACATAGCCTAAAGTTAAAGAATAAAAAGGTATGGCATACAGTACACAAGTTAAAGACAGCATACTACAGGTGCAAATAAATATGAGTAAGCATAACAATTATAAGATGACAACAAGGACAGGAGGGGAGACCTATGAGCACGGGTGTCGGCGGGCAGGCCTCAGGCGTGGTGCATGCGCACCCATCCGGGGCCACAGCCCGCCAACCCCAGTGCTGGGCTAGAACTAGCAGCGCATGATGCGCTGGGGAAGAGCTTTATTGGTGGGAGGGGGAATAGAATGAAATCCTATGAGCACAGCCGCCAGTGGGCGGGCCCCAGACATGCCACCCACGTAGCACATCAAGGGCCACTGCCCGCCAGCCCCAGTGCTGGATAGGAACTAATAGTGTGAAGCGGGTAGTAGTAGTGTGTAATGTGTAGTAGTGTATAGCAGGTAGGAGTAGGGAGTGGTGTGTACTAGTATGTAGTGGGGTCCATATTTTATTAAATGGGTAGGGTAAGAAAGGGGCGTGACAATACAATATATCAAGAGAGAAAAAAAAAAATGCAGGCTCACATTGTGCAAGACAGTATCGCAAAGTACAATAAAAACACAGGCTCACATTATGTATGGCCTGGCAATCTAATACAGCAAAATGCACTATAATATACTGAATTGACTGCCACCGCCAAAGCCAGGCAAGTCGGGAGGCGGCAGTGAGGGAGGAAATGGGGGAGGGACGGGGAAGACAACCCCCCCCCC
>JAAFCE010006949.1:26175534-26203557 GCA_013389805.1 Trigoniulus corallinus | reverse complement strand
GGGGGGGGGGGGGAAATCATTTTTTTTGGTAGACTTCCTTAGGTTAGCTACCTGGGTTAGGTTGGCTGCCTTATGCATTACACGATCTCACTTACTGGGAAGCGACAATGAGGTCGATACTGCAGCACGCTTAAGCACCACATTTAGGTGCATGGCCTGCAAGATATATTAAATTTTGCCTGCCTGCTGAAAAGGTTGTTTATTCCTGATGTAAACCCTCAAAAAGCTTTGCAGCAGGGGTTAAACAACTTTGGTGTCTCCAACAATTGCAGTGCAATCTGCTGTTGACTAAATCACTGAAGTTGGGAAATTGTCTAAGGAGCAGTAGAGGAGGATCTAATGCAATTCCTAACCAGAATTCAGAATATTTTAAAGTACTTGTGGTGCACTGTTTTTGAAGTGCTCCACCGTTGATCATCCTCTGGATCTACCCCTCATGGATGGTTAATATTGCAGTGCATTTAAATATGTAATTAATGAAAGATTTTCAGATGTTAAATTGCATGAATGTACTGTATTGGGGACCAAGGGAGCGCATCCCTCTGAATTTTACTCATGGGCACCACGAATCAGTAGTCCCTTCCACCTCAAATTTTTAGATCGATGTCTTTGCAAATGAGTATATGTATAATATATGGATGGCGCCAAAGTGTGCAGGGCCACGTATGGGTTTGGGCGGGAAAAAGAAGACAAAGGAGTTCTGTTGAGGTCCTTGGACGAGTAGGACCGTTATTTACCAGTCGTTTGAATAGTCAGTTGCTATCCAGTTCTATATCATATTGTTTTATTATCAGTTGTTGTTATTATTAAGTTGTTATTATTATGGTGTTGTTATTAAGTTGTTATTAAGATGTATTTTATTCAGTTATGTGTTAAAGTATTGTGTTCAAACACCCTTACCACTCGGACAACACAACAGTACATAGTGAGAATTACATTGAAAATTTTGTGTTGAGTATGTGTGTGTACAAAGTTAAAACCTTTTAAAAAAATTTCAAGATGTGTATTCCCTAATAATTGCATTGAAATGGTTAATCCAAAGGATGGATTTAATGGGCGACGATTAATGACTGTTTGCTTTTTATAATTTCCAAAATTCTCCATAGGATGCATATTTCAGATGACTGTTGATAGACCTCTTATTGTGTTTTGGACCTTTTGTTGCATTTTGGACCTCTTGTTGTATTGTTTCATCCATTTTTATATAGTTCGTTATAACCGTTAATATTATATCTTGTTATTAATTGTTGCTTAATTTATTATCATGGTGTAAGCCATCGTTACGTATTTCATCGACATTAAGACATTATTCATTTTACGAAAATCTGTTCATCTCAGCCTAATATCTGGTACACTCTCTGTAAAACGGCGGCATCTATGTTTTTTTTGGAATTTGACGGAGTACTTTAGAGCTTGCTCCAACTCTGTCATGGATTGCCCAGGTATTGCAGACTCCACGTTTTAGCCCATCCTCCACTGGAGGTTTTTAATAATAAACATGATAAATAATCTCTCCTTATAACCCTCTGCCTGGTGACAATTACCCTTTGTTGAAAGACCTTTTGTGAGTGAGCCCCACAAGTGATTGTGCTGCCCTGATTGAGTGAAATAAGTGTTGTGCAACTGATGTTTTCATCGATTGTGCTGTGCTTTCGGCTTCCGAGATATCTTCGGCCTGTGCGTCTTGCTCTACACCTGACAAATCACTTAAAACTATGTGAAAGACATTATGGAACAACTGACTACTGTACCTCCTAAATTGATTTCACTGCCCCATGTCCTTCAACCCTCTGGAGTTCAATACCCCTCCTTTGTATGACTGGCTGGTAGAAAATTCCTGGCAACTATTCCAGGAAAGTTACCACTCAAGAAGATTGAAGCTTCGTTGCAAGCTGGCCAGAAAATTGATGCTGTGGTGACTTCACTGATACCGCTATCTCCAAAGCCGGATTAAAGCAACTATGGTCACGATCTACTTTCAGGCTAGGGAGTGGCCTGCAACTCTCACCTTGAAGTATTTCTGACTACTGATCTGCTGTTACACGCCAATCTGGAGCTGGTCTCACCCCTCAATGTCAGGGTTCGAGAGCTTGAAGGTGGTGGACATCGTGAGAATGAGGGTGAGTAGATAGAGATGGTTTTGACATGCAATTAGAAGAGTGGAGGGGAACACTCGGATGGGTTGCTCCTTGGGTAAACTGGGTACTGAGGATACGCAAAAACCGTCGCATTAGCGGTAGTGTCTGTGCAGTCTCTGGATTAGAACTACGCAGTAGAGACGGGACTTTGATTACCTTTTATTTGAAAGGCTCTAGAACATCAACAAAACGTTTTGGAGGAGGGAGAGAGGGCTAGGTACATTAGGTACATTATTGTTCTGCTAATCAGGTTGGGGAGTCGGCCAAGCAGTTATAATGGGCATAACCCTGTAGGGGCTGTTTGCGTGTGAGGAAGGAGGCTTTGCAGTGAGGGATGTAGGACAGGAGGTAATTCTCAGTACCCAATTTTCCCAAACAAACGCAGTGTTGCCAACCAATGATATGCTGTACTACTCAGGAGCTAACCAGATATATTTCTCTTTTTGTTTTTCTTGCAGCTTTCGAGACGCCACGTTGAAGTGAAGAATGTGCAACGGATATTTTCCTCTATTGTGCTGTTATCAATTGACCAGGAATTTTTGACCTATGCATCTTGCACTACACCGGCCAGAAGACATTATTGAACAAACGCCATGGTGGACGTTTATATCGCTAATTGTTTGGCGTTCGCTGATGATATTGCCCTTTTCACTTATTCGTTGACAAATTTGCAGAACCTGCAATACGTTGCTGTCCACTGCTCATCCTAAATGGACTTCACTTTGAAGTACGTACAACAAATGTGCTAATCTACATACTCTCACGACTGGCTAATAACTAAATTCTTTGGATCCAAATTGGTGTACCAGGGGTGCCCGTTTAGTTCTCTCTACACGCACTCTGCCTCATGCAGGCTTCTGAGCCTCCTCTGGAATCGGGCTGCTAGCACACCCACCCACTTGCATCCGCCACAGATGGCAGCTTCGGGATCTCGTGTTTTCAATATTACCAAAGACGTCGCGACAGGCCACAAGATACGACCACTGCTGCAAACGCCACATTAGCCCCGTGCCTATGGCTGTAATTCGAAACAAAGTCTTAATCGCACAGGCGGCTGTTTTCGGTAGGTCTTAGGGTACAGTACATCCGTTGAATAAAGAATTATCTTCCCCATGCTCTTGCCGACAGCATCAGTGACGTCATATGGCTAGTGGAAAGCCTGGTTAAGCCGTCCCTCCAGGATCAGGGAAAATCGCTTTTAAAATTCGAGCAATGCTTAACCATCTAAGATCCGTGGTGGAATGGAAAGAAAGACTATCTTAATGTGATTGTTCTCTTGTCCTGTTTCTTAGAAGATCTCATTGATGGGACATGTCATGGTTTTGGCACAATTCACTGATCTAATGAAATTTCTGGTGAACACCAATACACCTGCCCCCTTAGGCAGAACTATAAATAAGACCCCTTCTCCCCCAACATATGCCCTATCATTACATTGTTATGCCCACGAGTTGTCTTCAACTGTGTGGAATAATGGAATTAATGTACCGAATTATTATTAATGTGAATTACTTAATGTTTGCTTAATTTATACCCTACCAGGAAGGCGCAACTACTTTTGCTAATAGGGAGATTTAGCTCTACGTGTTATTAGTTTTCTGGCTGCGTATCTATCCGACGTACGATACGCAATGCAGACGAATCGTGAACTGCGCAGACGCACGCAGTGTCTGAGTTTGAACTGTTGACTATTCGTCTCCATTGTTCAACGTACGTCTGGTAGAAACGCAGCTGGAAAATATTTAAAACGTACGTTGCGTACGAAGCGTAGACTGGCGTTACGTAGTGCTAAATCTACCTATGAAACTCTAGCAATACCCTGAATCTCGTATTACTATATTTTAATTTCTTATTACTTTCATTTTCACGTATGCTTCAAAAATTTTTGTTATCACCTATTTAATGAAAATATAATTTGTTAATCACTGTTTTGCATTTCTTTTACTCCAAATTGAAACAACTGATGGATCTTTAATGCTTACTGTAATTAAAATACCTTTATCAGACTAGAATGCGATAAATTTAATAACAGGGAAACATCTATTTTATTGTGATGTTTTAAATTCAGTGGGATGCTCATGGCGTACTCCACCTGTCTCATATTGGCCGGGAATTGCATTATGGCGATATTCGGCCCAACCTCCACGTGTTTCATGAAGTCAATTCAAGAAATCTTATTCTTTGCCTCATGTACTTTATGGTGACACTTCTGCTCCGTGGACGTTACCATGGTGCAGAGTAGCTTTTGTGATTGTCCTACTCAATTTGATTGTAATGAGACTAAAATTTGCTTCACGTTTCAGTAGTATGATTAGTCTCAGTTGTGTGATGTTCGGGAAGTGATAATTTTCAACTCCAATTCTTCCAAGTTTGGACCATGCATTCTCAACTACCTACCAGGACCATCTCCAAGCTGTGGTATGTTTTTATTTTGTCATTTATTATCATACTAATACATAGGCATGGAATATCCCTGTTGCTTAGTGTTATTGGGCAATTGGTCACAAACCATGCAATATTATAACCAACAAAGTATTACTTTAACTGCCAAAAATCTCTACTTTGGTTGTTCAAGGTGGTGTTGGAACAAGCTGCAGAGGAGTCCAACCTGGTACATCAAAATTGGCCCAGTTCGATGAAGGTTTGTCTTGCAGGTGGTTATGAAATGTTGAATGAAATATGAAATGGTCTTCTCTAAAGTGTAGGCGCCTCATCCCTTCAGTGCTGACCCTGCTCCAGCAGCTTTCCCTTGTCTTCTCTGCGCTCAAGACTCATCACCCTTTAAGGCCGCCTTCACCATACTTCAGTTTGCCTGTCGCCTCAACTGCATAAACAACACTGATCCAAAAGGAACGGACCACGTCACTTAATGGCATGTTGTGAAAATTTCACCTGGCAGGGCAGGTGCTCTCCTTATTCTATGAAAAATGCCAGCTTCTCCGCTCCAAACTTCCTAGTGGAAAGTTAACCGTACAATCCTGGCGGACCATCTCATGGTATGTTGAAAGATGAACAACCTACTCTCACATTCTTAAAAGGGGCTTCCTGTGTACTGATGGTTGCTCTCACCACCTTTCTCCATACCTTAATTGAGAAGGCCCACTGCGAGTGCAAGGAGGCGTTGGTGGTCTGGCTTGATCTCACCAATGTGTTTGGCTCCATCCCTCATGAGCTGTTGTGGAAAACCCTCTATTGGGTGGATGTTGGCGACGCTTTCCTCTCCCTCACCCGTGACTTTTATATGGGTACTAATGGTATAGTCCAGTGGTCTACCCTAACCTCGCATTTGCAGACGACCTCTCCCTTATCACGTCCTCTGCCCTGGGCATGAGTCAGCTCCTATATTTTACATTCTGCATTACGTCTTGGATGGGCATTGTCTTAAACGCCCCCAAGTGTTCCAGTCTGCACGTGCGAAGGGCCAACACCCTGCCTACCTCCTTCCTCAATTTCCACTCACTGCCATGCCTTACCCCCAGAGTCTAACCGTTACCTAGGTACCAATCTGGGCAATTCTACACGTCTGCCTCTGCCCCGCAGTCTGCCTCTCACTCCAATGCATTGCGTAAAGCCTTTTGGCACTGGCAGAAGCTGGATGCAGTCCTCTGTTCCATGCAGCCCCACCTAGACTTTCTCTACGAGCATGCCACTATGCCCAAGACTGCCCAAAAACGCTTGGACACCACCCTTCTGTCCCTCATTCTTGGGTACTTACTACTCCACGTTTATCCTCGTGGGTAACCACCAAAGAGGAGCAGGGTTGCTCCCCGAAATTACCTGCTATGATATCATCACAGCCGCTGGGGTCAAATACCTTACCCATAATGACCATATCGTCTGCTCTATGGCCTGGACCCACTTGTTGCAGAGGTTTTTACCCACCTCCCCACCACCACTGCTCTGGCGGTTCGCTACCTGAATGGTGATTGCTCCCCACCCTTTAATAAATTCTATATGGACATTATCACAATCTGGTCCACTGTTTGTAAATGTACCACAGTCATCCACCGACTCCTGCCTTTCCAGTGGTAGGAGGGACCAGACAACACCATTGAGCTTCATGGGGTCCAGGATGGCCTTCACTGATCTCACCATTCGCAAGGACCAGGGAAGATACATACCATCACCTGCCTGCCCAATGCTCCTCACACTTAAAACACACACACACACACACAGGCTCCTTCACCAGGTTTTATGATTGGCGGTTCCTCCACTGTGCCCTGCTTAACCTTCTCCCTCTTAACGCCGCCCTCCGCTTCTACCCTCACGAGTACCTCTGCTGTCGACAATGTGGGTACCCTCTGGAGTATGTCCTTATGTCGTTAAGCTTCTGGAGTCCCTGCCCCATGTCCTCAATCACTATGCACAGTTGTCGCACTTTTCTCTGGCAGACATCAACTGGTTAGTTAAAGTCGGTCCCCCACCTAAAGATGATCAGCTCCTGCATAAAATCATCATCGCCGTTACGATCCCCTTTGAGGGGGATGCCAAAGCATTCGATCTAGTTCGCCAGGCTAAGCTCTTGAAGTATGCTGGCATATGTCAGGCATTTTGCAACAACGGTTTCACCGTTCAGCTTGATGTTTTCTTAATCAAGGCCCTAGGTTCTTGGGTCCCCCTCCAATGAGAGAGAGGCCTTCAAATCCTCCAGATCTCCCGCCGGTATGCTCACTTAATGCGCCGCCACATGGTGTCTGACATCATCAGGTGGTCTCATGATATTATGTGGAGCACATCTCACCAATATTCGACTACACCCACGTGACTGTCTAGGATGGTGGTGGTCTGGTGTCGTCATTGGTTTGGAAGAGTTGGGGCTACCTGGGTTTTCTGGTAGTGCTAACTGCTAACTTTTTCACCTGCTGGCTGTTTGGTGCCACACTGTTGGTGGTACTTGGCGTCTTGGATACCCTGTGGTGCTCCCATCCAGTTGCTTCGCTATAACCCTTGTACTGTAATTTGTGTTTTAAGCAGCAGTGTGAGCGCCAAATTTCTAAAACTACCAGTATCTAGGTAGGCACTATGTCAAAATCTTTCCAGTAATTTGTATATTGGCAATTCCTATAAGGTGTGTACTTTGATTGATTTTTGAGAATTACATCCCCGTTTACAACTTCCGGTTGAGATTTAATGCATCACTTTTTCGGTTTTGATTCTAGGGTGAAGTTGGAAATTCGAAGATGTAAACTTGCTAGTGACATAAAGCAAACTGGAAGTGGTCTGGATTGGCGTGGATTGATGCAGTCGTGAGTAACCCTCCAATTTGGACTGAGTCCTAATGGTCTCGTGCCGAACGGTCTCAGGCCCAATGGACCGATCGTGTGTGGCCATCTTAACACACTTATTAACAGCCTACATAGGTATGTGTACACTTGCCCCGTTGTAACTAATGTGTCACTTGTCATATTTACGTTGACTGAGGAGTTAAAGTCGGATGTGTGCACCGGGCCTTATCACCCCTCGGAAACAACGCCTTTGATTTGGTTATCTGATAGGCAATTGAAAGAAGATATCTCAAACATAATCTGTATTTAAGAGCTCAGGTAGGTTACATTGCTGTCTCCAAAACTATTACATCTAGTAGCGACTAAGTCATTATTAATAATATGCTTAGTGTTAGTAATTGAAGTTTTGATTGGGACAATTTGGGTCATTCGTTCCAAGTCCATACTGGACCGAGGTGGGTTAGCCTTCTAAAATTTATTGTAAAATTCGTTTTTTTTACATTAATATCCGTATATCAGTTGCATAGCTAGAGATCATGTTGCTCTGGGTGGGGAAAAATTTGAAGCCCTAAAGCTAAAAAATCATGTTGTGCAGGGCGGTGAAAAATTGATGCTCCAAATCTGAAAGTAAATTATTTTGCACCTCTTCAAGGAACCCCAAAAGGAAACTGTCATAGTTTGGTCGCCCCCAAATATCTGTCGCTTGGAGTGGGACGTGACCCCACCTTAGTTATACCATTGCTATATATTTTAGCTTTTGAGTGCCATGGAATTCTAGGAACAACTTTGGGAGCGGCGAGTTGCGTTGGACACACCAGTTCTTGTCTGATCACTGAAGTTAAGCGACGCAAGTCCAGTTAGTACTGACATGGGTGGTCGCTCGGGAAAGCTGGGTACTGCTAATACCCAATAATCGTCGCATTAGTGTAGTGTCTGTGCAGTATATGCATTAGAACTACAGTAGAACTTCGGTATATCGAACTCGCTTATATCGAAATCCTGCTTATTCCCGCTTATATCGAAGCTTGAGCGCCGGTCCCGCCCGATGTAAATTTTAGCTTTACATATAATTCCGGATTTGGATATATCGAATCTCGGATATGTCGAACTTTTTTGCACGGTCCCCTGAGGTTCGATATAACGAGATTCTACTGTATACAGTGGACGGGTCTCTAATGACCTTGTTGTTGACGGGACCTTAAACTCCAACCAACAACAATAGGAACAGCTTTGGTGTGCCGTAGGTGTGAAATGGTTGCGGTTTTTTTGTTTGTGGTTTAGGGCTCAGAAATGGTTGCGGAGCACTGGTCTAAGATATCATTTGCATGTGAGAGCACTCTTTACTATGCAACGTGTAGATGAGGCTAGATTGCCATGTGCAGGAGCTCGGTGGAGTGCCCCATCGAACGGCTGGCTGGCAATAATCGTGTGGGTATCAGCTTTGGTGCGACTCACCCCTATTCTGACCGCAATATCCCTAGATGTGCTTACTGGGAATATCTTCGCCCTATTGCCTATTTTACTTTATTTGTATGAATTCAGTCAAATGTGCTGTATAATCCGTTTGAGTGACCTGTACCCGTTTTGCTGCCAAATTCTTTTTTTTTCCGCATTGTCTAGTGACAGTTGAACCTGTTACTAGCCTAATAACTGTTAAGATGTTAAATTTTGACTTCGGGCTAGTCCCGTCATGAATTTGACAGTGTTTCTCCTACTTTTCTGAATGTGACATACTGTTCAAAAGCATTTATAAACGCAGTGACCCTCTGTTTACGTGAAGAACCCTGGCCAAATACAGGTGTTCAATAAGTGTAGTTGTTCACCAAGGCCCAGTGATGGAACTCGACAGCACTTTCCTATTGTCAAAAATCTGCACTGGTCCGAAAGACTTACATGAGTTAGGTTGGTTTCGTAAATTGCTAACCCTTAGTGTAACCGTTAGGAAGAAGTCCCGTGACTCGCCTTCCCCCTATACTGTGGAACATTCGAGACTTTGGACTCCATCCATCGCATCGCCTTTTGAAGTTGTTAATATAATGTCCCGCATCGTACCCTCCCAAGTGAAGAACTGTTAGTCCCACTTAACCCAGCAATGCTACTGTACGAAAATGAACCCCTCCCCATTATGCTACACAGGGGTACAGGAATACCCCTCCCATCATTATTTGAATAATGAAAAGCAATTAACCACCAATCTGTGACTTATCAGAAAGTTCTACGTACCATTTGAAAATACAGTGTAGGCCATTGTGCCAGGGTCACCCACAGAGAAGAGTGAGGAAAAAGAAAAATCCTGTGGTACACTTGTACCCCTGTGTAGCAATGGAGGGTTAATACCGTAAATGTTGCTAATCTTATAGTTTTGAATCCCAGTCACGTATCAGACCCAAGTAAGATAAGAAATGATTCCTTAAATGAAAATTGATGTAATCAGCCCATGTTGTCAGCAGTTTCCAAAACTGTCATCGGTTATCACAAATTTGGGCTAAGTGCTTCATAGTACATCGATTATAAATTTAGCAGGGCACTGGGGTCAACGGCAGCAACTGACGTCACCCTTTGCGGTTTAGACATCGGAAAGAGAAAAGAGCTTTCATTACCCGAAATGTTGTTCTAACCTATGGTCAGGTTATTTGTCCCATTGGGGTGGGGACCGCTGCAAATGCTGAAGTTCGTACCATTTTTTACCCGAATGAATCCTAAGAGGGAAGGCCCCTAACCTAGCATTGACACCTACACGCAGTTTTTTTAAAGATTCGATGATGTTATCATGGACTTAACTGACCACTAAAGGCTCGTTCTCTCACTAGTGAAGTTTTGTTGACCAATTGTACTTGTTCAACAAAAGTTGAACATTACTTGAATCAATTTTCGTTCACACATTTCAATAGAAACTGATCAGCAGTTTCACTGTACAAATGGGGTTTCAGTTACATTACAAATGGGGTCAAAAGGCGTTGTGTGGATAACATTGTATTTTGGTTAACCCCCAATTGGTCCACCCCTCTGACGGGTCCACTTTTGTATATCTACAAGGGCCTTAAACAAAAGACCTATTTTTCACTTGAAGGGTAATGGTGAATGACTCACCACTTGATCACCACTGGGTCAAACTTTTATTGATCAACTAAAATGTTGATCAACTCGATTGAAACAGAGGTTCACACTACAGTTTTCATTCAAGTTTTGTTGAACAACTACAATTGATCAACAAAACTTGACTCGTTAGAACGCGCCTTTAGCAAAACTTGAATGAAAACTAGTGGGAACCTCTGTTTCAATCGAGTTGATCAACATTTTAGTTGATCACGTGGTGAGTCATTCAAGGCGCGTTCTCACGAGTCAAGTTTTGTTGATCAGTTGTAGTTGTTCAACAAAACTTGAATGAAAACTGTAGTGGGAACCTCTGTTTTAATCGAGTTGTTCAACATTTTAATTGATCAACAAAAGTTTGACCCAGTCAAACTTTCCTTGATGAAGTGGTGAGTCATTCACTATTACCCTTCAAGTGAACAAGAGGTCTTTTGTTGATGGCCCTTGTAGATATATAAAAATGGACCCATCAGAGGGGTGAACCAATTAAGGGTTAACCAAACTCCTTTTGACCCCGTTTGTAATGTTGAACAACTACAATTGGTCAACGAAACTTGACTAGTGAGAACGCGCCTTTAGCCAGTGTGACACACATAAGGGGATCAGTGTAATGGATAGTTGAAAGAGGTCAAAGTTCAGTGTTGCGCAGACCGGATGACGTGAATGCTAAAGATGTGACCATCAAGTAAAGCCGTTTTCAATGTTTATTTATTACTGATTTCCCCAAAACTTGAAATGAGAAGTAGTTGAGGAAGGGAGAGAGGGGTTTTATTTAAGTTTGTCACAACTTTTGAACCTTGATAGTAATTTGATAAGAGAAAGCTTCTCTGATCGGAAAACCAGTTTTTTTTGACAACAACTAGATGATCAACTACTCACAAAACTCCTTGATGACTCGGAGGGATTTCAAATTGCCGCATAATCTTTTATGCTACGTAGCGAAAAATACGAAAATTGATGTTCAATAAAAGCTACGTAGCGTAGGGATCGAATTCTTTGAAATCTGGAGCCAAAATTTCCTAGTGCAGTTGCCCCTTTTCGAGTAGGATTCTTTGCGTTGTGCAACTTGGCGGGCCCCCACATTAGATATTGCAATTGAATATGGTGGACTGCAATACTTATTGACAGTTCCCATTGTTGGTGTTTTAGGGCCCTTCAACTACAAAGGTCATTAGAACCCGGTCCACAGCATAGCTCTGATTCAGATACTGCACAGACACTACACTAATGAGACGATTTTTGGGTATTAACAGTACCTAGTTTTCCCAAGCGGCCACCCATGTCAGTACTAGCTGGGGTTGCGCATCTTAACTTCAGTAATCAGACGAGAACTGGTGTGTCCAACGCAATTCGCCGCTCGACAGTTCTCAAATTTTAAGCGGAACAAATATAAAATTGTATAGTTCTAAATTAAGGAAGTAATTTCATTTTAAGAGCATCATCATCCCGTTTGTGGCAGGGTCGGGGGTCTGAGGGTCCACTGAACATAATCTGACTGGGGTCACCTCAGCCAGGCGTCTGCAACCCGTAGGAGTATTGGCAAAGGTTGTCTCTGGGCGGGGGGGGGGTCAATTTTCATTAAGAACATATTTAATTAAAGGAATTGAAATTGTACACCTCGTTAGGACCATACCAGGGATGCAGGTTGTCGGTAGCACCCGGGGCAGGAGGAGACCGTAGCTGACAAGGGAGCAGGTTGTCCGTAAGGATATGGCGGTGTGGTGGGGTGGACCGGCACCTGGTAGGCGATAGACGGGAGTGGAGGGCCAGAACCCGCAGATCGGACCCTGCCACAGGCGGGAGAAGGGTATGATGATGATGAATTAAAATAGTTTAGTCTTCTTAGTAGCATATATGGCAACATGGAAGCCTCCATCTTTGTAGTGCTACACATGTTGCTCAAAGAGCTGCTACTGGTAGTGCTGTTCATAAATTATCATGACGTCACCGTATGTACTACGTATGCAACGTTACAAGTATTTCCGTTGCTTAAAAGATTGTGAGGTTGGAGTACTTTTTATGTGCTGCACTTGGTGAACTGGTTTTGGTGAAACTTTGCAGCATACGTCATTTAATAATTTTGTTTTGAAGTCTTTAATCCAAAATGGCGTTAGACATGACAAGCGTTGACATTGATAATAGGATGACCAAAACTCGGAGAAATTTGTTCACGGCTTTGATTTTAATCACAGTTTTTGTTGGATCCACTTGTTTTTCCGTCCTGTCTCCAATATATCCAGATGAGGTAAGAAGAATCAATTTTCACTTTTACTTTTTAAGTTATGTGGTCACCCGCGGTGGCGTAGTGGTTAGCACGCTTGGCAACTGCGTTAGTAGTTCTAGGTTCGATACTAGACTGAGGTGGGTCGGTTTCTTTCGAGCGCGAGAGAGAGAGGCTGCGAGTGTGCCTTCTTTCAAATGAGAAGTAAAACCCGAGGTCCCGTGTGGGTGTACGATGGCACTTGCACGTAAAAGAACCCTCTCTACTATGCAACGGGTAGATGAGGCAAATTTTCCAGGTGTAGGAGCTCACCCCCTGGTGTCCGTAGCATTCCCCAACGAACACTAGACCGACGATAAATAAGCGTAGGGGGTGCAGCTTTGGCCGGCAACCGGCTGCAGAAAAACTGACCAATATATCACAGTGTGTCCGTTCAGAGGGACAAGATGGGTACCCGACCGTTGCATAGTATAGAGGTTTCTTTATGTGTGAATGCGATCGTGCACCTCTGCTATAGGAGGATCTTGGGGTACTCTTCTATCGTGGGTCCCAAAACCAGCCATCCACCTCATTACACCGGTCCATCTTTATTAAGAATGCTAATCTGGATTAATTCTCGGTCAATTTTTTGTACTTCACCCAGGCAGGTGGAGCGAGATCCCGGGGTGCAGCTAAGCCGTGAGATCACTGAAGTTAAGCAGCGCCAGCCCACCTTAATACCAACATGGGTGGTTGGTAAAGAACGTTGGGTTCTGCAAATTACCCCTCTCCTTCGTCCTTACATTTACCTCCTTTTCTCCCACGGGCAGCCTCCTAAGGGTTCGTCCTGTTTTGGCTGCCTGGCTTACTCCTCAACCCTGGAAACTAATGTAATGCAAATTTTCTTTTACAAATGGGGGTTTTGTGCATGAAATGCAACCACGGGTTTACCTCTTCTTTGGGTTGAAAACCGCATTTCGGATACTCATCCGAAGAATGTCACCTACCTTAACCCATATTGCAGCAATAGGCGTGGGCCCTGCTAGCCAAGGTTATAATCTGTCATAGAGAAAGACTTGTAGTTCTGTGTTAACTGACATTTGAACTTGTTGAGTTTAAAACAAATTCGGAAGCGTACTAGACTACCGCTTTAGTGGTGGTTGAGTTGGTGTTTTCCGGTTTAGGTTGGTCCGGAGTGCGCCTTTTATCGCCTGCCAAGTAAAGCAGTGACCACGCGTGGTGTCAGATTACAACTACTTGATATAAAGAAACCTCGCTTTTTAATAATGTGGTCAGACAAGCGTGTGGCTAGTGTGAGACTAGCCTGTAGACCAAGCATGTCAAACTGGGAGCACATCGAGGGCCACATTTCTAGCATATGCGTTGCCTTGTAGTTCCTACAGTGCCCATGCCGCCCATTTGCAACTAAGCCCAGGGGTTACTGTCTTCTCCTCGTTACGCCTCGGCGTGGCAGGCCGCATATGTATACTACATGTTATCGATTCGGCCCGCGGGCCACCAATTTGACACCCCTGCTGATGACTTATCATTTCTTTTAGGCTGAAAAGAAAGGATTGCAGCCGACACAATATGGCTTCGTCTTTGGAGTGTTTCAGTTAATCATTTTTCTAATGTCACCTGTGTATGGAAGATATGTACGTAAGTTTTAACAGCACACATGCATATTTATGGTAATTATGTTAGTAATATGTTACTGTAACGGAGCTAAGCAGCAATGACTGGCCCGGATCCTGTGGAGGCTGCTCACAGATGAGATATAGGAAATGGGGAATTAGCAGCACCCAACGTTCACAACTAACCACCAATTCTGGTACTAAATTTGGTTTCGTTGCGTAACTGCAGTGATCTGTGGATTACTGGTGTGCCCAATTTAATGTAACCTGGCCTCGATGGAATCTTAAGAGGACCAAACGTCTTCCAAGTGGATAGGAGTGACTTATAGAGTTTGGACCCTTTACAGTTGTCGTCTGTTCACTGAAGCAACGCAACCTCTCCTAGTGCTAACATGGGTGGCCGCTAGGAGAAACCGGGCCCTGTTAATATACCCAGAACTAGAATTGTACAGTTTCCCCACTTTTGGGTTAAAGCCAAAAGTCTTGCTTATCAGAAGTGGCAGGAATATGTAGTGGTTTTATTTTTCTTGTAAATAGATGATATTTTTATGATTTCAATCTTGATGTGTTGAGTGACTTCCACAGTACTAGCAATAAGTGTTTTGGGCAACATTCGCATCATTTGATAGTGCTGTTGAGTAATTTGTTTTTTTTTACTGTCCCCCATCACTACTCAACTCCATTTTTCCACCAATTGGGCACCCACATTCCCATTTATGTGGCGTTTCGTTCTTATGCCCTATTGTGTTTTTCTGTATGTTGAGTGACAGTCATCTTAACCCTTGGCTACTATCGTGTTTTCCAACTACGTATATTCTATTATGGGGTCATTGGAGACCCCATGACTTTTTCTATTAATATACACACTTTAGGTATCAAATGAAATATTTCTAAGAATTACACTTTATTTCAGACATCTTTACTATTAATTTTATACAAAAAAATTTTTCCGAGTCTAAAAATTGCACTATTAATTGAAATTCAAAAATTCTGCAATACTTTTTTTTGGCATTCTCAAATGGTGAAAAAAAAATAATTATGATAAAAATTACTGAACTCTAATAACATGATCCTTTAATCAACATGTTATATATCAAAGATAATTTGTGGAATTAAACATTGTAAAGGATCCTTTCATTTCAAACATCACATCTTTCAGCTGAACATCTGATACAAATGTGTTCTTCACCTGATTGACTTTTACAAACAAAATTCTGGCAAGTGCTGCAAGTGGTTGAAATTTTTCTGTCTTGTTTCCTTGTACATAAATAACACCTCATACGTTTTCTTTTTTTGTTTTGAAAATTTTAACCAATATGTTCCTTGAAGATGCCTGAGCTGGATAATTAGGCTTTTCCCCTAACAGTTTTTCTATTGTAAATCTCAATTCTCTTGAAATGTTTATAAGATCCAATCTTATCTTTAAGTAATTTTGAACCAGGCTTTCAGCTATTTGCTTTATGAAGTCAAATCTACTAATTTTAATATTAGGATTTGCTGCTTTGAACAATACAAAACTGTTCACATCTGAAATGTCCATTAGTGCAAGCCAAATTACCAAAGGCTATCTTCTGCATCGTCTCCATCGTGACCTTTTTTGGTTGTGTCATGATGGATGGGGCTTTTGATGCTGATTGAGTGTGCTTTGCACCCATTGCCCCTTGCACCTCATGCCCCTTTCACCACATGCGACTTGAACTCTTTACTCCTTGCACCCTTTACCCTTTGCACCCATTGCTTGCTAACTTCCTGGTGCAGTAACTATTGTTGATGATTCTTAGAATTTCCATTTACCCTTACACTATTGTGGGGTCTCTTGCTCAATTTCACAGTTGCGCTTATACTATCGTAAGGTCCAAAATGACCCAAACCAATTGAAAATCATTTAAAACGTCAAGTAATCATCTTTTCTGCATATGAAACTTAATGGAATGATATAAGAGACAAACACATGAAATTGCAATGTGATTTGAAACACCATTGGGTTGCAATTAAAATAACAAATTTTCAGAAGTCAAAAAAGACCCCACGATAGTAGTTAAGGGTTACATTCATCAAAGTTATACCACCTTAGCATGGTAGGGTCAAAGGTTCAGACAACCCTGTACTCTCACCTATCTGCCACCAGATCTTCAGTCACCACACACTGTACCTCATCCTTTCGTTCCACCTCCATCTTCTTTATGTACCTAATGAGCTTCCCCCTTCCTTTTTTTTCATTTCATGTCCCTACCCAGTTAATCTACTCTGCCTCTTTCCCCACGATGCCCATCCCTTAGGCTGCTGTACTAATTTTGAATTCGCTGAGATGTGTTGGTCATACCAGTTCTCAGTAAATCACTGAAGTTAGGCAGCACAATCCCAGTTAGTACTGACATGGGTGGTCGCTCAGGAAACTGGGTACTGCTAATACCCAATAATCGTCGCATTATGCATTAGAACTATGCAATGGACGGGTCTCTAATGACCGTAGTTTACGGGTCCTTAAACACCAACGAACAAGCAACGAACGCTGATCCCATATAGCAATGTGGGACTAACCACTGCCCTGTAAAACTTTTGGCCAACTTGTTTGGGACCCTAGTAAAACACAGGACTAGTCGCCTTTCTACCCTTCAGCCATGCTCCATTGATTGAATCTAGGAGTCAAATCGGAGTATCATTTCTTTGCTCCGGAACACTATTCCTAAGCATTTTGTTACCTCTTGAACCTTTGTCACCATTTCGCCCCAGATTACGTCATTATCCCAATTGAAAGTTAATTATATCTGCCGTTTATCATCTGTATCTTGACATACTGGTTTTTGCTTTTGCATTGTTTGAATGTAAAATCATAATGCAGTTTTTTAACCTGGTGAATTACATTAATAATCCGATTAAAATAGGAACATATATCTAGTCATATTAACTTCTGTGAATTTCAGATTTTGTGTTTTTAATTCATAACACAACAAAAATTGCATTACTCCCTTCCTTGACACAATGAGGAATCTGCTTTACCCTAATTCAATTGAAGGGCTTACTTTGGAATTCCTTAAAATCGGCAAATGTACTGGTGTCTTGTGCAGTTGCAAATGATACTACATATTTGTTTTCATCATTAATTATGAACATACCAAAACTATTTATCCAAATAATTTTTGACATAAATTGTTACTTTAAACTTAATATTTTATTTGAGATAAAGAGCGAACTGTTTAAAATAGCACTAATAATAGTGGTATTCACATGTGAGGAATTTGTAAAGGTATAAGGAATGTCCTATATATGTTAAAATTCTTGGACATGATCTCTGGCTTCCTAACAATAGCCAATTCATATGTATAATTCTACATACAATGAGTCTTATATATAATTCTCTGATCACCATTTCAGATTACTCCATCTAGGAATGGTTAACTTAAATTCTGTTTAGTTCCACTGGTATATGTGAAATGGTGGAGGGTGCAATTTTTGTACCATTATTTATCACTTATCGACCTATTGAATAAGGCTCTTGCCCACTTACCCATCCCCGCACACCCAGTTGATAATCCCGGACTATCCCACAACACATCTTCGCCCAGTAGATTCGGCCATCCAATTTGCCCTAACCGTTTTCTACCATGTGCCCCCAAGTGAAAGGACCGTGCCAAGAACTACCACATAACTTAGTAGCTTGTCCTCCTGTCATCCAGATACGACATCCCTACCCTGACATGTCACCGGGCAGCTGACATCTTAATGGTCACCAGGCAACCTCCCCCCTCCACCATCTATGCCATTACCCAATGTTTTCCCAGGCTACAACCAGTTGCTGACCCACATGCTCGATACCAACTTCAACCCGGTTTTCTCCAGGCGCATTTCACTGAGGTCTGAAATATCATGCTTTTGTAAGACCCACTGTGACCCTGCTGCCTTCCCTGTTGTTTAATGCGAGGAGGACCACCCTGAACTCATGACCTTTTTATCCTTGTCTGGCATGCCAACAGCGTTAAACCTATGATTAATATATTCCTTGGTGGGAATGTTACCAACTACCTTATGCTCTGACAATTTGATGTGATGGTAAAGGTCCTTCTGCTTTATTCAATAAATCTCTCCTGTGAAAGGTTATATCTAGTTGGAAGACTAGCCATACTATCCTGATCCCCAAAAAATGTAGATCCTGCTTCCCCCTCCCCCAAAATAATCGCATCCCTGCAAAAACCTCTTTCCTATCCTCTATAAACTTTGCAGTGATTCTCACAAACTGACTAATGGCATGTGCCACCCACAATGCCCTACTCTCTTATGCCCAGAAAGGGTTCCTTGCAGCAGATGTGAAATTTCACTTCCAATTGAGAAGGCACACTGAAAAGAAAGACGCTGTCATTATCTGACTTATTCCAATGCCTTTAGATCCGTTCCTCATGATCTGCTGTGGCTAGCAATCCCTGGAGTGGATTTAGGTGGGTGACGCCTTCTTGGACATCATTTGTGATTTTTTACTAGGTGCTAAGGAGTTAGGTTTCCTTGTTCTCCACTACTACCCCTATCCAGGTGAAAGTCCACCATGGGAGCCCTAACAGCCTGATTTTATTCAACTGCTCTTCATCGTTTGCTTCAAGTCCTGAGACAGGAACACCATCGTGGTGTGTACCTCTACCATCACCAGCAAGCAATTTAGCTTTACTTGATGATCTTGACGTGTGAAACACCTACTCCATATTACTTACTGCCCTGCTGACTAGATGGGGCTCTGCTTTACTACTAATATGTGCGCCACTTATTCTTTTAAGTATCTGAAGAGTTGGGACTTTAGCCATGACAGCACCTGTTCAATGAAGTAAAGACCATCACCCAGTCAACGCTCTTCGCCAGGCTTATTGCCCCTTGGCAGAACCTGGCCGCTTTTTTTTATGCTCCGTCCAGCTTCAACTAGACTTTCTTTACTTCCATGCCATGATGCCAAAAAGTGCTCAAATGACTTGGTACCAAACTGCACTCTCATCTGCAGATGGTTGCACCTCCCTACAAGTGCCACTTTCTAATTCACATACTGTGGTTTTTCTCAGGGCGTGGGGAAGATCTACTTCAGAAAAACCACTGTTAATATCACAGCCCATTCCCTTGGACTTATTCCCACCCTTACTTCCTGTGAGCTACCTCTGCTTGGTTTTGACCTGTTATGGTAGCTTGGCGTCTGGCCAAACCTCCCCCCCCTTCAACCGTATCACTTTTTTCCATTGAAATCGTAGTTGCCATTGCAGTCAAATATCTATCATGATATGACCCCTCTGTGCACTGAGTTGCACTCTCCCACCTATTCTGTGATGCCTATTGGTACACTACAAAGCAGGTTAATGCCCTGCTGGCAGTGCAAAACCTCAATGGAGATCCTCACCAATTAACAGGGCTCACTGACATTTAAATTTGATCAACATTCAAGAAAACCCTGGCATTTTCTATGGTTTGTTTCCACTGGAATGGTGCGAAGGCATGGCCATTCCATTGAACTCATTGCTAACGCTGGTTACTTGCAGCTCAAAACATATGCTTACTTCTGTGCAAACAGGTCCAGCTAGCCTTTTTTGACCTCACCATTTATAAGGATCAGGGCACGCTTCCCACCCTTACTCGACTAGCCCTCTGCTCTGCTCAGTTATATTTCCAGGGGGTCCCATGGTTGTCGTCTTAATGTTATACCCATAAATGCTGTGTGCTGTCCCCAGTGGGACAGGCGGTAATGCCCCCAGCGATTTAGCATTTGCCAAAGTGGGTAGTTGACTATCTCTTGGTTCCCCTTAGTTACACTATTACCATGGCTTCTGGACTTAAATAGCTTATCTACAATGACCCTGTCATCTAGTCAACCACAACTGCCCACCTCTTCTTTGTCACCCAACGTCTCACCCATCCCCGTCCCCCTAGCATTGTGTTATCTAAACGGTGACCTCTCCCCTGTTCAAAGCCCATTTGGAGATCACCATCTGGTTGGCAATATGCAAAAGCACTAGCCCTTTGTCGCCTCCTCCTGCTTGAGTGGTGCAAGGACCCTGAGGGTACCATTGTACTTTACATTAGTGATACTCTGGTGGCCTGTGTCTCTGCGGCTTGCCCCCTGCTGTGTGAGCGTGCCTGAAGACTTTTGATATATTGGCCACCTCTAAAGATCAGGATAAGGTACACACCCTAACCTGGTGCTCAATGCCTTTTACATGGACGGGACCCTTTCCCTGTTTCTGTAACTGGTGATTTATCCACCGGGACTGCCTCAACCTTCCTCTCAATGCTGCCTGCTGGTTCTGCCTTCTAAGTTATTGGTGATGTGACTACCCCCTGGATTCACTGCCACATGTGCTAAACCACTGTATGCGCAATAGCTGTGCTTACCTTCTTTGGCATGACAATGTTAATCAACTTGTGAAGGCGATCCCCCATATGGATAAAGTGACTCAACCCCTAAAGCCTATGTGGATAACTGCCTGTGCCCAGACATAATCATCACGGAACACCAACTGGACGAAAATTGTTGTTGACGTTTCCATCCTCTTTGAGAGCGTCGCTAAGGCCTTTGACGCAACCCATAATGACAAACTAGACAAATACTCTATTGTCTACGATTAACCAGTCTGCTGTTGTGTTCTGAGCCCCCTCAAATTATGCAGGTCTGCTGATCCCAGGATATCTACGTTAAGCATATCACTAATGCATGACAATGTCAGTGATATCTGGTTTTGTGACATTGACAACATGTGGATCAACCACTTACCACTACAGTGCAACATGTTGGCCTGACACGTTTTCATCTATGAACTCAATTTGCACCACAACCAAGTCTACGTCACTGCCAATGACACCACGAAACTTACTCTACGGGTGTGTTGTCCTGGCTGCTTTGCATGTTGTTCTTCATAGCTTTCAGTACTATTGTATTGTCATTTTGTATAATGTAAAACCCCTTCAACTAATGTATTGTATTTGCTTCCTGTAATTGTAAACTCATCACCACCACCTGTTGGATACCACGATATCTGGTACCCACTTGTCAATTTCTTTTTCTGTAACCTAGTCACACCTGCAATCTTAGTTATTTCCTACATTCCCAATGATTCACTCATTAGACTTCAGACCTGGAGAATTTCTCTGACGTCAGGGGGGTTGAGCTCCTGCACCTGGAAATTTTGGTTCACCTGCCCGTTTTGTAGTATAGAGGGTTCTTTTACGTGCTAATGACGTCGTACACCAACACAAGAGCTCAGTTTTACTTATCCAAAAAAAGGGTACAATTCGGCCTCTCTCCTGAAAGAAGCCAGCCCACCTAGTTCCAGTATAGATCCTAGAACCAGTTGCTGACTGTGCTAACCACTACATGGAAGGCATGACAGAATTAAGTAAGGCAGAGATGGTTTAGGTGGTATGGACACGTAATAAGGGGAGTGGAGGAGGGAGTTTATTAGGTCCATTTAAGGAATCCAGGTGGTTGGAAGCATCCAGGGCAGGGGAGACCAAAGCTGCCATGGGAGCCGGTTGTCTCTAAGGATATGGTAGTGAGTGTGGTGGACCCGGACCTGGTGGGAGATAAAAGGAACAGGAGGGTGGCAATAACTCTCAGACCCGACCCCCACCCCCACAGAGGAAATAACAGTATGATATCGACTCTTTATCCACTGTAGTTCCAAATAGGCCAAATATATTCGGATATTGAACATTTGGATTGGAAACCATGCTCAACCCATGAGTGAAGAGTACTTTGGAATCTACCGCATACCCCTCTTGCCTGATTTCTTGTACGTGGGTTGGGTGGCTTCTTTTGATCGGGATTAAGGCCCCGAGTGGGCCCCTTCTTTTGTATGAGATGTAAAACCAACTTCCGGTATAGTGTACGATGGCATTTGCTAGTAACAGAATTTTCTACTATGCAACAGGTGGATGAGGTGAAGTTTCGACCTATAGGAGCTCTCAACTTCTGTCTTCGGTGGAAATCCCCAACTAGCAGTAGACCAGTGATAAATAAGCATGGGGGGCTTAGTTCTTTGGTCAGCTGCCAGAAAACACTGGGTATCGTCATTTTGACCATTTAGAGGAACAAGATTGTTACCCTATCCTGGCAAGGGAGGGGTGGGATGGTTACTGTTATACATATCCTGTTATACACTTTTATTTGTGCTTTCTATTTTGATATTCGACATTATGTGCTGTCTTTTTACTACTCTGTGACTCATATCTGTATCATTGTTTTGATACTTTGTACCCGTTTGCGCTTGTTATGGTGTGTTAATTGTGCTCTGCATGTAATGCTTATTACATATTTAATATTCATGCAATCTATTATGTATTAAACATTTTCTTGAAAGTTAAAGAACTGTTCTTATTAGCTCAACTTCTGATACACTGTGTAAGAGGACATCGATGTCATTCAGAATTTTGGAATTAAACGGAGTTTCTGGCTTGCTGTTTCTCTCATGGGCTGTTTTATGCATTGTAGTATCGTTAGCTTCTCAACAACTTCCCAGGATGTTTTAAGTGGAATTACTCACCGAATTACTCATTTCTCCTGTTTTTATCCAGTGGTGCTCTTGCTGAGTGTTGGGAATTGCCCGTAGTTGTGAAACCTGTTGCGATTAACCCAGAGTGAGGATTGTGCTGCCCCTATTGTGTCAAATGAATTTGGGATGTTGACGTGGTTCTCATTCCTATGGTGTGTACAGGTTTGGAAATCTTGTGCTCTTCAGACAATCCAAGCCCTTGATTGCTTATCGTATGCTGAATTTTATTTGTGACTGCGATTTTATTGATGCCCAGATGGAGCAATCTCTAGATTTGCGATTCTCAATTACTGTTCCGCCACTGCGAATACGCATACATAAACAAGTAGTTCAATCGGTTTTGTCTTCTAGGAGGGACTAGTTGAACCAATGGGCATGTGTACAACAGTTCTTGCTAACAAAGCTATTTAGTCACCCACTTTATGTTACACTATTGGGTTAGGGTGTAAGCCAAGCAACCATAACAAGCCGAACACTTAAGAGGCTGCTCGCGGGAGAGGAGGAAGTAGGGAATGTAGGAAAGGGGAAATTGTCAGCACCCAACGTTCTCTAACAATCACCCATGTTGGTACTGATGTGTGTTTGCTTTGCTTAAGTTCAGTTATCTCACGGGAACTGGTGTGTCCAAGTTGCGCATTCGTTGGGACATTCCACCGAAGCCAGGGGTCGAGCTCCTGCACCTGTAAATATTGCTTCCTCTATACGTTCCATGTTAGGGTTCGTTCACGTGCAGATGACATTGTATTCCACACGGGACCTCGGTTTTACTTCTCATCCGAAAGAAATCGCTCTTTCGTAGGGTTAGGTTACAACTTATATATTTTCTTTGGCATTTATGTGCACCAAGAATTCGTGGTGTATATGGTTAATAAGGGAAGGCCTGACGCATTCATGGATGGGGATTAACTGTTTAAGTTTCCAAAGCTTTCGTGAGGATTTATTCTAATAACAGCCGCCCTCTATTAAGCGCCGCACAATCACGGCCAAAAAAGTAATAAACGCCGCCCTCTAATAATCGCCGCAGCGTTTTCTCGCCTGTGGTAAAATATTTTTGGAAGAAACAGTGGGGGTAGGCCGGCATACCCTCACATCATCATTATACCCTTATCCCGTTTGTGGCAGGTTCGGGTCTGCAAATTTTTACCCTCCACTCCCGTCTATCTCCCACCAGGTCCTTCTCCACCCCACACACTGCCAATACCTTTACAGACAACCAGCTCCCACGTCTGCTTTGGTCTCCCCCTACCCCGGGTGCTTCCGACCACCTGCATTCCTGAAATGGACCTAACGAGCTCCTCTCCTCTTCTCATTGTGTCCATACCACTTCAACCTATTCACCCTCATTTTTTCGGCGATGACCACCACCCCAAGGTTACCTCTAATATACTCATTCCTAATTCTATCAGCTATCGACACGTCACTCGTGTACCGCATTACCACAGCATTGGCATCTTGGCTACTTGCATTCTATTGACATGGCTCTTCTTCACTGCCCTACCCTCTGATTCATATATAGCAGGGGTGGCCAACCAGTCGATCGGGCCAGTCCTAGGGGTTCGGCCGCCCGCGTGCAGTTATGTCGAGTCCGCCCCGCCCCCTCAATATTTTCACATAATTTTCTGAATGTCTGCAAGTTAACATTGATTGGCCGCCCCATCAGGGCAGCCGTCCGCGTTCTTTGCACACTTTGAACCTATGGATGGACCGGCCCTGCCGGTCGATCACAAAGCCAATCTTGGTCGATCACTCGTGATGTGTTGACATAACACCCGTGTTGGTGACGTAGTGGCTCAGTGTTTCTAGGCCTGTGTCAGTGGTTCTAGGTTCGATACTGGACCGAGGTGGGTCGAGTATCGAACAATCCCCTCCCCATTTTGACTAGACATATGACAACAAGTCGATCGCGCCACGTTTTTAGGATAAAAAGTCGATCGCAGCACGTTTTTAGGATTAAAAGTCGATCGCGACACTTTTTTAAAGATAAAAGTTAGATCTTATGTACACAAAAGTTGGCCACCCCTGATATATAGCATAGTTGTCCTAACCACTGCCCTGTAGAACTTCCCTTTTAACTAAATGGAGACCCTCCTATCACACAGGACTCTGCTTGCCAGCCTCCACTTCACCCATCCTCCATTGATTCTACGGATCGCATCAGACAGCCTTAGCCAATATTCCTGCGGGTTTCCAGACGCCTGGCTGGGTCACCCCAGTCGGAGGACGTTCAGTGGACCAGCAGACCCGACCCTGCCACAAGCAGGATAAGGGTATGATGATTGCCAATACCGTCGACAAAAATCTCACAAATTATATAAACGCCGCCCTTTAATAAGCGCCGTACCAAAAACGCCACGAAATAAATAAACGTCGCGGCGTTTATTGGAATAAATACGGTAAACTTTCTAACACCGACAACTCTCGGGGCAGGATTACTACTCTAAGTCCTACAAAACAACTGAAAAACTTTACGTTACGTTCGTATTTAGTAATTAAATTTTAGTTGTACGAATGCTGGAACAAGGATAGCATTAAGCACGTCATGCCCGAGGAACGCCATCAGCTGTCGTAGGAAGAATCTGCATGCAATCCTCCAAGGAGCTGGGTACTATAACAACTCCAGATGCGGTGAGAGGTGGCCAGCTACAAGGAAAGCCCAATCTTGTTTTTGCATTTCTAATTCTAATTGAACACACTGGTAGCAGCCCACATAGGCCAAATGGGCAGTGGAGAGAATAGCTCTCATTTCTACTAATTGACTTTCCTTACCCTAACGAACCAAGTACAGTAAAACCTGCCTAAACCGGAAACCTGGCCAAACGGAAAATAAATTTCGGAACGGAATGGTTTCCCATTTAAAATACTACCCTAAACCGGAAAACTACCTATCGCGGAAACGGAATAAGTTTTGGGAACCGTTTGCATAAATAACCTGACTAGGACGGATTGTTTTATGCATAACACTACAAGCAGGCATTAATTTTGAGTGTGACTGTACATGCACCCAAGTTCTAGGGACCATTTCAGCCATTTACACACAGAGCTACCCAACAGTGAAGCAACGACAATGTACTTTAAAAGACATGTGGTGACAGGGACGGATCCGGGGGGGGGGGCAATGCAGCCATTGCTCCCCTCTCAGTGCCTCATTGCGCATCCGTCAACTGATGCACGGCTCAACTCTGCAACTGATGAGGCATTTTTGCATTTGCTATTCCCGTTTCTATTCTGCCAGTCCAATCTGCAGTTGGCTAAACCACTGAACATAGGGCGTTGCCTAAGGGTCAGTGGAGGACCTATTGTAATTGCTAGCTAGATTTATACTAAGGGATTCTGAATAATTAAAAATATTTGGGGTGCAAGTTTTTGAAGTGCTCTCTCCTGATCCGCCTCTGGGTCAGCCGCTGTGTGGGGCAGAGTAATTTTTTAGTTTAAGGACTTTTAATTTTAAATTTCACCATCCTAATGTAAAGTGATCATATTTTTTGTAGTTTGTTTCTTTAAAACACAGCCCTTTGTAAAACGGAAACTTGTGAAAACGGAAAAAAAATTTGGGAACGATCAGGTTCCGTTTTAGACAGGTTTTACTGTATTAAGATAGTGCTGAATAATTATGATGGGCTGATAGCCACCTTTCCACATGCGGGATCAGGGTATTATGGGAGCGGCGAGTTGCGTTGGACACACCAGTTCTCGTCTGATCACTGAAGTTAAGCAACGCAAGCCCAGTTAGTACTGACATGGGTGGTCGCTCGGGAAAGCTGGGTACTGCTAATACCCAATAATCGTACCATTAGTGTAGTGTCTGTGCAGTATATGCATTAGAAATATATAGTGAACGGGTCTCTAATGACCTCGTAGTTGACGGGACCTTAAACTCCAACAAACAACCACAACAATCAGGGTATTATAATGTGGATAGGTAACATCGTTACAAGCCACCTGGGGCTACGACCTTTATTTCCAATGGACTGAAGGTACATTGGAGTCCTTTTTCCGTCCAAAAGAAAGTAACAGTACTTTTTCTAGAATTGAACCTGTAGCCACAGATGCATTTGTGGAACATCTAGCCTCATTTTTTTGTTGTTGTTTGTTGGAGTTTAAGGTCCCGTCAACTGCAAGGTCATTAGAGACCAGTCCACTGTATAGTTCTAATGCGTATACTGCACAGACACTACGCTAATGCGACGATTATTGGGTATTAGCAGTACCCAGCTTTCCCGAGCGACCACCCATGTCAGTACTAACTGGGCTTGCGTTGCTTAACTTCAGTGATCAGACGAGAACTGGTGTGTCCAACGCAACTCGCCGCTCCCTGATTTTTTTTTTTTTTGTGGCAAATGAGCGAAGTTTAACTATTACTCAACTGGACACCCTTGTAACATAACCTTTTGGTTTTTGATAGCCATCAGATAGAAGAGGTGACCAAATTTTTTTGCCCTGAAAAATATGATAGTTACTGTATTAAAAAGATGACAAACAGCAGTTGATTACTATCCCTGACTTCACACATTCGGTTTTTTTTTTAATTTCTATCCCTGAAATTTAGCTCAAGTTCATTTTCTAATAAAGATATTCAATTTCAAGTGACCATCACGGTTAATTGCAATATACGGTCATAAGATGGGCGCACTAACTGGTGTACTTTGCTAATTGAATGGCATAATGGATTCCAACATTTCATGAATATAGAAATTTGACGAATATACGATTTTGGCCCCGGTACCCACTGTACAGGGTCATAGCTTTACTTCCTCTCTGAATGATAGGCTCACTTTGGCCGAAAGAAATCTCGTATATCTCAGGATTGAACCCACAATCCGGACTAGTGTCAACAGACTGCTCCTCGACCCTCATCATCGCTTGATTTTAGGATTGTAGCCAAGGCGGTTGGGTTAAAACAGGAAAAGGTATTTTTTTTTGACAAACTTATTAATTGCAATTTCATTTTTGACAGATAAAATTACTTGGCTCGGCGTTTTTATTTAAAACTGGAATTTTTATTACTGCCTGGTGCACAATTTTATTTGGGTAATAATTATGTTTTATTTTATTTCTTTTGCTACGTACTGCTCGATCCCACTCAATGTTGTTACAGACACTGTCCTCGGGAGCTGCTAATCACCATGATGTTCTAATCCCGCCTATGGCATGGTGGGGTCTGTGAGTTCCATATCTCACTATATGATCTGATGGACTAACGTCTTCTTTGGTCAAAATCCC
>JAAFCE010006949.1:26086222-26175524 GCA_013389805.1 Trigoniulus corallinus | reverse complement strand
AGTTCAGTTCCCACCTTTGCCCCATGCCAGTTCAGTTCCCACCTTTGTCCACTAGCTCTCATCCAAGCCTCAAGTCTGACCATGGCTGTCAGAGGTTTTAATAACATATTTGTGTCACTCTCTTAACCTCCACCAGGCCTTACGAACTGTACAACGTCACAAAAGTTTAAATTTTGTTTTTAAATTAAGGTTTTTGGACAAATCTCCTCCGGGCAACACATTTCTGTACTTGTCAATAGCTGTTCGCGGTGTTGGGGCCTTCGGAGAAGCTGCCGTCTATATATCCAGTTATGTCATTGCAATACGCTGCCAACCTCAAGCAGTAGCTACAGCTCTGGTACGTGTGTCTTATGCAGTGGATCCTCTCTATACGAATATTTGGTTTCAAACCAAAATGTTTTCGGGAGTTCTTGTATAATTCACGTTAATTTATGAGATTTGAAGGATTTGGCTATGGATCCCTAAGATCAGAAATTAATTCACGAACAGGGAATTTATAAGGTGTGAGAGACGTGTTCGTGGATCACAAAAATCGGGGAAGAAATCAGGACTGAAGCAGAGGTAGGAAACACGTTTATTCGTACATCGAGGACCCACTGTATAAAGGAAATCAATTGCTAATGAGTAAAATTTTTCGTAAATACATTTCATACCGAAATTCTTAAATTCCATTTTGTTGTATTTCGTCAGTCATTAGTTGAAACTGCTTTTGGTGTAGGTGGCATCTTGGGACCTACGTTTGGTGGAGCATTATATGAGGTGAGTACGTATGTATCCTGGTCAGTGGCGTACCGAGGCAGGCCGAGGGTATTCTGCGCCCGGGGACAAAGACAGAAATCTGTGCCCTTTTGTACCCGCTAACCACATTTTTGTGCCCCCTTCCTTCTGCTCCCGGGGACATCTCGCCCCCCCCCTCCCAGTTACGCCTCTGATCCTGTTGTCGAACGATGCTTTGGGGTTCGGGCGAAAAATTTACATAGGCTCCCAAGTTTATAAATGCATCCCAAGTTTATTAGTGCATAAGAAGAGAAATTGTGAGATGATGTCCAAAATCCTGGGAATCCCTTAGCTCTGCGAATTTTACCTTATTTTTTCCCTCACAGTAGTGTCGTCCCATTGATGGAGTGTTTCCTTGTTGTTGGTGTTTTTGGGCCCATCGACTACAAGGTCATTAGAGCCCCATCCGCAGCATTGTTTTTATGCAGAGACTGCACAGACACTACAGGAATGTGACGATTTTTTGGTATTAGCAGTACCCAGTTTTCCCAAGCGGCCACCCATGTCAGTACTAGCTGGGGTTGCGCTGCTTAACTTCAGTAATCAGACGAGAGCTGGTGCGTCCAATGCAATTCTCTGCTCCACCCCCCCCCCCTCTCTTCCACTGATGGACTGTAACAGCCCTGATAGGCCAAATTGGAAGTGGAGAGAGAATAACTCATTCCTACCATCTATTTTCCCAGCAATGTGAGTCTATCCCTGCCCTGATCTCCTTCAAATTGAATGGATGATCATTTCTCCTTCTATACTGTGCAAGGAATAAGCTTCCAGCTGCAGGACCCTCTTACCCTATTATCAAAAGTCTGTTAAAATGATTAATTCTGTCAGGTTATTTGTTTGTTTGTTGGAGTTTAAGGTCCCGTCAACTACGAGGTCATTAGAGACCCGTCCACTGTATAGTTCTAATGCATAGACTGCACAGACACTACACTAATGCGACGATTATTGGGTATTAGCAGTACCCAGCTTTCCCGAGCGACCACCCATGTCAGTACTAACTGGGCTTGCGTTGCTTAACTTCAGTGATCAGACGAGAACTGGTGTGTCCAAAATGTAGTGAATCCCACCCTAATATGCATCCAAACTTACCTGCTTACATCCATACCCTTTCGTTTGCCCTACTTTGGTTCTCTAAATATATTTTCGTGCAGTTAAACTGATTGTTAAATGGTTACTTTCTATTCAGATTGGTGGATTTACCTTGCCATTTTTCATCATTGGAATAGTGATGATGGTGTTGTGTCTCTTGTCGGTGATATTTATCAAAGAAATCAGTAAGTGGAAGCTCATTTTGCCACATCTCTAATCATGCCTACCTGACAAATTTTTACTTTTAGATGACGTCCAACCTGAAGGAGGGCCAACGCTGCGTCAAGTCCTTCATATTCCGACAGTTTACATGTTATCATATACAGTTTTATTAGGCTCCATAAGCTGTGGCTTCATTACAGCCTTTTTAGAACCTCAACTTAAAACAGTAAGTGGCAGTTATAGATTTAAAGAGGTCTGAAAGAGATAAAACCTGATGTGAAATAAACTAACTTTGCAGATTGAGTCACAACTTTACAACCACATTTGTGACTCAATCTGACTGCCTGTTCCTTTCACCAGGCTTTGATTGTTGGCCTAACTGAGGATTCAAACCTGCCTTTCCTCTTCTTCTCACGGGAACGGCAAATTGCGTTAGACACACCAGTTCTTGTCTGATCGCTGAAGTTAACGCAACCTCGGCTATTACTGACATAGGAGACCACTTGGGAAAACGTGGTACTGCTAATCCCAAAAAATCGTCACATTAGTGTAGTATTTGTGCAGTCGAGCTGTGCAGTAGACGGGACTCTAATGACCTTGTAGTTGAAGGGCCCTAAAACACCCTCAACAAACAACCATTCCCTTCTCATTACGTAACAGTACCCTAAACTGCTTGAGTCTCAGTTCTCTCATTTGAAGGTTAATTGCTTTTTGGGCTGTTGTGATATGGCTCACAGTGCCATGTGAACAGAGATGTATATGATGTGACTGTTTTTAAAAAGCCCTCACTTTTTTCGTCTCTTTGTTTGACAAATACATGTTCCCAAACGTTTTCTGTACAATTTAACTTTTAATTAATGTTGATTTCATTGTTAGAAATTAATCCATTTTCAGATTGGTATTACTCCTTTCAAGACTGGTCTTATCTTCATTGCTTTTGGAGGAACTTATGCCATAGCAGCCCTCATATGGGGACGTATCGTTGAGAAACTAGTAAGACATCGCAATAATGGATGAAATTTGAAATTATAAATCGTCATAGTATTCTTAAAATGTTTTAGGCACATTTTCGACTATTTACACTCGCAGGTTTAGCACTGTACATCGTTAGTTTCCTATTACTGGGACCTGCCACCTTTTTACCTTTAGAACCGTGAGTATTCTATGCCTTCTTAATAACATTTATTTACGATTATTTGGCATCATGCATCACAAGGGTCAAGGCAACTCTAAACCCTATTTCCGCTTATGGCACATGTGGGTGTCCATCTTGTCCCTCTGAATGGACATAAGGGCGTTTTTCCACTGTCGGTGTCCAACTAAACCTGCAACCCCAATGCTTATTTATCTTCGGTCTACTGTTCGTTGGGGCACTCCACTTCCACTAGACACCGGGCAAACAAACGGTCACCAAATGGGACATCGATTTTACTATTTATCCGAATGAAGGCTCACTCGGGGCCTCTCTCTCACCCGAAAGAAGCCGACCCACTTTGGTCCATTTTCGATGTTAGAACCACTGGCGCAATTACCGACCGTGAAAGACCATACACCAATAAGGGTCGGGAAACAATTTTAGAATTGGCCACATATTACATATTTTTAAGCTCTGTGGACCAACCTATGACAGAATCGGGCTTACAAGTTGTAGCCATCCATTTCTCTTATCAAGGTCTTCTTCCACGCCACAGTGCCATGTCCCGCTGTATAGGTAATGTTTACTGTGATCTACCTCTGCCATGCATCCCATTTAGTGGACCTAATCTCCGCCTCCTTTATAATCCTCGCATTAGTGTTAGTGTCTGTGCAGACTATGCAGTGGACGGGTCTCTAATGACCTTGTAGTTGACGGGACCTTAAACACCAACAAACCAAACCAACCCGCCTCCTTTCCTGAGAAGGAACCCAAACCTCCTTACTTGACTCTTTCCCCTCATGTGCCTAACATTTTGAAATGTAAAATTTACCCTAAACTCTCGGCCTGTACAATGAGTTAAGTAATAACCGTCTATAATCTCTCCTTTTTTTTGTCAGGACTGTGACACTTACAGTAATTTCATTAGTGTTAGCTGGATTTGGATTAGCAAGTTTATTAGTGTGTTCAGCTTTAGGAATAATGGATGACATCATGTAAGTATTGTCGAAATTTCACTCTTGAAAACTAGCTAAAATATCTTTTATATATTATGAAACTTTCAACGATTGTAAAAACGTCCAGTCACGATAATTTCTTTACGATTGTAACTTCAGTTTTGATCCTGGGAAATAAAGAAATGCGATTATTTGTTGTAATAAGCAGAATTCCTATAATGAAATATTTGATTTGAATTTCCGCTTGTAACATTTTCCAAATGTATTTTTTTTTTATAAAAAATTTCATTCTACCTTGCAGTGCCAACGGTAGTCCCAAAAATCTACAAACTCAAGGCTTCGTCTCAGGATTATACAATACATTATTTGCTGCAGGGTAAGTCTGAAGTTTTATTAATGGAAGGCCAAACAGCCTTCGAGACCAGCCCAAGGTAGTTGTCCCAAACAAAATGGGTTTGCTAAACAATGAATGCAGTGGCGTTCCGAAGATATTCTTCTCCCGAGGGCAAAGACCGAAATCTGCGCCCTTTAAACTGAATGCCAACCGCATTTTTGCACTCCCTGCCTTCTGCACCCGGGGACATCTGTCCCCCTTCGTCACCCCCTCGATACGCCTCTGAATGAATGTCAAGTCACAATCTCCCTATCCTTTATATTTTCCCAATTCAAAAGAAGTGGCTTATTGCGTTGCAGACACCAGTTCTCGTCTCATGCAACGCAACCCGGGCTTGTACTTACTTGGGTACAGTAGGGGGTGCGGGCTGCCCCGGGTGTCAACACTCGCACCATGAGAAATGGGGTGTCACCAAAGCAGAAGAAGCGGCATTTTTCGGGAGAGGGGTGACGCCACTGCATGGGTAGCCGCTTGGGGAACAACTTGCGTCTGTGTAGACCCTGGATTTGAACTACACAGTGGATGGGGCTCTAATGACCTTGTATTTAAACGGCCCGAAAACACCGACGAGCCAAAAATGTTTCAAACAGTACCTTCTTTATTTTATAGAGCTTTTATTGGACCTACTGTTGGTGGACCACTATATGATACCATAGGCTTTGCAAATTCAACATTAGTCATCTGGGGATTGACTTGGCTAGCGGTATGCATCATATCTGATACGATCATCTTATGTGCCAGAAGCCACTTTTTCAAATTTTCAGTAGCATTTTAAGCAATAATTATTTTAATTTTAAACTGATCAAATACTTACTTTGCTTTTGTTGTAAAATATCACCTGTTTACTCTTTTGCAGATACTTATACTTGGTGTTTATGAGCTTGTCATTAAGTGCAGAGTAAATGTTTCCCAGCCAAATCTAAAAACGCCATTATGTCAAAATAACATGAAGAATTATTCCGGCAGTTTACCACACCTTGCATGGACTTATGCAGTTGAAAATGAAAGCATACCAGATAATAATTAGGTTAACAAAGTCGTTTATAATTTATCTCAACACAAGACTTATAACTTTTTTTTATTTAATAATTTGTGAAGCTCCAAGAAGTGGGGTAGGCCGGTATCCCCCCACAGACCACCCAGCCAATATTTCTGCGGGTACCAGACGCCTGGCTGGAGTGCCCTTAGTCACAGCGTGTTCAGTGAAGCGCTAGAACCCGCAGACCCGACCCTGCTACAGGCGGGATAAGATTATGATGATGATAAATTTATTGTATTTTTATTTATATTAAAATGAAATAGCTACCAAATGTGATCACAAAGCCTTGTTCTTGATAGGAATATTAAAATATCCATGGGCACATCAACTGCAACAACAGCCTGCCATTTTAAGTTGATTTTGATATGTTTATACAATTCCTCTTTGACATTGGTGACCTTTGTGATATTACAATCCTGATTTATCGTGAGGTTTTAAATACTCCTAAAATGACATAATTCTGTGAATTACTGATGTAACTATTACATTCTCACTTTTTGTTTCGCCTGTTTTTAAGGGTCCCAATAAAGTTGAAAGGGAAGTTGTATAGGGCAGTGGTTCCGCCAGCTATACTATGTGGCTCGGAGTGTTGGTCGGTGAGAAAGTTGCAAACATGACTGGGACGTGGAGAGCTAATAGAATTAGATAATGAGTACAATATTTTGGAGGTACCTTGGGGTGGGGGACATTGCGAAAAATTGAGGGACAATATGGTGGTATAGACATGCAATGAGAATAGGGGAGGAGGTGCTCGTTAGGTCCATCATGAAAATTCAGGTGGTTGGAAGCACCCGGGGCTGTAGGAGACCAAAGCTAACGTGGGAGTAAGTTGTACGTAAGGATGTAGTAGTGGGTAGCAGAACCAGCAGTCCCGGCCATGCCACAGGCGTTATAAGGGTATGTTGATGATGTGCTGGCTAATGACACCCAGGGGAAGTTTTCCGATTTAGGTTGAATGGGTTATAGAGATCCGCCTCGGTGGCGCATGGGTAACGTTCTCGGTAACTGCGGTAGTGGATTTATGTTCGATACTGGACCGAGGTCGGTTGCCTTTTTTCGGGCGACAGAGATGCCTCAAGTGCTCCTCCTCTCGGATGAGAAGAGCCGAAGTTCCCGTATGGTGTACGATGGCGTTGGCACGTCAAAGAACCCTCTCCAGTATGCAACGGGTCATAAGTTTATATGTTCTGTGCAACGGGTAGAGGAGGCAAAATTTCCAGGTGCAGGAGTTCGTCCCCTAGCGTCGGTGGATTGCCCCAACGACGATAAATAAGCATAGCGGTTACAGCTTTTGTCGGCAACCGCCTGCGGAAAATCACTACCCAATATATCACCCATGTGCCCATTCCGAGAGACAAGATGAACACTCGACCCTGCCATAGGCGTGAAGAGGGTTAGGAGGCTTATCCGTCCCTGCCGGGAAAAGGGTCAGGAGTTGCTTGTTGAATGGGTAGTAACATGTATGGCATCGGCAACAGAGTTGTCATTTAGATGATGCGCCGTTAGCAACGCTGCTCTCGGCTATGTTAAGTATTGTGTTTTCGGCTGATCCTCTAACTAAGATGGCGATAGAAAGTTCTGTCAGCCAAAGGTTTCGTGTAAAAAGTAGCAAGAACAAGAAAAAAACATGGAGAAAGTTAGATATAAAAGATGTTGAAGAGTTTGAGATCGAAAAGCGCACAGATGCCATTATAGGGTAAGCAGTAATTTATCAAGTTTTAAAATTTCGATCCTTGCTAGCAACACGTGTAATCGATGCTGTCAGCAGAAAGAAAATTGAAACAGTTTTCATACTGTATGTGTAAAGTAAAATAATTTCCCTGTTTTTAGTTTTTCTAGTAATAAACCAGATGAAGAATTATATGCTATCGATAAAGAGGCAAGTGGAGGGCAAAAGAGAAAAAATTTAACTTCACGTAAGAAATCAATTCTAAATTGACTCTGACTACCTCCTGGGTGAGAACTGGGAATTGTCCACGATAGTCCTTCTTCCATTACCTCAGTAGCAAAATTGGTAGTCTGATTAAGCAACTCTCAGTTTGTGTGTTCCATTTCGTCTGGGAAACTTATATGTAGATTGGGAGACTTACTATGTACTTTAGTTTTCAATAGTTGGCCTTTTAAGCTAAAAATAGTGACATCAAATAGATCAATCTAACAAATGCCGTTTGATTTTAACACTGAGATCCATGCCGGTGACCAACTGCCCTAGTTCGTATCTGATGAAAAAATGTTGATTTCGTGGGAAAATCAATCGTTTATTTAAATATGTATTTTAATTCGTGAAATAGGAAGAGTGAACTGGAAGGATCGACCATTGAAATGTTTTCGAATCTTACAACCCAGCAGTTGCGTTCCTCCTCCAGTGATACCGTCAGTAGAATAATGAATTGTTTATTAAATTACCATAACTAGTATTGTATCTGCTGCATTTTTATATTAGCTTTTGGTTCTTATCAGGAATGTAGTTGGAAGAAAGCAATTACTAAAACGTCTTAAACGTAATAATGAACATAAGAAGAAGAGAGGCCCCAAAAGACGTTTGGAAATCGAGAGAAATGTACTTTTAAATGCTAAGAAAGCAGCAGAAGAAAAAAAATCTCCAGAGGATTTCGTGGGTACATATGATTTGTGGGCCTCAAATGCTGAAGGTATATGCAGTTTCTTCTTTTTTTTTCTGATATTCTGTTATTGTTGCTGTTTAAAATTTGACGATTTATACTTTTTTTCTATTAGAGAAGAAAGAAGAAGATGGAGATAGTAAATCAAAAATTGTTATCAAGGAAAAAGTGAAGGTGAGTTTTGCAAACCAGTTTTTTAAGTATTATTCGAATAACATTTCATTGTGCTTAAAACCTGCCTTGGTGGCCCACGAGGTTGCGTGCTCAATTACTGCATCAGTGGTTCCAGGTTCCATACTGGATCCAAGTACGTTGGCTTCTTTCGGACGAGAGAAGCGCCTCGAGTGTGTCTTTGTTCGGATGAGAATTAAAGTCCAAGGTCCTGTGTGGTGTTCGATGGTATTTGCTCGTAAAAGAACCCACTCTACTATGCGACGGGTAGATGAGGCAAAATTCCCAGGTGTAGGTGCTCGGTGGAGTGCCCCAACCAACAGTAGACCGACAATACATAAACATAGGGGTTGCGCCTTTGTTCGGCACCCGGCTGCGGAAATATGCCGTCCAAAATATCACCCCTTTTTCCATTTAGAGGTACAAGACGAGTAGGGGGCGGCTATATTGCGTTGGACACACCTGTTCCCGTCGGATCACTGAAGTTAAGCAACTCAACCCAAGTTAGTATTAATATGGGTGGCCACTTGAGAACGCTAGGTACAGCTAATACCAAAAAATCGTCGTAACAGCGTAGTTTTTGTGCAGACTCGGCATTAGGACTATGCAATGACAGGGCTCGAATGACTTGTAGTTAAAGGGCCCTAAAACACCAACAAATCAATCAACAAAATGGGTACCCGACCCTTGCGAGATATAGGAAGAGGGTTAGGAGCTGCTTTACTTTTTTTTCAATGTACGTAATAAATTTTTTCTCTGTAATTTTTGCTTTCTATAAGGTCCCTAAAACGTATTACAACAAATCATCTGGCCTGCCCCCAGTTGAATTTCCAGATGCTGGAGCATCTTACAATCCAAGTTTTACAGATTATAAAACCTTGTTGCACAAGGCTCATAGTGTGGAAAGGAAGAAGCTAAATAAAAATCTTGCACTTCATAAGAAATTTCAGAGAACTTTTTCTTCCGTCGGACGATCCAATACAGTATAGTTGTTTTCTCTTTATACCGGCAATTCTAAGTGTTCGATTTAATAAAAAAAAATCTGAAATGTGATTATTTTTTAAAGGATTCATGGCTGGTAGAAATGTCTCAAGGAATTCTAGACTGTGGCAACGAAAGTAACGAGGATATCGAGGATGACAAAGACAATTCTAATGCTAGATTGTCAATTAATCCACCAGTAAGAGCCGACAAGAAAAAATCTTCTGCTCAAAGACGAAAAGAAGCTAATCGAAGAAAAGTAGCAATGGAACTAAAACAACAAAAAATGGAAGCCATCCGCGAGGCTGATTTCTCCAGGTAAGCATGGCTACCTGTTATAGATGAATGGACGTATGGGTGAAAGAGTAGCAAATTTACAGAGCTGATAATGTTCCACATCCTTATAATGAATTTCATGACTGTGTTGTTACCATGCTGCTCTTTAATGCACCATGTATTTTAATAGACTGCGGAGTTTGAAACGCAAAATATTACAAGAAGAAAGGAAATATCGGGATGCTCTGTTATTGAAAAAACAAAAAAGAAGAGAAAAGGCTTTATATGGAACTGTAGCTACCAGTCATAAATATACATCACCAGATACTGAAGTCATTCTCACCAGTGAACTCTCTGATTCACTTCGTGGTTTAAAGGTTTCCCTCTTTTTCAAGATATCCATTTTTTGTATTTTATATACCTTACCTTGTCAGGTAGGTCGTGTCATAATAATTTTGTTTTATATTAGACTGATGGCGACTTGCTGGTTGACAGATTTAAGAGTCTTCAAAGAAGAAATATAATCGTCCCACCTTGTGAGAGAAGGGGGTGAGTTTCATTATTTCCTTGGTAAATATATTTAGTGCTACTAGAATATATTTGGTATTTTTTTTCTGTATTTAGAAAACCACCGAAGGCCAAAATGAAAGATTATGTTAAGAATGACTGTAAATCGTTTGTGTGATGCAGTTTTAATAAAGACGCATTGTCCTTGTATGGAACTTCCAGTTAGTATTGTTTTCTTTTGTAAATTTGTTAATGATTTATTTAGAAATTCATATTTGCAATGGTAAGCAGTTGTCAGTTTAATACTCTTCAGCGGGCCAATTTTGCCACCAAATTCGAGGTTCTGATTAAATTTTGCTCTTTAATGTCTGTTCCATTTGCCGCTGGGTTACTTCATTGATAGCATCTTGAACTAACTGCCTGGCATTTTGAGCGCATCCCCAAAAAACCGTGACTCCTGACCCTCCTTGGCCATAGTTGTGAATTACCTAAAAAATCAGGGAGATACATATTGAGAGTTGGTGTATTTGTCATCCGGAAAAATGTGAAAGAACTGTTAACTGGTACAGAATGTCAGTTTTAGAGGGTTTTTATTATTTCTGTGATATCATAATGCAAGTTGCACTCAAGTTTCAATTCACAGGTTTCAGCCCACTCCGATTCGGGGATAACTGATTAGTAAGAGGTTTGTGGACATTGCAGGATATAGCGAAAGTCAATTACGGACTACTACTACTACTATAATTAATTTTGGGTTTTCTCTTTCATATGGTGTCGTCTGCTAAAAAAAAATGGACTGGACTGGTAATATGCACTCAATTTATCTTTACTTATTTTAATCACCGTTACGCTATGTTCTTGCTTCATGCAGAGCAAGAAACACACCAAGCATTATTTGATGTGAATTTTAGAGGTAGGCTGTACTTCTTACTTGTAATGTTTTGGGTCCACATTTTAGTGTCTCACGTTCAATTCTCACACTTCTCCTTCCTGGTCTTAGTCCAACCCACTCTTTAATTACTTTTGCATCCTAAATATCCATTCGACTCATTAAACACAAGTGGCTGTCGTTTCTGACATTCAGAATGGAGACTAACCTTCAAGCTTGGGATGCATTCGATGCACTTCTGCATGAAGGTGTCGCTGTCTTTGGGATTTGGTTCCAGATTCCAGTCGTTCTCTTGGTGAGTACCACCCAAAACTACAGTTTCAAAACTTAAGTAATGTTGAGCTTTAATGTAACAAGAATCTCATTGTCTCTAAAGACATTATGGAAGGAATAATTAACTTAAGTTTTACTTTGGGATGATGTAAAAATCGTCGCTGATAACAAACATTTTCACCCATGGAGCTGAAACCTACAATCCAAACCATAGGTATTAGGGTAAAATTTCAAGCTATCTTGTCAGTTTTAGTTTAGTCCACTTCATAAATTCACTTACTCTGGTTACTTGTCCTCGAATGGGATGAATGTCTTTGTCTCCTGTTAGCTGTCCAGCTCTGACTCCGGAACAGTTGACAATGATGTCGTAATCTGACAACTTTATAGTATAGGTTAGTAGTCCTATCATAAAATAATAATAGCATACTACTTAACAGTGACCTCTTCTAGGTTTCCTATTGTTCTCTTGTAAATTTTGCCTCCAGAGGCTATCAGTCTATGTTTTAAGAATAACGTTTTAATGTAAATTCAATAACGATTTCTCAAAGGATATTTGATGTACTCGCCTCTTGGTAAAGTATGGCAATAGATGGGTGCATTGTGTTATAAATGTGGTGAAAGCAACCCTGAAAAGATATAATATTATGCAATATGTGGCGAAAAGGAAGTATCCAGAGCAGTGGTTAGGCCAGCTACGCTATATTTAGCAGAGTGTTGGGCAGTGAGGAAGAGCCACGTCAATGGAATGCAAGTAGCCGAGATGCGAATGCTTCGGTATAGGAGCCGGGTGTCCAGAGCTGATAAAAATTAGGAACGAGTATAGTAGGGATAGCTTGGGGTTGGGGACATTCCGGAAAAAGTGAGGGGGAGTAGATTGAGGTGGTATGGATATATAATGAGTAGAGGGGAGGAGGACCTCGTTAGGTCCATTACAGGAATGTAGGTGGTTGGGAGTAACTCGGGCAGGGGAGACCAAAACAGACGTGGGAACAGGTTGTTTATAAGGATCTAGTAGTGTGTGGGGTGGACGGGGGACCTGGTGGGAGGTAGACGGGAGTGGAGGGCTAGAACCCGCAGACCCGACCCTGCTATAAGCGGGCTAAGGGTATGTGATGATGATGTGGTTAAATAACAATTTCAATTAACTGATACGAACCCCTCATGTGCTCCTGTTGCACGCAATTCTTCCACAGACATTGGTCGGTAACCAAACGGTATGTCCTTCCAAAAAACATTTTTGATCTGTGAAAGAGGAACAGTTTGACTTTAGTAATTAGGGAGGCATTTAAATTGAATTATTTTATAACTTCGTACCTCCTCACTGTCGATATAATATCCAGTGACTAAACTAACGCCTGCTTCTGCTGCTAGTCCTTTGAGGTTTAGGTTGTTGAGAAAGTTAAACGTTTGACGAGCCCAAGATCTTTAAAGTATATAATTTTAACTGACCGTTATGTGAATGTTAACTGTTGAGTATGAAGCCCTTGCAAGGGTCTTCTTACTTTGCTGTTTCCAAAGGTGTGTCGTCACCCATAAGATAGGGCATCCAGAGTCCGGCAGCCCCATCCCCCGTAGTATCCGGCGTAAAGCAGTCTGCAAATACTGTCAAGTCGACTTCAGGTACACTTTCTTTAATAGCTACAGCTGAAGATAGACCAATAACTCCGGCGCCAATCACTGCAATTTTGATATTCGCCATTACTGCTATTTCAGATGGTTTCCCGAATAATCAGATGTGGCGTCGCGTTTATATGTTGCATTTGATTATTACTTCTGACCTTGATTATTTGCTCTTCCCAAGTACTTTGAGCTCATAAGTGCATTTTAAGTGTCAAATATCGACTCTGAACCTCAGAATTGTAAGGTCAGGTGTTCGTTTTCCCCTCGAAAAGTATTTTTTTGACATGTCTACGATTTATAAATTAAAGTTTTAGCCCTCCTTCTTTACATGTATGGTCAAGATGTGAAAATTCTTATTTTCTTTGGGCTAGCATGACCAGACAACATAACACCGACTGTAACCAGGAGGGTGGTGCTTTTAGTCTGAAGAAGCCTCCTACTAGTGGCCTGCAGAATATAGCTTTAATATTAGCTCTAAATATACAGTGAAACCTCTCTAATTGGTACACCTGCGGGACCTAGCTAAAGTGTACCCATCAGAGGGGTATGGGTATATAAATTAATCAAAACAATATATTTGTTTTATATTGTTTTTTTAACTGCAAAAAATGCATTGTATAATATAATATTTCGCAAAATTATTCCAGTACACAAATTTAATTTTTACAAACCAATCAAGGGACGTTTGTCTACAATCAAGCTACCTTCTTATTAGCTTCCTATGGCATGGTCGGGTACCCATCTTGCCCGTCTGAATAGATGCAAGGGTGATCTTTTGGACTGCGTTTTTCCACAGCCAGATGCAGACTAAAGCTGCAACCCCTGTGCATATTTATTGTAGGTCTACTGTTCTTTGAGGTATTCCACCGATGCCAGGTGGCAAGCTCCTACACCTGGAAATGTTGCCTCACCTATCCGTTGCATAGTAGAAAGTTCTTTTATGTATAAATGCCATTGAACGCCACATGGGACTATGGTTTTACTTCTAATCCAAAGGAAGGCGCACTCGGGGCATCTCTCTTGCAGAAAAGAAGGCAACCCGCCTTGGTCCAGTATCGAACCTAGAACCACTGCTGCAGTTACCAAGCACCCTGTCCACTGCGTCACCTAGGCAGGATGTACCCATTACAGAGATGGTTTTCTGAAAATGGTGACATGTTATTAGATGTACCAAAGGAGGGGTGTACCCATTAGAGAGGTGTACCGTTAAGAGGGGTAGTAATAGCATTAACCCTACGGGCGAAAAATCTTGACCGATATGAGGGGTGTACCCATAGAGAGGTTTCACTGTAATTGCTTAGCAATATGTTGAGTGATGAAACGATGCAAAAATAATTTCACATGATGACATTTATATCTTAATTTAAAAAAAACATTTCAAAGTTATTATTATAAAATAAAAATACAAAGCAGACTCGTTTTTTAAGTGCACGAATAGCTGCATTACCACTGACCATAGATAGCGTCTTGCTGGCTTTGTGCAGTGGGTCTCCAAATGCAGTCAACATTCCGTTAATTGCATTCAATATACGCCCATTTTAAAGCTTATTAAATGAGGAAAGTTTAAAGTTCAACTAATGGAAGCTTGACCTCTTTTTTTTTTCTCGCAAACTTTAGTAAATGCTGTCTTTAGCTGTTGAATGATTCAAGCAGTTAGTTAAAAGGGAGAGTGGTGTAGAAAAAGGTCGATTTTATTTATTGTATTTTGAATGTTGCTTTTAGGGCGGCAGGACTTGGCTCTCCAAACTTCGACAAGTGAGCAGCATCTTTGATTGGACCTAATATAGTCTGAAATCAGAAAGAAAAAGATGTAAACACGTAAACGCAAGAATGACACATACAGAGTTCAACTCACGTCATCATCAATATAGCAGTCACATTTGTAGCACCATATCGAGAGATCAGAGAAGCCGAGTACAATGCAGTGATCATTCCGACATCGATGATGGTCAATCATATGGGAATTAATAGAGCGGCCACAGAAAACCTAAAGGTAAGCTATATATAGTATAAGTCATAATTTAAAATATATAAGGGTAGTCTTACTAACTTCGTAGCAGCTAAGGCATATCCAATTATCAACTGTACTATAACAAGCAGAACAGGGAGTAGTAACAATCAGTGAAGATGGCTCCCTGAGTGACTGTACACTTTCTAAATGAGGACAGTTGGTTTTTGGTATAACAGCATATGGCCCTTCAAAATCGTCGTCACCTGACACTGATAAGAAAAAGAAATCTAGTATTAAGTGCCGATCATTATTATAATTCTCTAACAACTACATCACTGAAATTATACTACCTTTGAGTGATACAAATAAAGAAGTGAGATCGTTTGCGCCAGATGTGGAGTCCCTGAAATGCACATCCCTATTATAAGTAAGTACTCTAATATATTGCGTTAGTAACTTCAGAAATCTTACTGCTCACACCCTCCAACTGCACCTTCCAGCCCTTCTGATTTTTCCCCTTCATTATCAGGTAAATTTACTGTCAAAGCATAAAGAAGAGTGTTAAACAAGCTTAATACAGTGAAACCTGTAAAGTTGACCACCTCATTTGTTGGCCACCCTTGCTACATTGACCACGTTGACGGTAATCAAAACGTGGTCAACATAGTAAGGTTGGCCGACATATGATTCAAGCAGTTGCTGGTAAGTTGACTACATTGATGGTAATCAAAATGTGGTCAAAATAGTAAGGTTGGCCAACATATTAGGTGGTCAACTTTACAGGTTTCACCGTTAATAACACTCGCGTACCTTGATACTTTAGACATGACCAGTACTTCTTATGTGTCGTAAGAACATTGGAGATGGATTTCACAGCACTAAAACAAGACATGCAGAAGGATATTAGTGTTTTTATGTCACTTTAAGTAGTGCCCAATTTTCAAGAGTCTAGCGTGTTGTAGTAGCCATATAAGAATGTGAAAAACCATCACAACCCAAGGAGAACCCTCAACGGTAATATCAGAATGTAAATCCCATAAGTCACCAAAAAAAGTTAGTACGTTTTGGAAGCTTTTAGTCCGACAGGTAAAGCTGGACACGGATCACCTAAAAGCACCTTAACACAAGCAGCAAAGGAAGCCGAAATAGATGCGAAATTGTAGCCGCCCTAGTAAATAAAATGAACATCATAAAATTAAAGTGGCTACCGAAGTGGAAGTAAACTGATCAACGTTCAAGAAGCCAAAAATACAATGCAAACAGCATTTTGGCCATAGTAGAATCATTACCTCGAGAGTCAAAAGTAGTTTGCCATTTGCTAATCCACTGAGTAGATGTGTCATATGACTATAACCAACTGGAGTTACTTTACAATTGCCCTGTAGATAACAGAGCGCACTATTATTATATCCAGTCTTTAACAAAAGTCGAAATAGCCTTTGGCACGAGTGCAAAATTACAGCTTACAAGAAAATCTCCTTTGGCAGCATCAAAGCCAGCAGACACCAAAACGAGTTCAGGATCATATTGATAGCATACGGGAAGCACAACCTGAATGAAGGCCGTCAGATAATCCATGTCTTCCAAGCCCAACTAAACAGAAGATGAACTTAACTCTTCCCTAGTATAACTCAGATCGACAAACAAGTGACTACATACGTTGTTCCACGGAATATTGATATTAAATCCTTCTCCTGCTCCAACACCAACAAAAGTATAATTAGCCTCTACCCATGATGGAAAAAATTCTCCATTGTTGTAACGATGAATTGATATGTACAGAACTCTTTAAAATCAAAGTTATATTTGTGGCCATTGAATTCAGAAATAGATGAGAAGCACTTATTGTGGCCTACAGTTTTCTTACCGTGGATCGTCTTCAAACGCACTTTGAATGCCATTCCCATGATGGACGTCCCAGTCAAGAATCAAAATCCTAATAAAATTGTATAAACACATTAAACCTTCCGAAGCTTTTGAAAGGCATCGTAGTTAAAAGAAATTACCTGCTTAAACTGTATTTCGTCAGTGCGTATTTTGCAGCAACAGCGACGTTATTAAATATACAGAAGCCACATGCCTCATCTTTTTCTGCATGATGACCTGGCGGACGAACTACAGCAGCTCCATTACGAGACTACAGTAAACAAATCAATAGCATGCGACGATAAGAACAACTCAAGATAAAATGAAAAATTCAGTTATAAAAGTTTAAATCAAAATTGGAGAACACATTACTTCTCCACTTAGTATTTCATCAACAGCCTGTAGGACACACCCTGCAGCCAACAGTGCACAGTTGAATGTATCCCGACAGAAGTAAATTGACCGAAATTTCTCTGCAAACTGAGCTAACTCCTTGTTCTTCATAAAAGCCAATCGTTTCATTTCTTCAATAAATTCCGAACTTTTATAAAAAGAAAATTTGAATACCGTTGTAAATTATCATCCTGTTTCTGATACGGTTAATGCTTTCACTACCTATGGCATAATTGGAGCTCTTCCTCTGTGGCAGATCGTGACTACGTAACGTCAAAAAACAAATTTAAATGTGAGATCAAGACACAGTGTGAAATACATGAATTTCTTACATCAAGTATTTTGCATCTTTCAAAAAGACCATGCTCCTGAAATCCAGAAAGAACTGCTTCAAGGCGTCCAGGCTTCTCCGGATGACTCCTGCAATAATCACATTTCAGCAGCGGTATTTTCATAGTGAGAAAAAAACCAATACAGCTTACGGTTCGTAAAAATTACAATGCGACGTCATATTTCGGTCATAAACCAGACATGTTCTGTTCGGCGGGACTGTCAAGTTTGTCTTGGCTATCAACTCATCTATGCGTCGATCAAATTCCGCTATCTCTTCTGCTGTCTGAGTGGGATAGAAGCCCATAATGGGAAAAACGTTTGGTGGAGGAGTTCCGTCATATTTCAAAGATGGCACGTGACTGAAAACACAATTTTAAAATATTCTTAATCATGCCGTTGACCTTGTACAACGTGTCTTTTACTACAACTCACTCTGGCCATTCGTTATTGTCATAATGGAAGCTATTACCAGAAGAAGACGGTTGTGTTTCAATAGTTCCTTGAAAACTAAAGCATTTCCAGAATGGTCTCTGGACAGATATAACGTTTAAAATCGTCTCTATACAACTGTCAAACACAAATATAGTGTTATAATGTCAGTGACAGAACAAAATACAATGTTGTGCAGAAAATTAAATGAGCCAACCTTTCATCTGGCTCCAAAGTTGGTCCAATCAATGGGCAGGGATCCCCTAATAATGCTCTTAAGGTCAGGGCCACTCCTTCAGCAAGTGATTTCAAGCAATAACCGCCCTGCAACGTGTATTCAATGAAATAACAACAGATAAAGGAATTAAATTCATCACCAAATTACTCACCTCTAGAACAGCGCAAACTTTTCCATTGGCAAGAGTCATGAGCAATGACGTCAAGTGTGCATAACAAGCTGGAGTCACTTCCATTTTTCCCTAAAAATCCATGAAAGATAGAAGAAAATGCGTTGAGTTAAAGCATATTGCTAGAATGATCAGTAAAGAAATTAGAAAGTGAAATGTGAAAGTTATGAGCATTTTGGAGACATGCTAAATCCATTTCTGTGACAATATGACAAAAATAGAAGCGATTCACGTTTAATAATGATTGATCAACCCACAGTTACAAACCTTTTCATCACCTATAGCAGAATCATAGCCTGCCGAGATGATTACCATGTCAGGATTAAACTGGGGTGACGTTTTAAAAAAACGTGTGAAATTTCAATGGGATGTCATTAAACGAAAGCCAGCAGTCCAGATTGATAGATACAGAGGTAGGAGAGGCCAGATACAAAAAAACAGAAAATAAATGATGAGTTTGTTAACCTCACGGCATCCGATCGCAGCATCATAACCAGCAGACACAATAACCAACTGTGGTGAATACTAGAGTATAAAACCAGTTTCCAACATAAACTATTATCAGAATTACTTGCAAGGTAATTTTCAACATTGAAGAGCGCAAATTTTCTTCAGATAATTCTGTTTATTACAAGAAGTCATAAATAACTTTACCTCATAGGCTACAGGAAGGAGTAGCTGATGAAATATTGCCAAGTATTCTGAGTTTCCCATTCCAACCTAGAAATATAAGATTTGTTACTTTTTCATTTTCAGTTTTATATGTGCAATATTCAGTATATCTTATGTACGTTACTTTGTTTAATGGCACGTTAAAGTTATAACCTTTTCCGCGACCTTCACCTATGTAATCGTAATTGGATTCTCGAAGTTCTGGCCAAAATGCTCCATGCTCATAACGATGGATTGAGAAATATAGTATTCTAATTGAGATAAATGCCAATATCCATATATCAGGTGAAGTCATCAAGTGAAGATTTCTTCAATATCCTCCATAAGTACCTTGGATCGTCATAAAATGCATACTGCGTTGCCTGGCCATGATGGACATCCCAGTCAACAATCAGTATTCTAGTAAATTCATGAAAAGTGAAATTATTGGAAACTACCCTCAAAAGAAGTTTGCAGTAATATCCATCGAGTCCTACCTCTTCAGTCCAAGATGTGTAATGGCATGCTTAGCTGCAATTGCCACGTTATTGAAGTAACAATAACCACATAATTTGTCCCGCATAGCATGATGACCAGGTGGACTATTTATCAAAATAGTATCAAAATGTTATCAATGCAACACATCAGAAATGGGTCTATGTACCACAATAATTTAATGAAATAATCACCGAACAATTGCCATTCCATTTTTTAGCTGGGTAGTTACGAAACGAGAAACATAGTTTTCAAAATCACCTCTTAAAACACAAAACAAGAAATGTATGACCAACGTCCACCTACGTTTCCCTGAACGATTTGTGTCACTAGATCAATGGTGCATCCAGCAGCCAAAAGAGAAAGCTCATAAGTACTCTAAATATAATAAAATGGCAATGTCAATCAGATTAAGTGGCAACTAAAAGAGAATGAAAAAAAGACGAGATATAGGAAGAGCTCCTCACCGGATGAAAGTAAATTGCATCATAATGAGATGCTAATTCTTCCGTAAATCGCTGATCTTCACAGTCCTTTGTGCTTTTCAGGGTTTCAATCAATTCCGCTCTAACCAAGTAAAGTAATAATTAAGTTATAGTTCTTTTCTTTATATCGTTAAACAATAAAGGACTTACGAATGTTGGGAACTTATTTCTTCATAAGTAGCTGACCTAGACTGAACGAAGAGTATAAATAAAGCTTCGTTAATGTAGACATTACAGTTTATAACTTGTATTGAATGAAAATGATACTCACTGGTATCCTTTTACAGCGATCTATTAATCCATATTCTGTACATCTTTGTAATGAGAGTGAAAATCTTTCTGGACACTCAGGATATTCGGGATCAAACAAACAACGATGCTCCACCATACGTTCATCGTAGACCAACCCTGTCCTATGATCAAACAACAATTGCTATTTCTTTCATTACATAACCCATAATCTCTCTATCTACATGGGAGTTGTTGAAATTGGCTAGTTACACGATGAAAAAAATCACACACGTTATTATAACGAGTACACTAACGTGCTCATCCTCTAGTTATAAAGAATTATTTAGCTTTTTTTGATTAAACGAGATTGCATTGCACAACTTTCTTCCGAATCGACTGTTTCATATAAGGTGAGCTACAATACTGTCACGTCAATGCAATACACTACTTACTCTGTTGGTGATTTCTCCTTTAGGCTCTATTAAACAAAAAAAAGTTGAAATTAATGGCTTTGACAGTTAAAGCAACGAGATGTGAAATGATTTTAAAAAACAATTTCTTACCATGTTTGTAAACCCATCGCAATTTATAACATCAACTTCGCGATTGATTTTTCCAAACATTCGTTGTTTACTTTTTCGTGGTTTTGGTGAACGAGTTACTTTTTTTGGCTAGACGATAATGTAATATAATATTTAGTATGCAGGATATTTATAACTAATTTACTAAGTATGTTTTCCCTCTAATAACGGCTTCAAAACTTCTTTTTGTTAATGCAATTGACTTCAGTCTAATGTTCGAAATAGTTTGGACTGTAAATAAATTTCTTTTCGACCTTTGATAGTGAGGTGTAAGTGCAATGATTGTAAGGTCCTCACATAACATTTCATCTGTTCCTAACAATGATTGTCATATCAACGTAAACATTTCGTAGTCTTTTATGGGCGTTTAAATAAAACTAAAACGAACCAAATGCCAACAAGCTGGCAATATCTTCGACTATTGACATAAAATCACAAAAGGTCAATCCTGATATCGTGTTGCTTGGTTAAGCCCCTTACGACGACGGTCAGTTATACACTTATTTCGAGTGACTTCCTAAAACTTCAAATAAAATTCTGAGCATTAAGTGTATTTCAATGATCACTAAATATAATGAAACTCGCCATTTACTTTGAACTAATTCCCGAATTCTTTGACAGTGGTTTGAAAATGGGACTAGACGGCGATAAAACTTTGTGGCATCTGTTACTGCAATCCTGAAACATGTATTCTATTGTTGTAAGTATATCTAGCAGATAGATTATCGAAAATCAGATATTATATTCCAGGCTCTTTGCCAAGATCATATACTGTATGTACTTAAAACCTCATGTCATCGAGGAATGTCACTATCTGTTAAAGCTTGACTTATCGTCTGTTATCATTCAACATCATCACCCTGGAAAATAAATTAATGTTGATCACTTACAAGTGGCATCGTTTCGTCGCGCAACCTGCCCTTTATTAGGCCTCTTTGGTCAGAATAATTGCAGATCGTATGATATTATGCTAAAAACACCCACATTGTTAGGTGGGCATCATTTAAAATAACGCCTAAATTTCACTAAAACTCTAGGCTATATTTATTACCATGCGTTATATCAAATTTTAAAAGGACATGACGCTTTAGAATAAGTGCTACAATCGAACATCAATAAGCGGTATCCTAGCAACGTGTCAACTCGTGGAACATCCTCCGAACAAGATGGACGACACTTGATGTCATATTCGCAGTATTTTATTTCCAAAATGTCAGATTATGACATGAGACCGGGTGTTAAGTGTAATGAACATATCTTAGATATTGAAAAACATGAATACCGTACTCCCATGCAATTGCTAAGAGAAGGAGGAGTCAAAATTTGTTCTCCAATGGTGCGTTATTCAAAGTAAGACACGTTACCGTTTACCGTATACCGTTTTTTAATTACAGTAGTTAATATTGTGACGCGTAGCATTCAAAAAATCATTGCAGTTAAGTGCATATAGTAGTGGTTTGGTGATAGACTAAATATACTACCGCAAAAGATGTAACCCTGTGCAACCCCATTTGTTTGTTATTTGACAGTATTCGTGTGGGCTTCAGAGTAGATTATGTCCACAGGACCACGAGGTTGTAACATCACGTGGACAGTTTTATATTTGAGTAACCCACTATGAATCCATCTGATTTCTTGGCGCTGCTAATTTACGCCTTCCCCCTTCCAGCTTCATTTATCATTTTTACGATATATTATTTATATTGATCCAGGAGACCGAGCGCATGTAAATACGTAAAGCATGAAGGGTGGATATAGCATCCAGGATACGGCATGTTTGTAATTCTGTCTTGGTCTCAAGCCTTTGCTTGTTTGAGACTGCACATGCAAATCTTGTGTCTTAACCTTAAACTGGAAATTGTTTCATGTCTTTTAAAAGGTTGCCGTTCAGAAGCTTAGTTCGACGTTATGGATGTGATATGGCATTTACGCCTATGATTGTAGCTAATTCTTTCGTGTGTAGCTCCAAAGCAAGAGATAATGAATTAACGACAAATGCTGGTACGTTTATCTTATAGAATAAATTAATATATCGGCCAGGATAATAATAATGAGATATTTCAATGAATTTAGATGATCGTCCGCTGATCGCCCAGTTTGCTGCCAACAATGCAAAAGATTTTGCCGATGCCACAGAACTCGTGTCAAGGTAAAAGAGCACTTCTGCAGAACGTTTTCTAGTTAGATTAATTTAACAGTTATATTACTTTTTTTTCCGCAGGTATTGCGATGGAGTGGATTTAAATTGTGGATGCCCACAAAGGTATAAAGTATATCTTATACTCCTTAATATGACAAGCTGACGTATCTTATAACGAAATTAGACATTAAGGAATAACATTTACAGGTGGGCCATACACGAAGGTTATGGTGTTGCATTAATTGATAAGCCCGAATTAATTCATGACATTGTTAAGCAGACTAGAAATCGACTCTGTGGAGATGCGGAAAATTTCACAATATCAACAAAAATTCGCATTCATAATGATTTGGCTAAAACTATAAATCTTTGTCGTCAAATTGAAAGAGCTGGTGTGTCTTGGATTACGGTTCATGGGCGAACGCGACACCAGCGTAAAGAACCCGTAGATTTGGATACCGTCAAAGCTATAGTGCAGTCTGTTCAATGTCCAGTTGTTGCCAATGGCAACATAAAATCTTTAGAAGACTGCCAAAAAGTAAAAGAGTTAACTGGAGCTAAAGGTATGTACAATTTATTATCAGCAAACGTGTTTTCAAGTTAAACGAGCTGTATTTTTAATTTCTTTTTAAGGTTTTATGTGTGCTCAGGGATTACTTCAAAATCCCGCCATGTTCGATGGCTATCCAGTAACACCTCTATGTTGTTTGAAGGACTGGCTAGATATCGCAGTTGGTCTAGGTACGCCCTTTACATCATTTCATCATCATCTTATTTATATGTGTGAGCATATTATGACCAAAGCAGAAAGAAGAGTATTCAATGCACTTAACAGTACTGTAGCAGTTATTGATTATTTGAATTACAATTATGACACTCAGTCATCTACAACTGAGCAGAATTTTGTCAAAAATCCTGGACTGTTAGATAGTTTTATATCAAAGGATGATTCTGTTGCCATGTAGTATGGTATTTTTAATCGTCATTTTACGTGTTGGAGAGAAAAAAGGCGAGATGTACTTTTTTTAAAAAATTTTAACCGTTTTTTAAAAATTAAAATGAACACTTGTGATGTTATACCTATGCAGCCATTCAGTATTTATTCACATATAAATAGAAGAATCATACAAGTTGAGAGAGAGACTTCAGTTTGATGCAAAGCTCGTTGATATATTTTTTAAATGGTAAATTATAGACAAAAAGTTGCCCAAAATGCAGTTCCCATAAATAAGTACCCATAAATCTCATGACACTTCAGTAAAGTCTGAATGGCCAGTTTCCTTTGCATGTTTGACAGCCTCGTGTTGTCCAGTAAGACCTTTGTTACACACTGAACACTGTAATGTAAAACTGTACACATTTGTATATTGGCGTGATCGTTTAGCTTCTTCACCAATTTCTTGAGCCATCACTAAAGCATGGTTGTCAGTAACTAAAAATATTGTTTTGATTCTAGTTTGTCCATTCGAGTTCGATATCTCAGGGATTGCTTCCTCCCACATCAGTGGGTCGTAATGTATCCCTGAATATAACAAAAAACCTCGACATTCATAATTTTGATCTTCTCCAAAACGATCCAGCCTTCCAGTTTGTGCATCGATGACAACTAACTCTAATCCATAATAACGACTCAATATCGAAAGCTCAATGGCACCACCCCAACTGTCATCTCTCAATATCCAGTTGCAATATTCCTTGTTAGATTTACCTAAAACAGCGTCGGAATAGGTGTCCTGATCTGCGTTCACAATGTCTGCAATGATCTTTCTCATATTCTTGGTAACTGATAGATCTAGGATGCCTTCTATAAAATTAATTGTTGGAACAACGAAAAATAAGTTGTGCAACTCAATTTACAACAGTGTCATATGACAGTAACATAGTAAGGTCTTTACAAACCTGTCACAATGAAATAAACGCTAGTGAACAGACAGGAATTATCCGCAGGAACAACCTTTTTAATCAAACTTCCTTGTTTGCTTTTGTATGGATGAGCCTTGATGTCTTGATTAGCCCTTGGAGGTTGCGCCTTATTAACTGTTTCGACAATAAGAGTCTCTCCAGATCTGATGCCAATATCTTGTAGAGTTAAATTAGGATTGTCAAAGTTCTTTAGCGGTTTTGGAGGATATCCAACAAATAAACAGATGTTAGTTGAGTTAAGACCAGTAATCTCTGTAACTGCTTCTTTAAGTTGTTCAATTGTACTAGTACTATTCAACGTTTGGCAGACATTCACTGTCGATTTGTACCTAAAGCGAAGTATCATTTTCTTCTCCATCTAATTCTTGTGTGAATGCAACGAATACTCTATAAGGGTTAATTGAAAATTTAAGGCGTTAATATACTTTTAAAAAATGCACGAGTTTAATTAGAGTTCAACATATGATCATTTAGAATTCATGTCCTCTCCTTTTATCTAAAGCAAGTTACTATTTGTATGAATAATAACACCATCTTATGTTTATATATTGTACATAGTAACAAAAATGATTTCAAACCAGCTACAGTATCTTTTAATTTGGTTGTTTCCATTACGTTCTCTTAATCCTTTCTAGGTTTATCGAGTTGCTATAGCGATAACCACATTATTAAGAAGTTTTCAACAATAATTAAATTACCTGTTTCACTTTTAAACTGGCCAAGGTGGCTACCAACAAATTTTGGTTTTATTTTTAAAAGCATCCACAAAAACACATGACGATAGAATATTTCCATGCCTTTGACATTTGATAACGACGCTTAGATCGGTGACGTCATTGAAACGTGAGAACCTTGAATTCGTCATCGATTTGTGAAGAGTATGTCGGCTGCAAGAGAAATGGATTTGATTCATGTTAAAGGTAATTGAAATCATTTTGCTATAATGTCTATTAGAATATCTCTGAAATGTGTCCATTAAAATGCCCTTGAGTTTGCAATGTTATCGATAAGATAATGTTTTAGAAAGTAATAAGTAAACAGTTTCGCCTGAAAGAATTTTTAATAATTGTACTGATGGAAGTCAATTCAACCGATATTGTGGATATAACTTGAAACCATATTTTATCGACTATGTATCCTATTACGAAAGTTTAAGCATAGATTCTACATTTTCGACATGGTCCTACGTTGAATATAGATAAAACGAGCCATATAGTTTGTCAAAACCTTTAAAAATTATGTTAGACGTAAAAAGATAAAAGTGCATCGTTTAACGTTATTGCGATAGTACATTTATTAAAGGGTCATCCACGAATTACGTTTATTTATGTTGCTCATGATGTTCATTCATAGATTTTAAAGTTAACGCACCTGTACAAGATCAAGATGATGAATGTTTCGGATTCATATTAGTAGTGCTATCTGAAAGAGTTAAAAAGGCGCGGTTTTTCATATTAAATGCAAAGAATTCGAGGGATATTTGGTAATTTTAACCAGCGCTCGCAACCACAAAGTCTACATAAGTAAGGGGCAATAGCATCAGGAAATTCTAGACGAACCCCACGGCAACGAGCCAATTTTCAGATTTGCAATAATAGGTTTATTTTAATAGCTAGTAATTTGGCTTGGAAGAATATTAGGCACTTTTATCGTTTCATGTTTGTTATTGCAGTAATTACACTCCGTGGTTTACGCTTAACGTAAGATTTGAATGGTCCATGACGATTTCCTAGCGGTCTGCAATAATAGGTTCGTCAGTGACGTCATATGCATTTATTTTCTTAACACGAGAGACGCTTTACTTCATGGCTTTTCGTCGTATCGCCTGATGTTACTATGACAACCACGTAGGCGTCATGGCCGTTTTTACCCATGGCTAACCAAATTGTAGTGCGGTCAGTGGTATTGGCTGGGTAACAAGGGAAGTTACCACTTATCCTTGGCCAGTCAATCATACATAGAATTTGTTAGTCGTCCACGGTTAGTGATAATTTGTTTTTTTTATGCAGAGTCGTTTACCGACTTAATGCATATACCAATTAGTCTGGGATCCGACCAATGTACGCTGGGTCTCACCTTAGGGGCGGCTGTATTGCGTTGGACACACCAGTTCTCGTCTGACCACTAAAGTGAAGCAATGCAACCCCTGCTTGTACTAACATGGGTGATCGCTTGGGAAAACTTGGTACCGCTAATACCCCAAAATCGTCGCATTAGTGTAGTGTCTGTGCAGTCTCTGCATCAGAACTACTCAGTGGACAGGGCACTAATGACCGTTATAGTTGAAGGGCCGTAAAACACCAACGAAACCAAAATGGGTCTCACCTTGTCGAAGTCGAGGGTTTATTATCTGATATGAGAAAGGCTGAATGAGCACAGTTCTGGGGTCTGGAAAATGTGGGTGTGCGACGCCCGTCCGCAATATCTTGAACACTCAAGTCATGTCATACAAGTTGAACTAACAGCAATAATGATAGAGCCTTTAGTCGGAACGCAGCCCTTGCACGTATGTAAGAATGAGCTACATTTGACTGGGCAGGAATAGGTCTAGGAAAGCGTCGCTCAAATGACCACTAGCTAAGTGAGTGCTCGAAGTTAATGGGATGCACTGCTTGCCAGACAGTATTGACAAGGCGATTAATTGTTAAGGTTGCTGTGGTTTATCCAGTGGGGCATGAAATCCCTGCTGAAGTTTGTAATTCACTGATAACTATTTCAGATAGCACAAAATGACAAGTATGTTTCTAATCAGATCTGCAAGAGGCTTACAAAGGGAGCTGTTTGACATACTAGAATAGAACCCCCAGAGCAGTGCATCGTTGATCTCAGCAAAAGGAAATGTCTGCTCTTTTGACGAACTCCACCACAACCTGCATTCCGAGCTGAATACGCAGTTGTATATTTGGATACGTGCCATTAATTAGTTGGGTCGTCTCACCATCAAAAACCACTGCCAGATCCCACCCCGCTGTCACATATTGTAGTTTCCTGTCATCATCAGCCCAATAACAGCCAAATTAGCCCAATCAGCATACGTGTGACGCATCCTAGGGCTTGTATCCTCCATGTCGATCATTTGCCGGTTCCTTCACCCCTTTCTCTAACAAGAATACGTAAATTTCGACATGGCCTATTGCAAGAACTGCTTCGAATCGTTGGAATCAGCATTCAGAAGGCCGATGATAGGCCAATTTCATGAGGTAGTGCACCAGCCCCGTTAGCAACCAGTGAATCATCACCCTGGGGTCATTATACCTGTTGTAGTCAACAGTTCCTTCTCCAAGATTCACTAATTTACAGGATCGCGTGTTTGTTTCACTGCTTTAAGGCTTCCCTGGCTGTGCTCAAGCAATTTACTATACAGGCGTGAGTTTTCAAGGTGGGTTGTATTGCGTTGGACACACCAGTTCTCGTCAGATCACTGAACCAACGCAACCCCAGCTAGTGCTAGCATGGGTGACCGCTTAGGAGCACTACTGGGTACTGCTGATGCCGAAGTCGACGTAACAGCGATGTGTCTGTGCAGGCTCTGCATTAGAACTATGCAGTAGACGGGGATCTAATAAACATTACAGTGGAAGGGGGTCTAATGACCATTGTAGTTGAAAGGCCCTAAAACACCAGTGAAACGAAAAAAAGCGAAAAAAGCACCTTACCCCATACTCAGCATTAAGAACTTTTGACGGGACAAGACTTTTAAGGGAAAATCCAAACGGAAATGGTAAAAACGTTCTTTATGAAATGGACTGTGGACAGGTGAAAGAGAAAATGAAAGATAATTTGAATAGTGAGGCTCCACGTGGGCCTAAACTGACCCGTTAGGCGCAGCGCAAAATGAGACGCCGTCTAAGCAGGTGACGCAGGGTGACTCACTGTAAATTTCTGTAGCTCGCATGATAGTATGTTGTTGCGCATGTTAAGTCGCAGGGTGACGTGACTCAGTGCCTGCGCCACGTGACCCTGCGGAGCGCAGTGCCAATGCCGCAGTTTCCTGCGTGAAGTTGGCGTGACAATAACAAAAAGCGGTGCGAAGCAGAGAAGTTCTCTTGTTATTTGGTGCTAGCATGGTGAAAAACTGCGATTCAGTGTGCGGTGATTGCCTGCTAGCAGAATTTCGCAGGGCTACTACACTCTGCATCACCTTCGCCACCTGCGTCTCATTTTGCGCCTTGCCTTACACCGAAGAACCCTAATCAGCTAAATGTACGGCGCGCTGACAAGCGTGTCAATGAGTACGAGGAGGGCGCTTGTGCGTTTTATATGGACGTAGACCCCGCCTCCTTCTTGGGGACGTGAGTCGTCAGCCAATCAAATGCATCACCTTGGAAGGCCTCCTGCAGATACTGTTTTGTATGGGAATGCCTCTCAAATGTGTTTCTCCAAAATGTTTTGTTGCCGACCTCGTTTTATTTTGGAGAGAAATCGCCGACTTTGAAAAAGTGTCGAGCAGTAATAGTTACATCTGTGACTGATCGACGTGTCATTGAAATAGTGGTTTTATAGATATACATGTTAGTTGTCTGATGAATATTGACATATTGAAGAAAGGACGCTTGAAAAAACGGAAAGAACTCGTTGGAATGGAATTGTTTGACAGCTGCTTTTAGAACGTGATTTTTTTTTTAATATTTTAGTATTTGACCATCGTGAAATCGTCAAATTATATTTGTATTATTTTACGTGGAGAGAAAACCGTGATTGTCAAATAGGAAAAGGTAAAATTTCCTACTTTCGCGGATGACTCGATAAGTTTCTTTTGAACAATCCTTTCGTTGAAAAGTGGATGTTTTTAAACGTCATCTGTACGCCGTATTAATAACATTTTAGCAGTGCGACTGTTGTGCAATTCGCTTAGAGATCTTTTAAAATGAATAATCTTCTAAGTCGGCATCCTCTCATGCGATTATGCCAGCAAACTAATGGTAAGAAGAAATTGCACTTGTTAAATCTATTATAATCATATGAAGGAAAAACTTATTTCAGATTTGCGTCCCTGCTAATTTGCAGCCCCGCGATCACGCCAATTACCAGTTCTCCACGTGTAGCAGATTGTTTTATTGGACTCGTCAGTACAGATAGGTTTCAAATACAAACTAAAAAATAACAATTTTGCATTTCAGATTAGTTTCAAATAGTCTAGTGATTGGCATTGAGTGATATACGTGAGCATCACTGACTTATGAGCATATGACGTTGCTCTGAGATTCAACAATTATCGTATTACAGTGTTTTGTTGTCTTAACTGTTTTGATAGCAAAACTATGATATCGTATTTTTGTTGATTACTGCCGTATTTCCGGTTTTGAAAACGTAATATACTGCTATTCTACGCATTGATTACAGTCATTGTAATGTAGTTTGTATTATTCTAGGATCCTCATAGCTCTGGGTTTTAATGGTATCCTGTCTTAGCAACGTTTTCATGAAAACACATCAATGTCGCATAGAAGGTCACATTTATGGGATATATGGTGGTGAGAAATGGCAGGATGAAAGGGTGCCAAGGGTGCAACTAGTTGGAAGATGAATTTTTATCCTGGTATTGCAGAGAAAACAGTTTTTATTTCTAAAAGGATGTTTCTGTTGACGCATTTCCCTTGAAGCACATAAGTGGTAGGTTCCATGTTATTATGGTAAGTAAGACAGAACCAGTCCCGGCATGAGAAAGCAAAACTATGACCTCAGGCGGCACATTAATAGTAACCACATTTTTATGGGGATTGCTCTTTCAGCACGGCGCAATGTGCATGAAGCGTGCATTATTCACATAGGCTGAAATTTATGCATATAACCCTGGCGCTGGAAGTAATTCCTTAAGACTGATTACTGGGAATTCCGAAGTTGAAGAACTCTTAGACTTGTCTTCCTGGAGGCCTGATGTGGGTTGTCGACGAATCGTTGTCTGTCATTCTTACTGTGCGTCACTACTGTCGAATATCAATCACTGATGTGATTAAGAAATATATTGCTTGGCACAAATCGATTAACTATGAGGATGATTTACTGAGTTCTCAAGAAACGCGTGGCATGCAGCCCGTTATTGAATTATTGAGGAAAATGGTAATAATGTTTATGGACTTTCACTGTAGTTTGGTTGTCATCTAAAGTGACATTGATGCGTGTAATAATTAAGAAGTAATATTAATTATACAGTACTTTCTTCCAAGTATAAAATGAATTATTGCATTTTTCATATTTTTATTAACCCTAGTTGATAGGCGGTACTTTGACCCTGCTACTATTTTAAGACTTTCATTACGACTATCATTCCTAAGGATGAAACCAACACTAGTTGATAACGGAGTCATAGATGAGATGGTAGAAGGAATGGACTAAATTAAGCTCTTATTTCACTGAATGTATATTTTATCGTGACAGAGATGCGATCGCAGTTTTGACGTGAAGATGTAAATGATTTTTTTGACGTTCTAGTTGACGTTTGTTATCAAAAAATTTTATAATGCAAATGTCACTCGGTATCATTAAGTTACTATAGTACAAGAGCCAATCAACTGCATTGCAGTCTGTTTGCTCTTAGTCTAGTTTGACTGCACGCTTTTCATAAACTAATAATGAGTTTCCCCTATGGATTCAACCTCTCATAGCATATGTGATATGCTGTAAAACTCACAAGCCTTAGAAGTAGCGTGGGGGTGGTGGACATCGCGGAAAAAATCAGTTTGTTGGGGTTTTAGGGCCCATCGACTACAAAGGTCATTAGGGCCCAGGAAAAAAATCAGGGAGAGTAGGTTGAAGTGATATGGACACGTAATGAGAAGAGGGAAGGAGGTGCTCGTTAGGATCCATTTCAGGAATGTAGGTGGTTGGAAGCACCTGGGGCAGGGGGAGACCGAAGCAGACGTGGGTGCAGGTTGTTCGTAAGGATACAGTAGTGTGGGGTGGACGGGGACCTGGTGAGAGATAGACGGGAGTGGAGGGCTAGAACCCGCAGACCCGACCCTGCCACAGGCTGGATAAGGGTATGATGATGTAGAACTTGCTCAGTGGCCTTGAAGAGCGGGGGCTGTTTGTGAATTTTATAAGCGATTAAAGAACTAATCAAACGGTATTATAGATTTTAAATTGCAGCTAGAGTTGCGATTTTAACATTTCCGGCGCCTTCTCACTGCATTAGAATAGTGATCAAACGCTTTGAAAGAAACAGTTTGGTGGTGATCCTCAAAGCTCAAGAACTTACTGTCGTCAAGAATAGCTACTGCCTCTGACCATAGTGGTTTTTTTTTTCATTCCAGTGAGGTCAGCCTGAGTGAAGTAGTGACTTGTGCTTGATATTACTTGTTAGGACTCTTGGATTTAGGTGCTATTTGATAATAGTTACTGCATAACAAAATTGATGTCAAGGAAGATCATTAGAAAGGGAAAGTTGAAGGAAAACAATATCTAGAAGTTACGCGATTCGATCCGCTTTTTTTCCAAGCATTTGTAGTGAATACGGTCAGTGACATTTCGTAATTACACCGTTGGTTAACATGAATCTAAATGAGTCCGGCGTGATAGACGGTTGAAATCATAAATGTGAAATTGGGTATTTGATTATAACAATTGTATTGTTGCAGCTTTTGGACTTGTGCAGCAGAACATTTTTATTAAATTAAATGTAAACAGGAGGTACAGTGAACTTTTGTTCTTGGTTGATGTTTTTTTGTGAGCTGAGACTGAAAGAGGAGGTGGAGGCATAGAAACAGAAATCATTACACACTATGGTAACTATGTTCCCGTTCCCACTCCCCCTCGTTTTTTTGGCAAGTAACTGTAAAATGGATCTTGTACCTCTTCGTGGTCCTGAATGTAATGTTTGTTGTTGTCGTCCACCTTGTCCTAAAACGTTTCGTAACCATAGTTAGTTTTTGTAGATGAATGCTGCTGGTTCAGGGCAGCAGTACAACTCGTTTGCTGAAGGGGACACTATTAATCTAGGCAAGCAATCTGTTTTTCTAATGAGGGACAGTCAATTTTTTTACACCTCTCATTCGTAGATGGACATCGCAGGTGGTAGGGACACGTAATGAAGGGAGGAGGAGCTCGTTAGGTCCATTTCAGGAGTACAGGTGGTTGGAAGCACCTGAGGTTGAGAGAGACCGAAGCAGACGTGGGAGCAAGTTGTCCGCAAGGATATGGTAGCGTGTGGGGTGGGCGGGGACCTGGTAGGAGAGAGTGGAAGACTAGAACTCGCAGACCCGACCCTGCTATAGGCGGGATAAGGGTTTGATGAGGATGATGATGATAATGATGATGATGCAAGTACAGCACTGCTATCATGACATCATTGATGGTTATTTAATAGTTGTTACCAAGGCGTTTCAATCTCTAGCTTCTTGAAGTAATCATAACGCGTTGCCGATTTAAGTTTATTAATTGGAGATGACTTTTTCTCTAGCATTGTTATTATTTAGGATTTTGATGGCAGCCCAATTAGAGATGTTTCCTTGGCGTCGTGACGCACGAATTTTTGTAAGGAATTCGACCTTGGCTTTGAAGAATTGGTTTTGGAGTCCCTATATTCTGAGGCCTTAAAGGGGCACCTCTGTTTTCAACTAAGGCTGTATATTGCTTGTGGTATTATTATTTATTTTATTGTCACGATTCAATGTTGTCCAGTGAAGTTGCTGCTCTCTAATTTAGCTGGTGAGATTGATTGACCTTTAGGCATGTTTGAAGATCAAGTAATTTGAATGTTACATAAGGTTACGATTCGGCATAGTGACGTACGGTAATTAGTCTCAACGTGCAAATAATGCTGACAATGTTTAATTAATATTACTGTCAGTGTCTGATGTGCTAAAGGCTCGTTTCTGTTTGGAGTAGATGCGACCCGCCTCGGTGGTGCAGTCAGGGTCGGATCCAGGATTTTCGTAAGGGGGGAGTTGAGCCATAGGCAGCGATTGGAAACGCAATTTGCATTTGTCAGTGTCAATGTCGACCCAAAATTTAGGGGAGGGGGTTGCCCCTTGGATCCGCCCCTGGGTGCAGTGGGTAGCACGCTCGGTGACTCAGTAGTTCTAGGTTCGATACTGAGCCGAGGTGGGTTGGCTTCTTTTCGACGAGAGAGAGGCCCCGTGTGGTATACGATGGCATTTGCACGTAAAAGAACCCTCTCTACTATGCAACGGGTAGATGAGGCAAAATTTCCAGTGTAGGAGCTCGCCCCTTTGGCGTCGGTGGAATCCCCACCCAAAAAAAAAACGAACAGTAGACCGACGATGAATAAGCATAGGGGTTGCAGTTTTGGTCGGCAACGGCTGTGGAATAACATTGTCCAATATATCGTGCTTGTGTCTATTGAAGATGGACAAAATAGGGGTACCCAACCCTGCCATGGGCGGGGCAAAAGGGTTAGGAGTTGCTGTTTGGAGTTGAAGTCAAGGGTATCAAAGGGCAATCGCGATTTTGCGAAGAAGACGGGCATACATTTCGCAATTTAAACCAAACGTCATCTCGAGATTTTCCTGATGATGTTCACCTCACTTGGATCGAAGGGTGCAGGGCTTCTTTGTTTGTTGATGACTTAGGGCCCTTCAACTACAAGGTCATTAGAGCCCCGTCCACAGTGTAGTTGTGATGCAGAGACCGCACAGACACTACACTAATGCGACGATTTTTGGATACTAGCGTTACCCAGTTTTCCCAATCGGCCACCTATGTCAATACTAGCTGGGGTTGCGTTGCTTAACTTCAGTGATTAGACGAGAACTGGTGTGTCCAACGCAATTCGCCGCTCCCGCTTTATTATTGTTGTAGGGTAGAGATTTCCAAATATTTGGGTAGTGTCTTATGCAGGAGGTCGCAAAGTATGTCTTGGATAGCAGAAGGGGATTGTGAGGTGATTAGCTAAAGCACTTTATTACAAAGTATCGATTGTAATTTGTAATCAATTAATCCACTGACATGGATGAAAAGATTGATTCACTGGGCAGATATTTTGCAATGATTGGGTCGTGACGGGCAAAAATTGGGAAATGTTTTCTAAGTTTGAAGGAGTAGTTATCATATGATCTTTTATTTCTGGATGCGCGATCATAGGTTTCCTGTTTTCATCTACGTGTACCGTTGTCAGTTAGCAAATGTGCGTCTGTGTGGCGCCAATAACCACATTAAGCATCGGAATAAATATCTGCGCCCAATGAAACTCGTTGTCACTGCAGCCTGATGAAGCACTGTCAACTGTCATGCATGCATAAATGCACTCATGAATATAATGAATACAGCACTTGTAAAATGAGTCATTCGTTATCAGTGATGACATTTACGCTGTTTGTAATTTTCATGGGGAAAAAATTGAAAGTTCCAAGATACAGTTTTAGAGGAAGTACCGTATTTATTCCAATAAACGCCGCGGCGTTTATTTATTTCTTTGCGTTTTTGGTGCGGCGCTTATTAGAGGGCGGCGTTTATATAATTTGTGAGCTTTTTGTCGACGATATTGGCAGTTATCATCATCATCATCATACCCTTATCCCGCTTGTTGCAGGGTCGGGTCTGCTGGTCCACTGAACGTCCTCTGACTGGAGTCACCCAGCCAGGCGTCTGGAAACCCGCAGGAATATTGGCTAAGGTTGTCTGATGCGATCCATAGAATCAATGGGGGATGGGTGAAGTGGAGACAGGCAAGCAGAGTCCTGTGTGATAGGAGGGTCTCCATCAAGTTAAAAGGGAAGTTCTACAGGGCAGTGGTTAGGACAACTATGCTATATGTGAATCAGAGGGTAGGGCAGTGAAGAAGAGCCATGTCAATAGAATGCAAGTAGCCAAGATGCCAATGCTGCGGTAATGCGGTACATGAGTGACGTGTCGAGAGCTGATAGAATTAGGAATGAGTATATTCGAGGTAGCCTTGGGGTGGTGGTCATCGCCGAAAAAATGAGGGTGAATAGGTTGAGGTGGTATGGACACAATGAGAAGAGGAGAGGAGCTCGTTAGGTCCATTTCAGGAATGCAGGTGGTCGGAAGCACCTGGGGTAGGGGAGACCAAAGCAGACGTGGGAGCTGGTTGTCTGTAAAGGTATTGGCAGTGTGTGGGGATGAGGACCTGGTGGAAGATAGACGGGAGTGGAGGGTTAAAATTCGCAGACCCGAACCTGCCACAGGCAGGATAAGGGTATGATGGTGATGTATGTGAGGGTATGCCGGCCTACCCCCACTGTTTCTTCCAAAAATATTTTACCACTAGCGAAAAAACGCTGCGGCGTTTATTACTTTTTTGTCTCTGATTGTGCGGCGCTTAATAGAGGGCGGCTGTTATTGGAATAAATACGGTATTTGTTTATTGCAGTTTATCCCGCCTCGTTTGCGCAGTGGGTAGCGTACTCGGTAACTGCGTCAGTAGTTCTAGGTTCGATTTTCGACCGAAGTGGGTTGGCTCCTTTCGGACGAGAGATGCCACGAGTTCATGTCTGATCACTGAAATTAAACAACGCAACCCCAGCTGGTACTAATATGGGTGGCCGCTAGTACCCAATAATTGTCGCATTAGTGTAGTGTCTGTGCAGTCTCTGCATTAGAACTACGCAGTGCACGGGGCTGTAATGACCTTGTAGTTGAAGGGCCCTTCACCTTGGTATTCAATGATGAATGACTGCAAAATTGTGGGGGGGGGGGGGACCGAACAAACTGGCAGGAGCTGGCTCGTTTCGTGGACTAACAAGTTGAGTGAGAAACATTGGTAAAATGTGGATAAAGTTCCATTTCTGTTTAGAGGAGATAGTCGACTGACTGCCAACTCCATTCTGTACCCCAAGTCTGGCATTTAGAGGTATCGAGGTCGTGTGTTTGCCAAGACTTATTCTCTTCGGTTTGTACATTTTTAAATGTTTGTTATATAGTGGGGGAAGTCGTGTTATTGTCAAAGTGGGACCGAAGATAGGTCGCGGGTGTTAAGTTGATTGTGCATGTCCACTACACCTCTGTGCAGGGCCGCCCAGAGGCGGGGGTCACTGAAGTGGAGACAGGCAAGCGGAGTTCTGTGTGATAGGAGGATCCCAATCTAGTTGAAAGGGAAGTTCTACAGGACAGTGGTTAGACCAGCTATGCTCTATGGATCAGAGTGCTGGGCAATGAGGACGAGCTACGTAATTAGAATGCGAGTAGCCGAGATGCGAATGCTGTGGCACATGTGTGGCGTGTCGAGAGCTGACAGAATTAGGAATGAGCATATTAGAGGTAACCTGGGGTGGTGGACATCGCCGAAAAAATGAGGGACAATAGGCTGAGGTGGTATGGACACATCGTGCGAAGACGGGAAGAGGAGCTCGTTAGGTTAATTCCAGGAATGCAGGTGGTCGGTAGCACCAGGAGCAGGGGAAGACCAAAGCAGATGTGGAAACAGGTTGTCCGTAAGGATGTGACAGTGTGTAGGATGGACGGGGAACTGGGGGAAAGATAGACGAGAGTGGAGGGCTAGAACCCGCAGACCCAACCGTGCCACAGGCGGGATAAGGGTATGATGATGATGTAGTAAATACCAAGTGTAGAAGGTGTACAACCTGCTTTAAAGTTTATGTTGAATTGTAAGTGTTCCGTGCTAGTAAAATGCCAGTTTAGTGTTCCTCGACTTCAAAAAGATTGAGAACCACTGGTGTAACATACTAATATGAAAATGGTTTCAAATTTTGCCCTGAAAAAATTACTGCGCCGGGCTGCAGGAAACTGAGAAACGAGTTGCTAAGAAGAACGGTCAACAAATACTTGAAAATTGCTGGCACCTTAAAGCCTGTACTCTGTGGTCGGAACTCCAAGGCCGGCACCGTGTGGCCAGCCCCCGCGATTCAATTTTGCACAGGGCTTCGCTTTTGTTCGAGCCAATCTTGACTGTGTGTGGCAGGCAGTATTTCTCTATTAGAAGGGTTAACTGGCGTATTGCTCTGTGAGCAGCTGTATTGCGTTGGACAACCCAGTTTTCGTCTGATCACTGAAGTTAAGCGACGCAACCCCAGATACTACTGGCATGGGTGACCGCTTGGGAACACTGGGCCTCCCCTGGAGATGCCCCTAGGAGGTTGAGACCTCACTTATATTTGTGTGGCCTCTTTCACAAAATTTAATTGAGACACGTTTTCATTTCTGGCGGTTTTGCCTTTTATCATTATGTCGTTTTGGCTTTTGCCTTTTTATTTCTGCGTCTGTTTTGGCGTTTGCTGGTTTTATCTTTGTTTTTGGCTTTTGCCTTTTTATATCTGTGTCTGTTTAGGCTCTTGCCTGTTTTATCTTTGTTTGTTTTTGGCTTTTGTCTTTATTTATTCTTCAGTTATTTATTTGCCTTTTCCCCTTTTATTTTTTATTGCTTTTAGTGGGCTTTTACCCTTATTTATTGTCATCATGGTGGGATGTCTCTTTACACTCTCACCATGGTGATTGTCTTTCTGGGCCCTAATGACCATTGAAGTTGATGGACCCTAAAACACAAACAAATCAACGTGGTACTGCTAATCCCCAAAATCGTCGTAGCAGCGTAATGATTGTGCAGACTTTGCATTAGAACTACGCTGTGTTGTTTGTTTGTCGGAGTTTAAGGTCCCGTCAACTACAAGACTGCACAGACACTACACTAATGCGACGATTATTGGGTATTAGCAGTACCCAGCTTTCCCGAGCAACCACCCATGTCAGTACTAACTGGGCTTGCGTTGCTTAACTTCAGTGATCAGACGAGAACTGGTGTGTCCAACGCAACTCGCCGCTCCCTCTACGCTGTGGACGGGGCTCTAATGACGATTGTAGTTGAAGAGCCCTAAAACACCAACAAAATATATTGTCCCACTCGTCTTGTCAGGTTACTTGTCATTGTCGAATTGAATATAAATTGAATGAAGGAGAGGGTGGAGCTAAGTTATGTAAAAACTTGGAAAGAAAAACCTTGTTTGAGTTTTAAAAGACTGCATAGCCTGCCTTCTTCAAATGCATTCATTAAATCTTCAATTTCAGTATCATTATTAATAAACGTGAACAGTTGGATGTAGGCCAACGGTTCTCACAATTATGTTACGTCACTTTGATATGTTATTTTCCGCCTGGAATTACCTGACTATTTTTTTTGGAATTCTTGGAGTGCATTCAGGGGCGGATTGAGGGGGAGGGAGCACTTCAAAGAAAGTGCGCCCCAAATAGTTTTAAATATTCAGAATCCCTTAGTATAATTCTAGCTAGCAATTACAATAGGTTCTCTACTGCCCCTTAGACAATGTCCCATCTTCAGTGGTTTTGCCAACTGCAGATTGAACTGCAACTGTTGGGCTTGCAGTACAGAAATCGGGATTGCAAAGTAAAAATGCCTCATTAGTTACGAAGTTGAATCATGCATCAGTTGAAATATGCGCTTCATTGAGGCACTGAGTGCATCTTATACGTTATTTTCAATACTGTATAGTGGGCCTTGTAACCTCTGGCAAGGGGAACTAGGCACGCCACCCGACCTACTATAACTTGAAGCTAAACGTTATTTGCGATAAAGTGATAGATGCTGTTGTTGTTTATGATACAAGGTTTTTCAATTAGCGTTTACATGCTTATTCATTGGTACTAGATGCTAATCATGCAACAGTAATAAAAGTCCTAATGAGGTTCTGTAGGCCCGTACTTATTCACTCTAGTAATGGATGAGCTCCTGGCGGGAATAGGGGAATGGGCCCCTCAGCGCGTGGTATCTACAAGACATTGAAACAGCAGTAGAAAAAGGAGGTCTGATGGTGAACATGAAGAAGACAGCGTACTTAGCTTGCAATTGGAGTGGCTTGGGACAAGAGGGTGAGGGTCGTTCTGGGAGTGAGGTGATGCCTTTGGTGCACAAGTTTCGATATTTAGGATCGGTGTTCCAGAGCAGTGGGGGGAAATGGACTCAGACGTGACCCAATGCAGGATGGCTAAAGTGGAGACAGGCAAGCGGAGTCCTGTGCGACCGTCGGGTCCCAATAAAATTGAAGGGCCGCGTTCACAGCACTGTGGAGGGAGCGGCTTATTGCGTGGGTACCAGTTTTCGTCTGAACACTGAAGTCAAGCAACGGAACCCCAGTTAGTACAGACATGGGTGTCCGCTTGGGAAAACTCGGTACTGCTAATACTCAAAAATCGTCGCATTAGTGTAGTGTCTGTGCAGTCAGTGGGGGTCTCATAATACCCATAAACCCACCTAAGACAGTCGGATCTGCAAGTTGTATCTCTCCATTTTCCTCTATTTCACACTAGGTCCCACTGCTCCCATGTTTGGTTTGCCTTACTTATACCTCCCCTGTTCCTGATAATCTGCATTCATGTAGTTGCCCTAAGCAGCTCCTCTCTTCTCGTAACGGAGTTGCATTGGAACACCAGTTCTAGTCACATCATTGAAGTTAAGTAACGCAAACCCATGTTACTACCAACATGGGTGGTTAGTAGTGAACGTTGGGTGCTGCTAATTTCCCCTCTCCTACATCCTCTACACCTACCTCCTCACCCCCGAGCAGCCTCCTTATTGTTCGGCCTGTTATGGCTGATTGGCTTACCCCCAACCCCTTAGTGTAACTTACTAACACCTCTATCACCTCAGGGGAGCGGCGAATTGCGTTGGACACACCAGTTCTCGTCTCATCACTTGTTGTTGTTGTTTGTTGGTGTTTTAGGGCCCTTCAACTACAAAGGTCATTAGAGCCCCGCCCACACCATAGTTCTTATGCAGAGACTGCACAGACACTACATTAATGCGACGATTTTTGGGTATTAGCAGTACCCAGTTTTCCCAAGCGGCCACCCATGTTTGTACTAGCTGGGCTTGCGTTGCTTGACTTGAGTGATCAGGCGAGAACTGGTGTGTCCAACGCAATTCGCCGCTCCCCCGTCTGATCACTGAAGTTAAGCAGCGCAACCCCAGCTAGTACTGACATGGGTGACTGCTTGGGAAGTCTGGGTACTGGTAATACCCAAAAATCGTCGCATTTGTGTAGTGTCTGTGAGTGATGGACTCTGCATAAGAACTATACTGTGGACCGGGCTGTAATGACCTTGTAGTCGATGGGGGTCTAAAACACCAACAAACAACAAATTTATCACCTCAGTCTATTCTCCATTTCATGTTTTTATATCTCACGTGTGCAGCACTTGAAAAAGATTGTGATTAGTTGGTGAAGTAAAGATTTAGAAATGTTTATTTTTTTGCCGCAAGCGATTTGAAATGTGCTTTTTTTGTATGTTATCATTTCTGCTTTGTCATCCGAATATAGTGCCAGCTGATGTCGGGGCACAGATGTCTCCTTGTAGGATATGTGGAATTTTCGTGGACTTAGGAATATCAATTAAATTTTTTGATATAGGGGTGTAGTTGTAGTCACTTGGATATCTACTTGAAACGAAATTTTGTAAGTCATTAAATGGATGCAATTTCGTCCCATCATTTTTTTTTTTAACCTGAGACGGTCGATTTGAAAAGAGGACTGCTGGGAGGGATGCCGGGTACTGTTGAAACTTTATTATCGAGGATTCATGGGCTGATTAGTACTCATCAGAACTACAAGTATGAGATTCAGGTGTCTATTGAAGGTGAAATTTCACTCCACAGCAGTAATTATACTGTATAATACTTTGGCACTTAGTTATGCATAGTTAAAGCAACTCCTAACCTTTTTCCCGCCTCTGGCGGGGTCGGGCACCCATCTTGTACCTCTGAATGGACACAAGGGTGATCTATTGGACAGTGTTTTTCCGCAGCCGGTTGCCGACCAAAGCTGCAACCCCTATGCCTATTTATCGTCGGTCTACTGTTCGTTGGGGAATTCCACCGTCGCCACAGGGGGCGAGCTCCCACACCTGTAAATTTTGCATCATCTACCCGTTGCATTGTAGAGAGGGTTCTTTTAGGTGCAAATGCCATTGTACACCACGCATGACCTCGGTTTTACTTCTTTTCCGAAGGAAGGCACATTCGGGGCCTCTATCTAACCCGAAAGAATCCTGTGAGATGGCCTCACTGCCTGTCTGTAGGGCCCCACAGTCAGTATTGTTGTTTGTTTGTTGGTATTTTAGGGCCCTTCAACTACAAGGTCATTAGAGCCCCGTCCACTATGTAGTTCTGATGCAGAGGCTGCACAGACGCTACACTAATGTGAGGATTTTTGGATACTAGCGGTACCCAGTTTTCCCAAACATCCACCCACGTTAGTAATAACTGCGGTTGCGTTGCTTAACTTCAGTGATCAGACGAGAACTGGTGTGTCCAACGCAATTTGCCACTCCACCCAGATTTCTGGATGAGTTTGTGGGTTGGGGAGTAAGCCAGGCAGCCATAACAGGTCAAACCCTTACGAGGCTGCCCTCGGGAGATGAGGAGGTAGGTGAAAGGACGAAGGAGAGGGTTAACTTGCAGCACCCGACGTTCTCTACCAACCACCCAAGTTGGTATTGACGTGGGCGTGCGCCAGTGCTTCAGTGATCGTACGGGAACTGGTGTGTCCAACGCAACTTGGCCCACAGTCTTTAGGATTAACTTATAGGATTGGCTTTGGGGTAAGAGGGGTTATAATTTATGCATGTGGGGGAATCTATAGACTTTTTTTTAATGTTTTTTATAAATCTGCAGAACGTGGTTCCAGATTCGATGCAGGATCGAGGAGGGCTGACTTTCGGTGTGACGGAGAGGTCCCGAGTGTACCTTCTGATGGATGGGAAGGAAAGCCATGGTCCTGTTAAGCGTTAAGCTGGAAAGCCTTGGTCGTGGGCAAAATTCCCAGGTGTAGGAGCTTGCGTCCCTGGCGTCGGTGGAGTGCCCTTACGAGCAGTAGGCCGACAATAAATAAACATAGGGATCGCAGCTTAAGTCGGCAGCCGGATGCGTCAAAATGCCGTCCAACAGATCGCCCATGTGTCCATCCAGAGGGACAAAGATGGGTACCCGACCCTGCCATTGGCGGGATAAGTTAGTAGTTGCTAATTGCATTATAAAGCTATAGTGTTGTCTATTGTAAGCATTCGTTAAAAGTCGCATGAATGATGACCTTCGCAACCTTACTTTTGATATTGTGGACCGACCGGCCCACATGAACCAAACTGCAAAGGAGCTATTCTGAGTGCCTACTTGAAAAATAAAAAGAAGGCCGGTTTGTGTGCCAAAAAGTTCATCGCTTTCTAGGCTAATTTGTGGGTTGTTTGAAGAAAACCTGTTACTCTTGAAATCCAGAATTATGAAGAAATTTTTGTTTTGTAGAAAGAGAAGTGACAACTGGATTGGTCTTCATTCAGCAACTGGGCGACCACAGGATGTAACCAAACCGTGTTAGAATCTTTTAAGCGTAACCAACATTTGTCTGGGCCTGTATAAAAAAATTTGTTGGTGATATTTAGAGGCAGACATGTGGTCTGTCGTCTGTTTGCAAGTGTAGCGTGCCGACCAACCATTCAACTCCTGGCTCTTATTTATAGTTATCAATGATCTGTGCCGGTTGCCATGTCCCGTTGAATTAAAAACGTTTTGTCTGTTGTCTTATTGATGTTGTTTGTTTGTTGCAGGCGAACGTTACAATTATGTCAACTCTCCACACGTGATTGTGACTGTCGGATTACCAGCCCGTGGCAAGACGTACATCGCTAAAAAGTTGGCTCGTTACCTGAACTGGATTGGTATTAAGACACAAGGTGCACTTCATATTTGTCAAAGATTATTTATTGATAGTTTATAAATATTACACCTTGCCCCAATAGTGGTAACAAGTGGTACACTATATTTAAGCTTATATTCGTTGAAAGAAGGGGGGAGCGGCGATTTGCGTTGGACACACCAGTTCTCGTCTGATCACTGAAGTTAAGCAGCGTATCCCCAGCTAGTACTGACATGAGTGGCCGCTTAGGAAAACTGTGTACCGCTAGTATCCAAAAGTCGTCGCATTAGTGTAGTGTCTGGGCAGATTCTGCATCAGAACTGCACTGTGGACGGGGCTCTAATGACCTTGTAGTTGAAGGGCCCTAAAACACCAACAAACAAGTGGTGGAAGTGGAGTGCCCCAACCAACAGTACACCGACGATAAATAAACATAGGGGTTGCAGCTTTGGTCGACAACTGGCTGCGGAAAACACAGTCCAATAGCTCACCCTAGTGTCCATTCAGAGGGACAAGATGGGTACCTAACCCTGCCATAGGCGAGAAAAATGTTAGTATTTGTTGAAGCAAATAAGCAAAAGCTTATCGTGCGATCATTGAATACCAAAGAAGGCAACAAAAACAGGAAACTTTACACGTCAGGGAAGCATCCGCCAACAATGCCCTGCATCCATGTTAACAGTTGCTGCACTTTTTCATTTGAAGTCACCACTGAAAATGCAAGTATGAGACAGCATTTCGCAACGTCACCGTGGATGGTGCAATTTAACGCCCTTGGTCTTGTTGAAGATGTAAAGGCCGCCACTGGTTGGCCTCTTGTGTGGACGAGACTTTCCAATTATTTATTCCCCCCACAGTGATATCTCGTTCGTCTTCCGATTAACAATCTAGTTAGTTGTTGCTATGCGGAAATTAAACTTTTGTCTATGGTGTGTATCTTGTACCTCCTTTCCTGAAGGACAAACCACCGGTCTCGGTCACTCAAGTAAGGGCGATCTTTGGCACTTGCTCTACCTAATGCCTTTCACCTGGCGAAAGCTGAATTAAGTTCCACTGGAAGGAATTGTCTCCCGTGATGGTCGTTTGCATATCCCTTAGCATCATTCTAAACCAGGGGTGGGGAACCTTTTCATTTCTGAAGGCCGAATTCATTTATCTGAGTGTAGTATGTAAGGGCTACTAGTACCAGTGCCGTAACGGGGGTATGAAGCGCCTGTGGCAAGTGTCTGACTTTCGCTTGCTCGTAACTCAATAATGACAAAAAACTTAAACATTTTGCGCCCCGAACCCAGTTGCGCCCGTGGCGGCCGCCTTCTTCGGCACGCCCTCGTTACGGCCCTGGCTAGTACAGTAGCTAAAAGACTGCAGGTTCCCCACCCCTGGTCTAAACTATTAATTAACCAGTCAAAATGTCTAAATCTGCCATTTGCTTTCCATTTTAATATATCAGAATTTAATGTTGGAGAATACAGACGGGTAGCGACACAATGTTATCGTAATCATGAATTCTTTCGCCCTGATAATAAGGAAGCCATGGCCATTCGAAGGTACTGACTCCAGTATTGCCTTAGTTGACACGTATCCAATGTGATTCTGCCACTTAATATCCTATCTTTATGCAGTAAATGTGCCTTGGACGCTTTGGAGGACATGTGCAAGTGGCTTCAGAATGGTGGCGAAGTCGCAGTGAGTACATTTAGTTTCATTTGTAGCACAAATAAGTGACAATTACTACTATCCCTATTGACAGTTAAGATCGTAATCATAATCATACCCTTATCACGTCTGTAGCAGGATCGGGTCTGCAGGTTCTAACCCTTAACACCTGCCATTCTTCCACTAGGTCCTCGTTCACGCCACATACTACCATATCCTTACGGCCAACGTGCTCCCACGTCTGCTTTGGTCTTCCCCTTCCCAGGGTGCTTCCAACCACCTGCATTCCTGTAATGGACCTAACGAGCTCTTCCTCCCATCTTCTTATTACATGTCCACTCACCCTATTGTCATTTAAGATAAAGCGAAGAATTAGACCTCCTCTCATCACCTACTTAAGCTGATGTTTTCTTTGCTGTTTTACTCTCAATATCTGATAAATATTACTTAACAGCGATGGAGGTTGTTAGGGTACACCAAGGTTCAGCACTAAGTTCATACCTATTCATTCTGGTTATGAATGAGCTGCTGACTGGAGTGGGAGAATGGGCCCCTCAGTGCATGGTGTTCGCAGACGAAGTCGGAAAACTTAGTGTCTCCAGAGAACAAGTGAAGAGGGCTTAGACGATATTAGAGCAGCGATAGCAAAGGGAGGCCTAAAGATAAACATGAAGAAGACAGTATTTAGATTTCAGTTGGGAAGGACAGATAAATAATGACGTACTCCCTGGGGGGGGGCGAGCTGGTGACAAAGGTGCAAGAGGTAAATTACGTACTTAGGATCAGTGTTCCAGAGTGCTGTGGAGATACTCGGATGTGACCCATAGAATCAATAGGGGATGATTGAAGTGGGAGTCCCAATCAAGTTGAAAGGGAAGTTTTACAGGGCAGTGGTTAGGCCTGCTATGGTATATGGAGCAAGGTTTGGCAGTGACGAAGAGCCCCTTACATAGAATGCATGTAGCCGAGATGTGAATGCTACGGAATATGAGCAGGGTGTCCAGAGCTGACTGTTAGGAATGAGTATATTAGAGGTAGCCTGAAGATGGTGGACATCGCGAAAATATGAAGGAGGAAGCAGGTTGAGGTGGTATGGACACGTAATGAGATGAGGAGAGGAGGAGCTCGTTAGGTCCATTTCAGGAATGCAGGTGATTGGAAGCCCCCATGGCAGGGGAAGACCAAAAGAGACTGGAGCAGGTAGTACGTACGGATATAGCAGTGTGTGTGAGGTGGACGAGGACCTGGTGGGAGATAGGCGGGAGTGGAGGGCTAGAATTCACAGACCCGACCCTGCCCTAGGCGAGATAAGGGTATGTTGAAAATCCTTACAAGATGCCCATAATGTGGTGTTTACCTATTTGTTATGTAACGCATTGCTCGTCGTTTAGGTATTTGATGCAACAAATACAACTAGAGAGAGGCGCAAATTAATACATGATCTAGTCGTGGACAAATTTGGTTTCAAATGTTTTTTTCTGGAATCTATTTGCGATGATCCCACAATCATTGAGTCCAACATCATGGAAGTGAAGTTAAGCAGTCCCGATTATAGGGATTTAAACAAGGATGATGCAATTCAGGACTTTATCCTTCGGATAAAACATTACGAAGCAATTTATCAAACATTGGATGAAGAAGTGGAAAATGAATATTCTTTCATGAAAATCTATAATGCTGGCGAGAAAGTCTTAGTTCACAAACATGAAGGTAAAATGTCTCTTGACTACCTAATCACAGACCCGTTGTTGACATCTTTGGAGTGAATGGCACAGTTTTGGTATACGTTCTTTGCAGGCCACATACAGAGCAGGATAGTTTACTATTTGATGAATATCCACGTTACTCCCAGAACTATTTATTTTACACGTGTAAGGCTTGGCTAATCATTTTCTTGCAAAGACACATATGATATGTGGTAGTCAGAAACTAATTTAAATATTATGGTTTTGTTTTCCTCTGAAGCACGGAGAGACTCATCATAATTTGAAGGGTCGCATTGGTGGAGATTCAGATCTTTCTGAGCGCGGTGTTTCATATGCGGAAGCATTGGGTTCTTATATCAAAAAGCAAAATATTCCAAATCTTCGAGTGTGGACTAGCCTGTTAAAGAGAACCATTCAAACTGCAGCTGATATCGATGCTCCTCAAGAACGATGGAAGGCTCTTAATGAAATTGATGCTGTGAGTGCAAAGGGATAATATCCTATATATGGTCCTGCTCATCAGTGAGCTTGGGGTAATCTTTCTCTCTTTGTGTTTAAAAACTTCAGGGAATTTGTGAGGAGATGACTTATGAAGAAATCCAAGAAAAGTATCCTGAAGATTTTGCTGCCCGAGACGAAAATAAATTTAGTTATCGGTATCCGAGAGGCGAAGTAAGGCCATTAGTATATTTTCTGTCATTCATATGTTTTTATCAGTGCCATCTTAACGTACGGGCTCGCTGGGCACTTCCCGGGGGCCTCATGCTAATCTTTGTATGTCGAGTGACCAGTTACATGTTATTCCTCTGAGTTGTTATCGTAGGCGGCGCCGCAGCACTGCTTTGGCCAGGAACCCCCATGCTAATCTGTGTATGTCAAGTGGCCAGTTACGTATTATTCCTGTGAGCAGTGCCGGATTTACCACTAGGCTAAGTAGGCTGAAGCCTAGGGCCTCAGCATTTAGCGGGCTTCAAAACTTAAGAAAAGGGCTTGAAAAGGGCCTTAAAATTGAAATAGCCTAGGTGTCACTCACTATCTAAATCCGGCACTGCCTGTGAGTGGTTGTCGTAGGAGCCCCAGCGCACTGCTATGCCCAGGGCAATGGCGTTACTAGGGTTGGCGTCAACCGGTGCAGTGACACCATGGTATTGTCACCCCCTTCTCCCGAAAAAAGTCGCTTCTTCTGCTTTGGTGTCGCCCCATTTCTTATGGTGCGTGTTGTCACCTGGTGCGGCCCGCAACCCCCTAGTGACGCCACTGGCCCAGGGGATCCGTAATGTTGTTAATATGGCACTAGGTTTTATAATTTGAGTTTTTACGTGTTACCTTATAATTGTGTTTTAGTCTTACGAAGATGTGGTCACAAGATTGGAACCTGTGATTATGGTGAGTGTCCATCTGCTGATTTTCCAGTTTTTTTATGGAAGAGGAGAAATTACACCTGTTGTTGTTTGTTTCTTTTGTTTTACAGGAACTGGAAAGACAGCAAAATGTACTCGTAATTAGCCATCAGGCTGTTCTACGTTGCTTGTTAGCGTATTTCATGGATAAGAATTCAGGTAATTGTCAGGAAGATTGCATTTAGCAGTTTTTGTTGGTGTGACTCAATGCGTACATCCGCCACGTTACAAATATATCATTAAAATATACCTAATTTTTTTTTTCCTGTTATTTTTTTTCTTTGATGTTATCAAGATGAATTACCTTATATCAGAGTTCCCCTCCATGCTGTGATAAAGCTGACACCCGTTGCATATGGCTGTAAAGTGGAATACATTCCGTTGTCTGTGACTGCTGTAGATACACATAGAGACAAACCTCTGGTGGGTAGCGTATCTGTTATCATTTATCGTTGTTTAGTTTTCCTAATGTCATGTAGTCGTCCTTGAAAGGCAATATGTTAATGGATCAACTAGAAAGACCGAAAAACCTTGACCAATGCAAATTGATGTCGTTTAGATTAGCTGTCAGCTGTGTAGCAATCCTTACCTGAAATATAATTTACCTGTTGGCTTGAAATTTCGAGAGAAAACCACTGAGGAAAGTTACATTGAGGAAAATTGAGTTATGTAGTACACGTTACACTCCTTTTTTTGTTTTTTGAGGATCATAATTTAGTTTTGATGCTTGTTTTTAATTTGCTTACGACACCAACTTAGTTGTGGCATAAGCATTCATGACTAACCCCGATGACGTGCTGTTTAGCATTTCTAACGAGGAAAAAAAGCTTTGTGGCCTTAACTTCTGTGACGCGGTATAAAAGTTTGTTTATTGCTTAATTTTCGTCTCTCCGATGTTAATCCCAATTCAGCCTTAAGTTATCGTCTGGGTGGTGGTTTTTTTTTTTGGATATCAAGTCTGAAAAGATAAACTTGGCACTAAGATTATTGAAATCAATGTTTATCTCGGCCTTCAAAGTGTTTGAGGGCGTAGACGCTTCTTCTTTATTTTTTGTAATGATATGTGGAGGTAGTGTTGATAATGTTTCATCGCGGATGCCGCTCTTGATCCCTTTCCTTGTAATAAGGATGCTGATGACACAGTTGATTATTAGCAGTTCTTGTACTGTGCACATCCTGGAGCTAAGATGCAAGTGTGTTGAACTTTGGCATGTTGTCACCTCTCGTTATCGTTACTTACAACTGTAAACTCTTCACTGGACGGATATTTGATTGACGCCGTAAGGATGTTAATATTTCGTTGATGAAGTATTCGTTCATCGTTAGATCTTGAGTACACCCCATTTTGGGGTATCCAAGAGTCGTTTACTGACAGATGACATCACATGCACATTGCCACGATTCTTCCCTTTAAAGGAAAAGGATTTTGTTTCGTTGGTGTTTTAGGGCCCTTCAACTACAAGGTCATTAGAGCCCCGTCCACTGCGTAGTTCTAATTCAGAGTTCCCAAGCGGTCACCCATGCTAGTACTAGCTGGGGTTGCGTTGCTTAGCTCAGTGATCAGACGAGAACTGGTGTGTCCAACACAATACTGCCACTCCCCAATGGAGTGGGAAGGATCTCTCCCACAGTGTGGCTAGGGGCGAACCTGTGCACTTTTATTATTAGAAACAGGCTGCGCTTCTTGTATTCAACCCTTGAGATCAACTGAACAACTTCAGGGTCATTCTGATTTTCTGTGGTGTATGTCACTTTGAATGACAAAGGAAAGGAGAAATGTAAGGCGTTTGAGTAGCCTACTACGTTGACATGTAGCGGCAGAGGGAGGGTTCGAACCGGCTGTCATTGGTCACGTATCCCCCCTCCTAATGTTTATAAAATTACATACGCCTGATTTTCCATTGAGTGTGGGAACGTAGCAAGGGCTTTCTTGCTTTTCCTTGAGTCTTTTTAGTTGGCCCATTTAGGTGTGTTGTAGTTTTGTGAGGGTCTTGGTTAGTGGCCTAGCTTTTGCATGACTGTTTGACCTCTTACAGACTACTCCTGCATTGTTTTTTCTTGTCGCAGTTTTTGTGCAAAGTTCTGAATGTTTTGAAAGCCAGTAAATAGTGTTTCGTTATTTGTTAATTGTAGTAAAAATTTGTAGTTCGCTTTTTTTTTTTGCGTAAAGTCTCACCATTGAAGTCTTCTATAGGAAGCTTTGTCCAGGAACTTTTTTTGTCAGTTAAGACTGAAATATTTTTCACTTTAATTTTCAGATCCCGGGAACAATTGAAGATAAATTCAAGCTTATGAAATAACATATTAGGATATAACATCACAACATGTTTCCTATATTTATTGGCTTTCTGAAAAAAATATCAGATAAAACATATCAGACTTTGTAGTTTTTGTTTTTCTCGCGTTTCTCAATTTTTTGGTCTCTCTTGGATTTTAAAAAAGCCTTGGAGTTATTTTCAAATACACCGATATTTAATATCGATGTTTCAGAAAGGCATTGTGATATTTTGATGATCGTGTAATTATTACCTCTTGTGAGAAAAGTATATTCAATAGTGTGTGGATAAGTTGATAATTTAGAGGTTATCCTACTGTTGTCAGCAGTCGATTTCTGACGTAGGTTTCTTCCTTAATCAGTCTTCTTCACAAGAAGGACAGACATGTCTTTTACAAAGAAGGTCGTCTCTAAAATTTAAGATTTGTTAATGTGAATTTGTCAACACCCTGACAGAATTTTAAATAGCATCGTTGTCACTGTTTTTAAAATATTAATTCACTTTGTTGAAGTCTTAGATCATTCTTCTATTGTTAGTTTACTAGGTGGGTTGTCAAAGGATTCAGGAATATTAAGGAAGTGATTACGTTGTCTTTAGTAGTCAGAGAAAAATCTCTTTCTTAGCAGTTATTATTCTCTGACGAAGTAGTGCCACAGAGTTTCAGTATTTTAGCATTCCCCTTTTTTGCATCAGTTGATAGATTGTGTTCCTCATCTCTAGTCTAATGTTATGTTCCTACACAAATGTTTTATCTTCGTGTTGTTTCTTGAAGTTGTGTCACAAGCATCATTCCCCCCCTTTTATTTTGATGAATAAACTTCCTGTTGTTTGTTATTTGAGAGGTAATAACTTTGTGCTTACATTTTTTTGTTTTGCAGAATGTTGACAAGAATCGTTCTCGTGAAGAAGCTCTCATCACGGTCCCTTCGCATTTCTAGATTCCTGAGGCTGATGAACTAGTTGACTGTCAGTGTCAAATCTACTTTTAAATCACATCTTTTTTTTTTTTTTTTACGTCACTTGGTTTTATAATGGTACATGACTACACTATAGACTACGTTTTACTTGACAAACCTTTTTAGAAAAAAAAATTTATTTTTAAATGGCAAGAAGGTAATATAAATATACCTTTATTTACTAGTACCTTGTTATCCTAGTTTCTTCACTAGGTCATTTAATTGTTAATATTTTCAACATGATGCCTTATATTTGGATTTTCTTATAAATCTTGCTTCTTTGGTGATATGATCCTCCTTCTCCGAGTAGTGGTCCATTTATATTTTGCAAAGTTAGTCACTTTTATATTTAATATCCTTATACTGAAATAGAATCGATTGTTTAGTGAAGGCATCACAAGAAAAGAAAATTAAAACTGACGTGGTTGAAGGAAATGGGATACATTTTTTAAGTGTATGTAAATACAAGATTTATTATTTAAAAATGTGGGGTTGCAACTCTTGTAAGAAAAACTGATTACTCTCAGTGAGTAAGAGGCAATGGTTCTGTAAACATTCGCAAAGTTTTGACAGGCAAGTTTCAAAATTTCGTGCCTCGACTACGAGATGTCCCAAGTAGTAGGTTTGGAGCACAGTTTATCTTGAATGACAATTAAAACTTTGAATGCTGTTTGAAAGTCCATTCGAAACTCGAAAGCGCTATCCACTTACTTGGTTTTATGTGCAATTTAGCATGACACAATATTCCGGTTACATATTCGCGTTAAATGAAATGAGTTCTTATATGGTCTTTATGAAAAATAATTGAAACCGACTGTCCGCCGAATTATTTAATAGTATATTTCGCTGCACCAACCAAAGTTCACAAGATGGTCAAGACAAGAACTATAACAGTTCTTATGTAGCAACTGTTCTTACCTATCACACCTTCAAATTCACCAGGGCAACAAATTTAAATTAAGGGTAAACTACTTCGTTTCATCACCATAACTACAGAAACGAACTCGCACACTTTCATTGCTGTCTTCATCACAAGTTAATTACAAAATTCACTTGTTACGCTTCTTTGCAGATGGTCTATCAAATACTTGTTTCATTCCTCCAGATTGGTTGGCGTGAAATTTCAGATTTTGTGCAGTCTCTTGCATCCAAGGTGAATCAAATTGAGTTGTATCTTGATCAACCAAATGGGTATATTTTGTGCGCCCTGAGCGCCCAAAATTCTTAACCTAAAAGACACACAAATGAGTGAAAATAACCAAATCCAAACCTCTAATTTCTAATTGCATTTTCACCTACCTGCATAACTTTTGGTAAGATAGCTTTATCAAAATGATCTTCTAACGTTGGTTGTGTAAAATCACGTTTGTATATAGTATCATCTTCGTCCTAGACAACAGCAAAAATTTTTTATTTCTGCGCACAAAAAGACGTTAATTTCACATAAAATGAACATTACCATGAAGAAAACTCCACGATGGTAATATTTTTGCAAGAATTTGTATTTCCCTTTCACTGCTTTGTTGGTTACAACACGAGGATTAGCCCGAAGTTCGCCTCTTCTCTCCTCATCAGTCAAGGCATGTATTCTTTCAATTTCTAGCCTTTCTTTCTCTCGTCTGCAATAATTCATATATAAATATCACTTTTGTCTTAGGAGGGTGTTGAACTCCTTTAGTACGACTTTTTTTTCTTGGGACTTGTCGACAATATGCTTCCCTTTCAAATTGAAATTAATGCTACCAAAAACTTTTCAATTCGCCAATTTCGTTATGTTCGAAATGTTAAAGTCGCGAATTGAAAATGTCGATTATCAAACAAAATCACATTAAAACTCCAGCATTAATATAAAAAGCTACTGAAGTTCGAAGCAAGGGAACGAGCGTCCTATTCCCATAGACTGAAAGTTGAATTAAAGGGTTCTGTATCCTCTTACTATATCTTGTGTGACTTACTGTTCTCGTTCATCTCTGTCCCGTTTTATTCTCTTAAGTTCCCTGAGCTTCCAAGATTCATACTCCGCTTCATCATTTTCGTCTCCTGAATCCAACATTTCACTGGGGTCCGTCACCCCATTTTTCTCCATTAGCTCCTTTTTTGTTTCGTCTTCCACAATCTATAAAAAGAAATGTATTCGTTTTAGAACCACGTAGGATAGATATACGAAATGGCAACACACATCTGTACCTTTAGAGTTTGCTTGCGCCTATCCTCTGCAAGTTTTTTTGCTTCTAGCTCCAATTCTTTTTCTTTCTGCAACTGCCGTTCTTTTTCTTGTACAGTAATACGGTCTTTTTTTCGCACAAAAACAGGCTTCAACCTGGGTCCCAGTTCTTCTTCAGAATCTGTATATTCCTCATATTCCGATTCTTCTTCCTCATCCTCAGACATTTCTGCCTCGGATTTCTGTTCATCTTCTACGTTCATTATTTCCTCTTCCTCCAATCTAGCTTTCATCTTCATTCGTATCATAGCTCTGCGAGCTTCGATTTGCTATCAAATATTACAAAAGATTCCTCACAGTTGCTAAAATATGGTTTAAGTAATGTGCTAAAAGATGGTTTTAGTAACGAACTTCATCATCCAACTCCTCGTCTTCACTGCTTTCTTCTTCATCTCGGAATCTTGTAGGGCGTTCAACTATTTCATCCTCTTCGACTGTAGAAATAATTTCTGGAGCATGAATATGTCTGTGTCGTTCTATTCTAAGAATTAACTGACATTACTACAATTTTAACAGCCAATTAAAGAGTCGTAATAGAACGCTTCTTTTAGTATGAAACATTTGAAAAATATTTTTATTAACCTTTCTTCTACATTTACGTCAACTTCTCGTTGTTGCAAACGTCTAAGACGAGGATCATCTGCCTCTAGTTCAGCATTATCATCATCAGGTTCTGGAGACGCCGTTTGCTTTCGCCGATCGAATGGAAACTCTTCATCGGTTTCCTCGCCACTTGAACTTTCTGGAGCATATTCTGGCCTGTGAACAAAACAATTAATATTTAATGGGCGTTTCGATGGAGAGGTATTTCAATTGCCTGGTGAAATTTATAAGAACTTCAAACCTTTTTCCTGACACGTATCTGTGAACTTTTACTTTTTGCATCGACACTTCACCTGTGAAAATTTTTAAAGCACACAGTAATGTACCTCTTCAACATGATTATCAACTATAGTCTTTTAAACTCCATCACAATAGATTTATGTTTGTCAACTTCATTTCAATCATTCCAGCTTTTACCTTTGTCGTTTATAACAGGTATAGCACCTGCAGTCGACTGTATTGGGATGGGTGCCGTGGATGCCATCTTACAAAGTTATTCTCAAATTCGTCAATAGATGCAAGCTGAACACCAATAATTACGGTTCTCGAACAAATATCATGTCACACCCTTTATTATAAAAAAAGATTATCATTTTAATTCTTAGTAGGTTTCCATTTCAAACCTTGAATAACATATTTACCTGCAACAGTTACAAATCTCAAACCACTTCGGAAAATACCTTCTGCGTTGAACACTCCATATTTCAATGTCACGTGACCAAAACTCACGTAAAACAGCGCCGCCACAGAAAAAGATTCGAACTAAACAAACTGTTTACCCAAATATAACAAGGAGAAAACTGGAAACATTCGCATATCTTTCCTGTACGGGCTTTCTCTTTCCTTTAAATGGCGATAGACGTTAAATTCCGACCTTTTAAGTCGTAATAAATTACTTTCTATACTTCGTTTATCAGCGCTATTTGCTACGAACGAAGCAAAGTCTAGCCTTCGCAGCGACACCTGCGGCAAGGATGATAACTACACATGAGAGTTCTATGGGTTCGTGTGCTCATAATCAAGTTTCGCCAGCCCACCAAAACTTTTTCCCTAGCAGTATAGGCTATTCTTGTGTCATTAATTATTAAATAACTAATCATGATCTCCGAAAAAGCAAGGAAATTTATAAATATAAATGATGGTAAAATGTTGTGCACATATATATTTCTACATATTTATATTAAATTTATTTACAATTAGAAAAAAATTGTTTGGATTAATGGTAGGGTATTTATATGCACGCGCATGTGGTAACATTGTCAAAGTTGTGATTTCAACATGACTTGATTATGGGAGATCGGTTGTGATGAACAGATATAATTGACAGTGGAAAACAAAATTCGAAAAGATATTTTTGTAGGATTTTGAATATGTCATGACTATTAAATTACGCGACATAGTTCTGTGAAACATTTTTATATTTTTACATAGTTGAAGGGTGTGATGGAAATTTTAAAATCTCCTCGACCAACTCCACGATTCTTTGAACATGCTCGTAACCTATCAACGAAAAAGGTAATGTATATAAACAAAGTTTGGGAAAGTTTGCATACAGTAATGAAAATGTGGCTTTTTAATAATATCAAAAAAGACATTAGAAAACAATGTGACTTTTACATTTTGTATGTTCACAACAGATGGACGTGTAACTTTTGTTATGTTTTTGTATTCCTTTTTCGACTAGCAAATCTTTAAAATATTCAACTAGTGTGTTATTTTATCACTCGAACTCTTATAGAAAATATTATGATGAATATTTCAACATCACTCATTCTCCAAAAATAAGAAATTGTTATTATATTACTATTATTATTTTTAGCAAAGAGGCACACCTAGAGATCAAGCTCCTCCAAGACCACCTGTTAAAAGTGTCCCATCAGTTAGTCGGATATTTCATAAAGTGCTTTCACAAAAGGCTCGTGCAGTTTCATTTCGGAATTTACAAAATGGTACTCTTCATAGTAAAATAAATAAAATTGTTAATTCTTATAATTATACTCCTTTTTTTATATATATATCTTTATATTAGTGTCGCTTAGCAAATGTTATGACGAAAGCCGACTCGAACTGTATTTTGAGCAGTGCTTTTCGGTAATATGTCTTCTTGGTACTGGTTCTTTTGGTGAGGTGGGTACATTATGACTATTTCTTGACGAAATAATATGAACTAGATCAGTGTTTTTCAACCAGGGTTCCGCGGAACATAATGGTTCCTCGAGGTCCGCCCAAGGGTTCCGCCAATGACAAGATAAAATATAAAAATAACAATGAAAACACAAGAAACGAGAACGACTTTTGTCTGTCGAAGATTAACCTCGGGTGTTTCTCTCAAACATTAGGCCACGAATTCAACTCCTTATGCTAAAACACACACCTGTATCAATTAATGTTTCTCTTCTGTCACTATATGGGGTTCCGCGAAAGGGTAAATGTACCAAAGGGTTCTGGCCCAATAAAAAGGTTGAAAACCGCTGAACTAGATGATGATCGTTAAACTTCTTACATGCGGATCCCTTCCAAATTTAGGTCTACAAGGTACAGAGCAAAGAAGACGGTAAATTTTATGCGATCAAGAAATCGAGAGAGCGATTCAGAGGGGAAGGTGACAGGTTGTTAAAATTTATATTTAATTATTGTGTGTTCAATAATGGTTTGTAATAACGTGTTAAGATCCACTCATGCTATATTAGGATCGAGAAATTGGAAGAAGTAAAAAAGCATGAGCAGCTCCCAAAACATCGAAATTGCATACAGTTTATTAAAGCTTGGGAAGAAAATCAACACCTATATATTCAAACTGAACTCTGCAAGTGCAGGTTGCTATTTGATTAATCTTTTGAGACAATCCCAGACTTTTGCAATAGATATCCATATTTGCACGTATTTTGTTTTAAGTCTAAGCAACTTTGCTGAAACGAATCATGACATTCCTGAGCGGTTAATATGGAAATATATGGTGGATTTACTAATGGTTAGGTGAAGTGTTTTCGTAATTTAATACAAATTTCGTCTTATTAATTTGTACAAATGTAATCTTTTGTAGGCCATAAAACATCTCCATGACCATGATTTAATTCATCTTGATATAAAACCTGATAATATTTTCATATCGGAAAATGACCTTTGCAAGTTAGGAGATTTTGGTCTCGTCATTGATCTTTCTAAGGTAAACTTCTGTCGTGAATCATAAGTATTTTGTAGCACATCAACAATTTTGTTATTTATTAGGTGGAATTCTCAGAAGCTCAAGAGGGTGATCCACGGTATCTTGCCCCTGAATTGATGGAAGGGAAATTTACGAAAACAGCTGACATTTTTAGGTTAGTACCACGTTATCCTGTTTTTTCCTTAGAAATTTTCGTTTAGTTGAATGGCGAGTACTTGTTATTGTTAAAAATAGCCTTGGCATAACACTCCTTGAATTAGCCTGTGATTTGGATCTACCAAGAGGGGGAGATAGCTGGCACCAACTTCGGCGAGGAGAAATTCCTAAGAATTTTACAAGCCGTTAGTGTGCATAATTTGGAGTTAATTTTATTTCTTGATTATTTTCATGGGGTTGAAAAAAATATATATTATTTGCATCTTATGCTCTTTCAGATCTCTCACCCGAGCTATGTGATATTATTAGATTAATGATGACTCCTAATTACATGGAGAGACCTACAGCTGATGCTCTTTTGAAGAACCCTACTATTCGTCATGTAGGGTTTTTGTATTGCTATTTAATATTGTCTTTGAATGTGAACTGTTGTTATTAATGTTCTGTCGTGAAATTGCAGGTTTTAAGGAAGCGGAAAATGGAAATTTTTTTCTCTCAAATGGTAAACTTGAATTTTTTATTTTTTTCATTCCATATGTCATATTGCGGTGTCTATAATGGTAACGTTCATGTAGTTCAATTTTTCTCATTTTTCTAAAGACATCTCTAGTTTGTAGATTTGCCAACATTTTAAAAGCCATTTTTGTGTTCTTGTGGTTTATACTTTGTTGGCCATGGAAAAGATGGATATCTTCTGTGCCTTCACATACAACTAAACAAATGACACCTAAGAGAGCCCTTTTTGATTGTGATCATAGCTTTTCTGACGGTAATTTGTATAATTTTTGATGCATTTTTAAGCGTTAGTCTTATTTGTAGAATTTCATTAAATTGATGGTCATATTGAAGTTCTCAATGCTAGTTATGTTGATTGAAGTAGATTGCATTGAAGTGATTGATTTTAAAACACTTATTCGCTTGTATTTCAAATGAGTCGTCACGTGGTTTTTTTTTTCCAGATGAAAATTTGGATTTTGATAAATCTGGATGCTCAAACAATTTGACCAATTCCTTATTAACTGATTCTTCGGGTGAAAGTCATGAAAGTTTCACAATTAAAGGGTTTGTGAGTTTTGTTGAAATTAATTTCGCCTGGCAACATTTAAATCTCATGGCGTGTGTATATTAAATTGTTTTAGATCCTCGTATCATATTCGGAACTCGACTCCAGAGTCTACTCGTTTTAGACCTAACATTCATTTAAACTGTAACGTCAGTCATAACAGTATCTGTGAGTCAAGCATGTATGTGACATTTTATAAAATCTACAATGTAATGGCATGTTTTAGTCGAGCTAAGAATAAGCTTTTAAAATGGGTCTTTTCTTTTAAAGCTTTACTCACAGTCCTACAACTGGTATGTACAGGAAAGAAATGAAAAATGGCTTGTTTGACCATACTGATGAAGAACCATCTAAGATTTCTCTGGGTCCAAAAAATCTCATGGAGGTATATTACTTATGCCTTAAGCATTTGTCTGTAATTCATCACTATATATGCATGCATTTATTTCAGGTATTCGATTCGGTTTGTAGCGAAGACTGACTAACATCGTTGATGTGACGTTTACATGACATCTAAATTTTCTAAACATTATAATATTGAATATTGTATATGTTTTGACAAAATGGAAAACTAAACTAATCTTTTTAAAGTATCATTATATTGAATTTTCCTTGTATGTTGACTCGCTGTGTACTATAAATGAAATTATGAACTAATGTACTGTAATATCTTAAAATCATTTAGATTGAGGTTTTTAATATGGTATGTCATTTTTGTTTGAGAGGTTTGAATTTTAGTTTTGCTAAAGTTTTTATTCACTTCTTATTTGACATTAATAAATGCTATAACAGGGTAGTCACCTATTCAGCAGGGCAAACAAAGTCATCTTCTCCACTAAGGGAAACAGTAGTGTTAACCATGTAATACTACTGTAAGAGTCTTGTATGACCAATATTTAACAGGAATGTTTTGTGCTGCTAGCAATTGCAGAAACTGATCTCAGCCAAAACTTTTTTGCAGTCATGTGGCAGTGTGGAGATTGCAGAGACAATCCAAATCCCTATCATTTATTGGGAAGTTTTAAAACGATTTTCACACTTTCTATTTAGGGCGTCACGTTCTGCTAATTTGAAGTTCAACACTGGTGAGATATGCCTTACTTTGGAACATTTATCAAATACTATTAAAACACAATAATTTGGGGTGGAAACAGTGTTCATGTTTGAGGCACAGCCTATTGTAAATCAGACTGACCAGTTCAAAGAGCTGAACAATATTCTGGCTGCCAACACATTGTTCTACATTGCTATTCAAGTGTGACCATGTCCATTGCTGTTCTGATGGCAATTGGCATATTCTTTATTCTACACAATGACTGATTTCATCCCTATGTGAAATATTTTAAAATTTTAAAGCATTCAATTTAATAAGGATGCTGATTTTGGGAGGTTGAAAGTACCTAGGACGATTTTCCATGAGTGTGGATGCTTAATGGAAGAATGTTTTGTTCATACATTTAACTCACTTATGCACTTAAACACCTCAACTTTTCCATTCAAAACATGTTAAACTGAGCCTTATATATAAATGTTAAAGTCGTGCAGCAAGCAGTTGTAAATTATAACTATGAAAATTCAAATAAAGTGCATAACTATTCTTAATTAGGATGCTGCAAATACAGTATACGGTAGTGTCTAGCAACTCTGCTGTAGCAAACCATCCACTTGGGGCGCCACCGTCTAAAAGCGTGATAGAAGAACTTGTAGACTCCAAGTGTTATAGTTTTGTCGATACAAAGAATAATTCTGACATTGGTTATTGAAAAGAAGCATATGAAGATCTCTTATATTACTAATTTGCAGTCCTCTAATTGAGGAGGTATTTGCACTAATCTCTTTTGAGACTAGGGGATTATATTGTTATCATGTCTGTTATACATGGGTTAGGACATTGTGTTTCTTTTATAGTTGTAAGAAGACAGTTTTGGAATATGGTTTTAACTAGCAGGACAAATAATGTATCCAGAATTAAAAAATCTTTGTTTTGGTACAAACGTTTTCTGGAGAGATGCTCTACAAGGTACCTCACTAAAACAGCTTCAATGTTTCATGAAATGAAAGGTAACAGTTGTTGTTGACAAGACTGTGGATCAGCAGAATGTGTAACTATATCAGTTGCAGTTCAATTTCAGATATTACTGGTCCATTTCCTAATAATCATGATAGCACTGAGGTAGAAGCAGGGTGGTATAATTGGTGGCTACAAAATAAATTATTTTACTACCAGGTAAATGGAGTACACTGCCGGCACAAAATCATTTACCAGTCATACATTTTTTTTGTTGCTAACTTTACAGAAAAAGGACTATGATCATGTGGACAGTAAAGAAAACATGTTCGTAATGGTCTTACCCCCTCCGAATATTACTGGAGATTTGCATTTAGGACATGCCATCACAAACGCCATTCAAGATTCCGTTGTACGATGGTAAATGAAGATTTATATTACAACTGTAAATGATTTCTTGGTCATAGGGCTGTTTTATTGTTGATTTCTACGTCTGTATCTACATTACGAAGGCATAGAGCTAAAGGATTTTCCACGATTTGGATTCCAGGATATGATCATGCAGGCATAGCTACTCAAATTGTTATCGAGAAAAAGATTAAAGCTCAGACTGGGCGAACACGTAAAGAAATTAATAAACAGGAGTTTCTTAGCGTAGCCAATGATTGGAAAGAAAAGTAAGGCGGTGATCTACAACAATCGACTGCATTTAGTGATATCATAATTTTATTTTAAATGTCTCACCTTTAGAAAGGTAGCGACTATTCGGAAACAGTTACAAATGTTGGGATCGTCACTTGACTGGAGTCGTGAGTGTTTTACGTTGAGCGAAGTGAGTTAAGTTAAAGTTTTTTGAAGGAGTAACAGTTATCGTCTACATAATGCATTTTACCTATAATTCAGTCTTTCAGTGAAGCCGTTACTGAAGCGTTTGTTCGTTTGCACGATGAAGGACTTATTACAAGACAGAAAGGTCTTGTGAATTGGTGTTGTCATCTTCAGTCAGCAATTTCAGATATTGAGGTAAATATTACCTGTAAAATTGATACAAGTAAACTGATATTAAACCTTTGTACTCCATTAATTGTTACAAAGCATTTGGCAGTGTCGACAACGGAGTACAAAGGGTTAAGCTTTTAGTTAAAATAGTAATGCTGACAGGTTAATAATGTTGAAATTGCGCCGGATTCCACCTACAAAATACCCTATTTTGAGAAGCCTGTTAAGGTGGGACGACTAATATATTTTGCCTATAAATTGGCAAATACAGGTGAGTTATGTTTGTTGACAATGTTCAGATGAATATTGATTGTATATTGCAAGATGTTAAAAAAAAATCACAAAAAAATAGATAAGGATGAAATTGTAGTAGCAACAACAAGACCAGAAACTATTTTAGGAGATGTTGCGATTGCCGTGCATCCTTCTGATCATCGTTTTTTAAAATACGTTGGTCAATATGTTATACATCCTTTTGATGGTCGTCTATTACCAGTTATTGCAGACAGCACGGTCGATCCAAAATTTGGTTCTGGTAATACAATTATTTCTACTTCTTAGGTGTTGATATTTTCGGCATCAAATTACATGTAAATAGACAATCTTTGATCCCTTTCTACTGATGACGAAATAAATTGTATTTATTTTCAGGTTGTGTGAAAATCACTGCAGCTCATGATTACCAGGACTTTGAAGTCGCCAAACGTCATAATCTTCCATTGTTTAGTGTTATAGATGAAGCGGGGCATATCTCGTCTTCAGTGGAACGATTTAATGTACGGAATTGTTTGATTGCTATGATGATAATTATTTGTTTTGGGATACTGAAAATGCATCATCATAGGGCGTCTATAGATTTGAAGCAAGAGAAATGATCATTAATGAACTACAGCAATTAGGCAGTCTTCGTGGGCAGTATGGTCATGAAATGACGTTGCCTATCTGTAGTCGCAGTGGCGACATAGTAGAACCGTTGCTGAGATCCCAGTGGTATTTGGATTGCTCAGAAATGTCGTCTGAACTTATTAAGGTTTGAAAATGTCTTATTATAGTTTGTTGAGTATGACCATCCATTTTTATATGAGCCATTTTCCAATTTAAAAACCTTTAATTTCCATTCACTTAGGACATAGAGTTGAAAAACGTTTCCATTCAGCCGGAATTTGGGAAGACAATACTGTTGAACTGGTTGGCTGAGAGACGGTTGGTAGAGTTGCAGTAAATAATCGCCTATAGCAGGGAACTCCAAACTGGGAGGGGGTTGTTCAAGCATGAAAGTTAATAAAGTTACCATACTTAGATTTTTTCTGACAGCAGCAGGGATTACTGGATTTCAAAATTGACGGGCGGGGAAGACTGATAATTTCTACGGTCATTACGCTTTTTGAAATTAGAGGTGTACATGGACAGATAACTTGTGAACCCAACGACGCTAGCTGTCGTACACATGATGTGTCACTTATATGACCATCTACGTTATTTAATGCTTTAATTTAGCTTACGTAGTGTAATGCCGATTTAATAAGTTCTCTTTTTGCAGAAAATGGTGTATTTCACGTCAACTTTGGTGGGGTCATAAAATTCCAGTCTACTATATACGCAGTTCAGATCATGTAGGTGTGATTTTCCAAAACTGTTTTATTTTAAAGGATATCTCATGATTTTAATTGTAATGTACGTATGTAGGGTAAATTCGCTAAGGACAATTGGGTCGTTGCTCGTAATTTGGATGAAGCAGTGCAAAAAGCTTCAAGAAAAATTGGTCGATCAATATCATCCTGTGATCTACAGAAAGAGGAAGATGTTTTGGATACCTGGTTTTCCTCAGCTCTATTTCCTTTTGCCACTTTAGGTTGGCCAAAACAGGTGTGGATACTTTTATCACTATGCATACCGTAAAATCTCGCGTAGTGCCCGCGGATTATACGCGAAACATACGGTCATTTAGTGCGGACTATATATGGGTGCGGACTATAAATGAGACCCAGGGTTCTGAATGAAAACTGCTCTTCATTTTCTGAACATTTTATTACACTTAACAACACGATTTTACACAGTACGTTCTTATTTATATGACAATGCAATATAAAATCTTTCACATTTCAATTTCATCGTGAGAGCAATCTGACATTTCATGTTCAAATTCATTTGATCCCATTCCTCCTACAAGTTGCTCCACTGGCTACAGTAGGAATTTGAAAGTGCGGACTATATTTGAAACATACCCATCGCTAATGCGGACTTTACGTGAGATTTTACGGTATCTATAATTTGGCTATTTACAGAAAGTATCGTTTTGTAAATGTTGCAGTGTTTTAAATTCACATTCACGTCCAACTTGTTTATTTGCTGTAGGATAACTCGTTTTTCAACAAATGCTATCCCTTATCTTTAATGGAAACTGGCCATGATATAATATTCTTCTGGGTAGCGCGAATGGCAATGATAGGACATAAGTTGATAGGCCAAAGACCGTTCAGTAAGGTTTGAAAGATTTTGTCACTATTTTTTATTATTGTGAAGTTTGGGGGAAAATGGGGTAACAGCCAGGAGGGTAAGACTAAACTGATATTTGCTGACGATGATAATTTTTTAATAGGTTCTGCTTCATGCATTAATATGTGATTCCCATGGTCGTAAAATGAGTAAATCTCTTGGCAATGTTATTGATCCAATTCACATTTTGGAAGGAGCAACTCTATTAGTAGGCACATTTCTTTATACTTCTTTGGATTAATATTTGCTAGTCATTTTTTTTTTTTTGGTCAATGAACTAAAGAGTTAATATTTTAGGATCTTTACCACAGCTATGATACGCTACATTCTGATGGTTATATTACCAAAGCGGAACTTAACAAATGCAAGACAATTCTTAGTCAAGAATATCCGAATGGCATACCTAGATGTGGTGCTGATGCATTACGTTATGCATTACTTTCACAGGATGTTTCTAGTAGGTTGTTTTTCTTAGTATTTGATTGTCATCATAAATTTAATTTTTTAAAAATAAGACAAATTAATCTTTTAACGCAGGTCATTATGTGCATTTGAACATGAAACATGTTCATAATTGTAAAGCTTTTTGTAATAAAATATGGCAGGCCTGTAGGTTTTATGTCAGGACCTTAGAAAAAACTCAAACGAAGCCCAAGGCCTTAGATCAGGTATTTTTACTCTTGAGTTTTTCTATATCTAGTTGAAATTCATTAATTTTTCCATAATTTCAGGTTTCTAAAAGCCTTTCCTTATTTGATCGATGGATATTGAGCAAATTATGTGAAATGATACAGGATTGCGACCTACATTTTAATTCCTATGATTTGTGCATGGTGACCAAGGCGCTATATACTTTCTGGTATACCCATTTTTGTGACGTATACTTGGTAGGTGTTGCTGAGATACATTCTTTATTTTATCGGGTAACACAATTGCGTGCCTCATGAATACTTCTTGTTTTAGGAAGGTATAAAACCAGTGATAAACGATATCAACACAAGTGAGGAGTCAAAAGAAGCAATCGTCAGCATATTATTTGGGTGTATACAAACTGCATGTATAGCTATAGCGCCTATCATGCCATTTTTAGCAGAGGAATTATATCATCGTCTAAAGTTGTTCACAAATGATCAAGCTGATTTTGAACCAGTTTCTGTTTCCTTAGAGTTGTACCCCTCGCCAGAAAAAGTAAGACTTAATTAGATATGCTTTAAAACAGGGGCGGATCAGTGGGGAGAACTGCAAAAAGGTGCGCCCCAAATATTTTTAAATATTCAGAATCCCTTAGTATAAATCTAGCAACCATTTACAATAGGTTCTCTACTTCCCCTTAAACAATGTCCTATCTTCAGTAGTTTGGCCAACTGCAGATTTGACTGCAACTGTCAGACTGTTAGTATGTTACGTTATTGGGTTGGGGCGTCAGCCAAGCAGCCATAACGGGCCAGACCCAAATATAGAAGTGGGGAAAAGCAACTCAAAAATGCCTCATAAGATGCAAAGTTGTATGATGCATCTGTTGAAATATGCGGCCCATTGAGGCACTGGGGCACTGCTCCCCTCTCCGGATCCGCCCCTGCTTTTAAAAGGTTTTACCTCTCACATACATTTTATATTATAGTGGAAACATTGGCGTGATCCAAAGTTGGAAGACGTATTTTCCGATATGTTAACTGTTGCAGAAGAATTACGGAGAATTAGAACCAATTATGGGGTTATGAAGCTATATCCTGAAGGTTGTATTTATTTCGACGATTCCCCCTTTGCAATCAATGAAATAATTCTTTCCATTGGCACTAGTTCGTCTGATACAGACTCTATCCGCTTTTTGTTTTATTTACAGCTTATATAATTTGCCGAAATAAGGATCATGCACTAGAATTTAAGAAATGTCGAGTTTACCTTGAGGCACTATCAAGATGTAGAATTAATGGGATTGACGACACTGGACCAGTTATGGCCGGCCTTATTCAAAGACCTATTAATAAAGACCTATCTGTGAAAGTAAAGTTAGAGGTATATAACTAAACATTGAGCTTTCTTCCGCAGATAATAAAATTATAATTCGTTTGAATGTCGTGCTACAGGGAGTAGTGAACAGTGAAGAGGTGAAAAGGCGATTGTGTCTACGTAGAATTAAGCTTCAAAAGGAGCTGGACGAGTGGATTGGGAAGCTTGAACGTCCAAAGTATAGTAAAAACACCTCTAAAGAGATACAAGAAGCCCATCGCGATAGAGTGAGATTATAGATGACCTCTTAGTAAAATTTTGAAACTGTTATGAAAGTCAAATATGCAAATGTGTGTGGTTTTTTTTTCAGATCAGTAGTTTGGAAGAACAAATTCGTCATCTAGATTCGCAGATTTATGAAATACAGCACATGTCTGTGTAGTCTCTAGTTTATGTGACGGATTTATTTTTGAAAAAGAAATCAGCGAAGATTTTTCTGCTGTATAATATATAGAAACTTGAGTTCGTTTTTTGTAGTCCATGTCCTGTTGGTTAACCTTGTCACTGCATAGTAATCTGATAATATCAGTGTTCAGACTGATTCATGTTTTTACTTTTATGTATGGTAACTGATTGGATTAAATTATAAAAGAAATTCTTGTTCCTGACGAAAATCTACTTCGGACGGAATGACTACAGTAGGTAAAGATGGTGGAGAGGTCTGGTTAGTGTACAAACGGGTCGGGTCACTGTGCAAAGAATTTCACAATATGACCGGTGCCGGATTTACCACTAGGCTAAGTAGGCTGAAACCTAGGGCCTCAGCATTTAGCGGGCTTCAAAACTTAAGAAAAGGGCCTCAAAATTGAAATAGCCTAGGGCCTCTCAATATCTAAATATGGCACTTCACATGACCCTCGCTACAATATAAATAATGCAATTGAATCCTCATTAACTTTCCAGAGAACAAGTAGAGAAGGGCCTAAATGATATTAGAGGGCCGATAGAAACGTGAGGGCTAAAGATAAACATGAAGAAGACAGAGTATTTAGCTTTCAATTGGGAAGGACAGGAAAATAATAGTGACATACTCGCTAGGGGAGAACTGGTTCAAAAGGTAAACGTTCAACGGATCAACGTTCCAAAGCAATGGGGAGATAGACTCCGATGTGACCCATAGCATCAATGGGGGATGGTTGAAGAGAAGACAGGCAAGTGGAGTCGTGTGTGATAGGAGGGTCTCAAGTTACTGGATTATTTTCATGGGTTGGGGAGTAAGCCAAGCAGCCATAACAGGACGAACCCTTAAGAGGCTGCCCGCGGGAGATGAGGAGGTAGGTGAAGAGGACGAAGGAGAGGGGAAATTTGCAGCACCCAACATTCTTTACCAGCCACCCTTGTTGGTATTGATGTGGGCTTGCAGTGCTTAACTTCAGTGATCGCACGGGGACTGGTGTGTCCAACGCAACTTGGCTGCACTGTGGAGTTGTTCAGGGTAGTGGTTAGGCCCGCTATCCTATATAGATCAGATTGTTGGGTGCAGTGCGGAAGAGCCACGTCAATAGTATGAAAGTAGCCGAGATGCGAATGCTGCGGTACACGAGTGGGGTGTCGAGAAAGGATAATTAGGGATGAGTATATTAGAGGTAGCCTGGGGGTGGGGGACATCGCGGAAATTAGGGAGAGTAGGTTGAGGTGGTATGGACACGTAATGAAAACATGGGAGAAGGAGTTCATTAGGTCCATTTCGAGAATGCAGGTGGTTGGAAGCACTCGGGGCAGGAGGAGACCAAAGCGAATGAAATTTGAGGATATGGTAGTGTATGGAGTGGACGGGGACCTGGTGGGAGTGGAGGGTTTGAACCCGCAGACCCGACCCTGCCACTAGGGGGATAAGGTTGTGATGAATCTTAAATTTCATTCGCTGGGCATCAATGACTATTCCTGAGGATAGGATGTTGCAGACGACAATCGAATTTTTTTTACAGCGCTACCGTTGAAACAGACTCGTGTTCCAATATCTGGTTGTCATTTGTCCTGGATACCTTCAATTCCAACCATGGTCCAGCTAAATGGTATTCTGCTACAATTTTTGGCACTGCTTTTTTAAAAATGTGCTGGGATAGAAATGGACACAGGTTACCTACCATGCCTACTAATGCGTTATTCATAACACGTATTTTGCCCAACACATTTGCTACCTATCAAGAATATCTATAATGCTTATGTAGAATTTGTCTGATGACCCTATTTGATATTGTTCCAGCTACTGACGCCAAAGAATTTTCTTAGAAACTGAGAAACGGCGTGAATACCTAAAGAATCTGGATCCTAGTCAGTACGTCCGCCGGTAGGACAGCGCCTTCGTGATCAAGGTCATTAGCAGTTCTCCGAGAGCAACCAGGATCTGTACTGTTGTTGGCTGATTTTACCACGTGACTTGAGGTTCCTGAATTACGCTGTATGAAATTTGAGTTCTCGCTTCATTCATTTTCCTCTCAATTGTACGTCGATTTGGACGTGTGTTTTATTTCGCTTGTGTGTTACCACTTTCCATCTTCTTCTTATTACATTACCAGCCATGGGAAAAATCAAATGTACGTAAGTTTATCCATGATAACTTTGGACAAAGTGCTTATTTTTACTATAATTATTGCAATGTGTCAAAATTAATATTCATTTTTATCCTTTTAAATTGTTATCCTTGTTGATATTGCAGGTGGTCCTGTCGTTGAAGCCCAAGGAGATGAGATGACGAGGTAATATTATTGGTTATAAACTTAATTTTTAAGTTTCTGATTGTCGCCATTATGACACTAATGCAATCCTTGTCAGGATGTCAACACTTTGAAACTGTATATAGTTTGTTATTAAATGATCGATTGCAAAATTCTTTACAGTTTCTACATAAACGTTTCAAGTTCCGTGCCTTGTTTGTTTTCAACTAAACTGCTTTTATGTCTTGTCACTGTGGCCACTTGAATAGTGGTTAAAATTCAGTGGAGGGTTGCATCAAACCGAATGATTTTATCAATCCCAAGGTTGTCCCCTGACGTCTAACTGAGAAACATTTTTTAAATAATTTAATAATTAAATCGTCACCTTTCTTTAAAAAGCGTGTAAGTTTAAAAAAAGCAAATTTTACAGGAGAGATTAAAAACTGCTTATAACGGATACTGTTATCAGTTAAGGGAATAATAAAATTGCCCTGCAGAGGGTCAGAGGTTGCTGACAGACATACAAGGTCTGTAAATTCATATTCCTCAGATTGCTTCACTAAGATTTCTTAATTAATATAAAAACCAAGGAAAATGGGACCAGCGTGGTTTTTACAGAAAGGTGACGAAGTTTGCAAGTGACAATTTCCAATAATTTATGTCATCAGAAATGAGGTCAACTTGACACGTGTCTGCCTGGGGGAACCGACTACTTAATTAGTCGGTTATCAACCCAGGCCACGATCTAGCTAGCCATGGTCACAATTGTGACCCTCAAACTAATCTAGATAATATTATTTCTCCCAATAATGTAAATTGACCACACCTGTTGAGTTACTTGAAAAGTGCGACGTGTTGCAGATATTTATTTAAGATAATTCTATAAATATCTATTCAGATCAAATCTTTGAAATCATTGCATGTCCTATGTTACTTTATAGTCCTTGAAATTTTATTTTCGCGAAATCTTGAGGCTTCTGTGAATCACAGTACTGGGAAAGTTTAAACTTACTTGGAGTGTTTCCATTCAAGGCTGACGAAGAAGTGATAGAGGGGTAACGTCTTGACCCTTTAGGGAGCGGCGAATTGTGTTGGACACACCATCCTCGTCTGGTTACTGAAGTTAAGCAGCGCAACCCCAGCTAGTACTAACATGGGAGGTCGCTTGGGAAAACTGGGTACTGCTAATACCCAAAAATCGTCGCATTAGTGTAGTGTCTGTGCAGTCTCTGCATAAGAACTATGCTGTGGACGGGGCTTTAGTGACCTTATAGTTGAAGGGCCCTAAAACGCCAACAAAACAAAACAAGAATTGACCCTTTCGAACATCGTGACCATTGACATAATGACAATGTCGAATATGTAATCCGTTGTAACAGATACCTTGTTAGTGAGATTTTTTCATGGTAGATCCTTAATGTCCACCAGCACCCCAGCAACATCTTTGCACCTATTCTAGTCGCTTCACTCCAACTCCGGGAGCGGCTGTATTGCGTTGGACACATCACTTCTCGTCTGATCACTGTAGTTAAGCAACGCAACCCCAGCTAGTACTAACATGGGTGGCCGCTTGGGAACACTGGGTATCCGCTAATACCTAAAAATCGTCGAATCAGCATAATGACTGTGCAATCTCTGCATTAGAACTATACAGTGGACGGGCTCTAATGGCCTTGTAGTTGAAGGGCCCTAAAACACCACCGAAACAAAAAATCCACCACTCCTAGGACCTCGTCCAATGCGGGGGTTCCAGCATTGGACATGCCAGTTTTACATGCCTGACATCCTCCACTTGATCCCCACGCAATTCACAGCCATCCTCTGTTTCGTCTCCACTGACCCAGATTGTCTGTTATATCTAGGTCAGTAATCCTTTGATGGACCCTCTACTCACAGACTGCTTTGATTTTTAGTAATTGTACTGTTGCCAAATTATGAATATGCCCAGAACACGGGGTGATAGTTTAATATTGAAATGGTAATTGCACAGAGGTGCAGGTCCTGCGATGTAACGCTAGCTTGAGCATCATGATTAATATTATTATCAGGAGGCAAAATTATACACCGCACTGAAAGATGTCTACAGCATTGTTGCTAAATATAGCGGTTCAGTGTGTTGGACACGCAAACTTTTGTCCCATTGTTGTGGTGGTGCTAAATGCTTTGTGTGTTGTTGTTTTTTTTATTTCGAGTGACTTGTAGCACGTTGTGCTTTCTTATAATTGAAGGATTATAATTATGTTTTCCTCACTAACCCTCTTTTAATCCAATTCAATTTATGATTTCATTCAGAATTATTTGGGAATCCATAAAAGAGAAGTTAATTTTACCGTGGGTTGATATGGAGTTGCATTCGTACGACTTGGGCATGGAAAATCGAGATGCAACAAATGATCAAGGTATGTATTTTCTTTACTACAAGAAATTTGTAAGGATTTACAAAGACGATGCTAAATTTAACCAATTTTCCGCACCTTTTAGTCACCCTGGATTGTGCGAATGCAATTTTGAAGTACAATGTTGGTATTAAGTGTGCAACCATCACACCCGATGAAAAAAGAGTGGAAGGTTTGTTTTCAATTATTGTTAATAGTATGTTATACCAACGGATTGGGGAGTCAGCCAAGCAGCCATAACGGGCTGGACCCTGTGCAGGCTGCTCACGAGTGAGGGAGAGGTAGGAGAGGGGACTACACTGCAAGCAGCCTTCTTTGGTCAATTTGACAGTGGCGAGCTAACTCTCATTCCTACATATGATGCCATAAACTTCCTAAAACCCTAAGCTATAATTGTTGTTCCCCTACAATGCTTGCAGTGGTGGCCTTTCCTTCCAGGAAGCCCTCCACTTTATCCTCCAAGGGTATTCCATTGCTGAATTGACCTTGGGGGGGAGATACCAGTAGTACGAGTCTGTTTGTGCCCCTATCTCCTTCAATTTATGTTAATGATCCTTCCTCCCCTCGTACTCGGGAATATACTTCTAACCAGTGGTCGGGAGCGGCAAATTGGGTTAGACACACCAGTTCTCGTCTGATCACTGAAGTTAAGCAACGCAACCCCAGTTAGTACTGACATGGGTGACCGCTTCGAAAAACTGGGTACCGCTAGTATCCAAAGATCGTCGCATTAGTGTAGTGTCTGTGCAGTCCCTACATCAGAACTACGCTGTGGACGGGGCTCTAATGACCTTGTAGTTGAAGGGCCCTAAAACACCAAGAAACAACAACCAACCAGAGGTCCATTGCACCCCATCAGCAGCAGTCTGAGGGAGAGGCTTATTGCGTTGGACACACCAGTTCTCGTCTGATCACTGAAGTTAATCAACGCAACCCCAGCTAGTACTGACATGGGTGGCCGATTGGGAAAACTGGGTACCGCTAGTATCCAAAAATCGTCGTATTATGGTAGTGTCTGTGCAGTCTCTGCGTTAGAACTAGACAGTGGACGGGGCTCTAATAACCTTGTAGTTGAAGGGCCCTAAAACACCAACGAACAAATAAGCAGCAGTCTGATAAAAAGACTAATGCTGCGACATGCACGCCTCTGGCTTAGTGTGTCCCACCCTAATTCCCCAATCATGCCAGACACACTTTCCCAGCGAGAAAACCTGTGAAGTGCAATTCTTACTGCTCTCCTTGGCAGCACCTAATGTTCCCAACGTCCCCAACGTTAATGAATGTTACAGTTGCATGTGGTAGCCACAGGCTGCTCATGCAGCCAGCAAACCTAGGTGGCTGCCTAGGGCGGCACATTTCAAAGGGGAGGCTAATTTCGGAGGTACTTCCTTGCCATGCAGCCTGTCGGCTATTTAAAATGTTCATAGTCCTGGGGTTCCCAAACTTCTTTGATTGGTGGGACCTTTTCTAAATGTTGGCTTTCTCGAGGCGCCTTGTTGCAGGGTGAGGGCTCCACACGCGCTTTCCCTTGCCAACAATTTAGAACTGCATTAAATGTAATGGGGCGGCGATGGACCAACTTACGAGCCGGGCCTGGTGGTAGCTTTCTAGCAATAATTTCATTTTTTTTAAATCACAAATTGCCCAATAGAGTTTAACTTGAAGAAAATGTGGAAATCTCCTAATGGCACCATTCGAAACGTACTTGGAGGAACCGTTTTTCGAGAGGCAATCATCTGTAAAAACATTCCTAGACTGGTTAGCGGTTGGACGAAGCCAATCATCATTGGTCGTCATGCTCATGCTGATCAGGTAAGGTGGAGGCTACTGTAAATAGCATTGCTTTTAAATAATTCTTGTTAATGTGGGTGTCAATGTTTTTATTCATCGGTTAGTACAAAGCCACTGACTTTGTCGTACCAGGACGTGGCACCCTGAAATTGATATTTACTCCAAAAGATGGCGGCAATGCAATTGAACATGTAGTAAACGAGTTTGAGGGAGCAGGAGTGGCACTAGGGATGTTCAATACAGATAAGGTGATGTTTAAAATAAATAAGAGAAGACACGAGTCAGAATTAAAAAATATAACTTCCAATATTTCTTATTTCAGTCTATTACAGACTTTGCACACAGTTCTTTTAAATATGCTCTTGATAAAGTATTACCACTGTATTTAAGGTGAGTGTTCAATAGTGGCCCATATCCCTCGTCGGTGGCGAAGTGGGTAATGTGCTCCGCAACTGCGTCAGTTCTAGGTTCGTTACTGGACCGAGGTGGGTTGGTTTCTTTTCGGGCGAGAGAGGGAGATGCTCCTAGTGCGCATTTCTTTGGGTGAGAAGTAAAACCCAGGTCCCGTGTGGTGTACGATGGCATTTGTGCATTAAGAAAAACTCTCTTTACTCTGCAACGGGTAGGTGATCATGGTAAAATTCTGACACGGCAGTTCTGGGTCTGATTACTGAAGTTAAGCAGCGCAACCCCAACTAGTACTGACATGGGTGGCCGCTTAAGAAAACTGGGTACCGCTAGTATCCAAAAATCGTCGCATTAGTGTAAGTGTCTGTGCAGTTTCTGCATCAGAACTACGCAGTGGACGGGGCTCTAATGACCTTGTAGTTGAAGGGCCCTAAAACACCAACCAACAAACAACTGACATGGGTAGCCGCTTGGGAACACTGGATATCTCTAGTACCCAAAAATGGTCCCATTAGTGTAGTGTCCGTGCACTATCTGCATTAAAACTTCGCCGTGGACAGGGCTCTAACGACCTTGTAGTTGAAGGGCTCTAAACACCAGCAAAACAGAAAAAAATCCAGGTGTAGGAGCTCGGTGGTGTGCCCCAACCAACAGTAGAACGACGATAAATAAGTATAGGGGTTTCAACTTTGGTCGGCAACTGGCTGTGGAAAAACACTGTCCAATATATCACCCTTGTGTCCATTCAGAGGGACAAGATGGGTACCCGACCCTGCCATAGGCGGGAAAAGGGTTAGGAGTTGCTTCTGGTCAATAGTGGCACATGTGGTAAGTTTCACGGTTAACAGCTCATGTGTTTTTAACCTTTCAGTACCAAGAATACAATTTTAAAGAAATATGATGGAAGATTTAAAGATATTTTTCAGGATATTTATGATAGGTATAAGTTATTGAAGATTAATTGAGTTTGGCAATATATGGACATTTCTTTTAGACTAAAGATTTGCACATTTCAGAGAATATAAAACATTGTTTGAGGCTAAAGGAATTTGGTATGAGCACCGACTCATTGATGATATGGTTGCTCAAGCCATGAAGTCTGATGGTGGATTTGTTTGGGCTTGCAAGAATTACGATGGAGATGTCCAGTCCGATTCAGTAGCACAGGGTAATAACACTGTTTATGATGATTCACTTCATATAATACATTTATAACTAATATCCTTTGCATCTTGCTTCAGGATATGGGTCACTTGGCATGATGACCAGCGTATTAATATGCCCTGATGGCAAAACTGTGGAAGCTGAAGCAGCACATGGCACTGTGACTCGCCACTATCGATTTTACCAACAAGGAAAAGAAACATCGACTAATCCAATTGGTAAATATGAGTGCTTTTTGAGTTTTTTGTGGTGACAAGATATCGCTTTGACAATCAAGGCAGGGAGAGACAAATTGCGTTGGACACGCTAGTTACCGCCATGAGGTGGTATGGACACGTAACGAGGAAAAAGGAGGAGGAGCTCATTAGGTCCATTTCAGGAATACAGGTGGTCGGAAGCACCCGAAGCAGGGGGAGCCCGAATTAGACGTGGGAGCAGGTTGTCCATAACGACATGGTAGTGTGTGGGGTGGACGGAACATGGCAGGAGATAGGCCGGAGTGGAGAGCTAGACCCCACAGACCCGACCCTGCTGCAGGCGAGTTAAGGGTATGATGGTGATACCAGTTCTCGTCTGAAAACTGAAGTTAAGCATCGCACTCCAGTTAGTACAGACATGGGTGGCTGCTTGGGAAAACTGCTTACGGATAATGCCCAAAAATCGTCGCATTAGTATAGTGTCTGTGCAGCCTCTGCATTAGAACTACACAGTAGACGGGGCTCTAATGTCCTTGCAGTTAAAGGGCCCTAAAACACCAGCAAACAATCTCGTCTGATCACTGAAGTTAAGCAACGCTATCCCAGATAGTACTAGCACTACGGTACCGCTAATACCCAAAAGTCGTCGCATTAGTGTAGTGTCTGTGCAGTCTCTTCATTAGAACTACGCAGTGGACGGTGCTCTAATGACCATTGCGGTTGAAGGGCCCTAAAACACCATCGAAACAAACCAAAATTAAGTTCTGAAGATGACTGAGGGGATGTAGTACTCAATCACCAAGTTAGGCCACATTTAGTGTAGGGCATAGGGAGTGGCTAATTACATTGGACACACCAGTTCTCGTCTGATCACTGAAGTTAAGCAACACAACCTCAGCTAGTACTGACGTGCGTGGCCGCTTGGAAAAACTGGGTGCCACTAATACCCAAAAATCGTCACATTAGTGTGGTGTCTGTGCAGTCTCTGCATTTGAACTACGCAGCGGACGGGGCTCTAATGGCTTTGTAGTTGAAGTGCCCTGTTGTTGTTTGTTGGGGTTTTAGGGCCCTTCAACTACAAAGGTCATTAGAGCGCCGTCCACAGCATAATTCTTATGCAGGAACTGCACAGACACTACACTAATGCGACGAGTTTTGGGTATTAGCAGTACCCAGTTTTCCCAAGCGGCCACCCATGTCAGTACTAGCTGGGGTTGCGCTGCTTCACTTTAGTGATCAGACGAGAACTGGTGTGTCCAACGCAATAAGCCGCTCCCGGAAGGGCCCTGAAACGCCAACAAACAACGACAACCATCAAGGCAACTCTTGTAATCTTTCTTGTAGGACAACAAAAGGTAAAGTGACAACAGTTGTTAATGGTTCTGATTTTTAGCATCCATTTTTGCTTGGACAAGAGGCTTCATGCACCGTGCAAAACTCGACAATAATAAAGATTTGTTGACATTTGCTGAAAATTTGGAACAAGTGTGCATTGAGACCATTGAGGCTGGATTCATGACGAAAGATCTAGCAATTTGTATTAAAGGCCTGAGCAAGTGAGTTACAGACTGTCCTTTGACTTTGAACAATGATACGATAGACGTTAACAACTTTTTATTTTTGGTTGTTATAGTGTTACCCGGTCAGACTATCTAGAAACATTCCAGTTTATGGATAAACTAGCAGAAAACCTGTCTTTAAAAATGAAGTCAAAGTGACTACAAGGAGCTCATCAGTTTGGCAAACTATAATTGAATTTCTGTTTGCGAATATGACTTTTGGTGTTAGTTGGGGGGGAAATGGTGAGTTGCTAACTTTTTTTAAATTTTGAGATGTTACTTTTATTCATACAAATTTTCAGAACGTAACATCATTTAACCATCATAATTATTGTGATTAAGACAAAAAAAAAATTCAAATACATATTCTCCATTATTTTTTTAACAAGCTTCAGGGTCCAACCCTTAGACGTTACCAAGTAACAAACCGGCTTTACTAGAAACTCATTTAAGGATGAAAAATTGTTGAGTAGAAAAAAAAGGGGGGCATCTAAAAATCATAGGAAAGTTTCAAAATACAAAATTGTTCAAAACCACTTCCCATTTTCGGAGATGTCAAAGCAGGGACGGATCCAGGACGGGGTAATGCAGCAATTGCTCCCCTTCTCCTCAGTGCCTCAATGAGGTGCATATTTCAACTGATGCATGATTCAACTTTGCAAACTAATGAAGCATTTTTGCATTGCTATCAGGGGCGGATCCAGGGGGAGCAACGCAGCAATTGTTCCCTCCTCATTGCCTGAATGGGGCGCATATTTCTACTGATGCACCATTCAACTTCGCTATCCCCATTTCTATACTGCCAGTCCTACTGATGGGACAAGATGGGACATTATTTAAGGGGTAGTACTGAGCGGCGAATTGCGTTGGACACACCAATTCTCGTCCGATCACTGAAGTTAAGCAGTGCAACCCCCAGCTACTACTAACATGGGTGGCCGCTTGGGAAAACTGGGTACCGCTAGTATCCAAAAATCGTCGTATTAGTGTAGTGTCTGTGCAGTTTCTGCATCAGAACTACACAGTGGACGGGGCTCTAATGACCTTGTAGTTGAAGGGCCCTAAAACGCCAACAAACAAACAACTAAGGGGTAGTAGAGACCTATTGTAATTGCTAGCTAGAATTATACTAAGGGATTCTGAATAGTTAAAACTAGTTGGGGCGCACTTTTTTTGAAGTGCTCCTCCTGGATCCGCCCGTGATTGCTATCCCCATTTCTATACTGCCAGTCCAATCTGCAGTTGGCTAAACCACTGAAGATAGGACATTGTATGAGGGGCAGGAGAGGACCTATTTTAATTGCTAGCTAGATTTATACTAAAGGATTTTAAATATTTAAAAATGTTTGGGGCGCAATTTTTTGAAAGTGATCCCTCCTGATCCGCTCCTGTGTCATAAATTCAGATTAAAAACAAAAACTGACTGTATCGTCCTTGAAAATTTTAAACAAGTGTGATTATGAAACAAAAATATCACAGTGCCATATATTCTCGAATTGAGCCCCAAACATTATTTTTCATGAATCTTCAAGGCTGTTAGCCAACATCAGGTCTTAAAATGTTGCAAAAAAATAATCATCTTTAGTGTTATTACTGTTGTGCTGACCGGTAGATTGATCATTTACCAATCAGCACAACAATATATATGTATATGTAATCATAATAAAGACTTTACCGTCCCTCTGAGAATCCATGAACGGCATGAATATTCATTCCTGGCCCATAAACAGCCGTTCGTTCACACGTCCGAAAGAAAGAATACAGGATGTCCTTTTGAATAATACAGCACCTGTTACAAGTAATGAAACAAAAACCATGATGGGTAAAATATTTTCGACCACCACATCTTTTTCGTTCAATACTTGTCTCCATGAAACCCAGCGGCGAATTGCGTTGGACACACCAGTTCTCGTCTGTTTACTGAAGTTAAGCAGCGCAACCCCAGCTAGTACTGACTTGGGTGGCCGCTTGGGAAAACTGGGTACTGCTGATGCCCAAAAACCGTCACATTAGTGTATTGTCTGTGCAGTCTCTGCATAAGAACTGTGCTGTGGACGGGGCTCTAATGACCTTGTAGTTGAAGGACCCTAAAACACCAAACAAACAAAAAAATCCATGAAAACCGGTGTATCTATTCTAGTACTAATTCATATTTGAAGATTTTGATTGTCCACCCTGAAAGTTAGGGCATGCCTTGTAATTAACCTGGATGAAAGCTCCAGTTGTTATTAATACGTATGAGCAAGTGAAGTCTTACTTGCATAGTTGACATAATAGATTATAGAGATCCTTAAGCTCAAAGTTCTCAGGGTTGCCTCTGGTTTCATCTCAAGTGCACTTTTCCGTCGCGTCGCCTAGGAAGTTAAAAAGCCATGGCTCCGTGTGTTAATGTGCTGATGTCTCCTTGCCCAGGAATTCTATTCATCTGTCTGTGTGGGATTGACCGGGAATACAAAACGAAGGCTGGTAACACCAGCGACCAGGCCTGGTGTAAAGGCAAACCGAATTCAATTCCCAGTCGTGGACCCTAGAAAAGTGAAATAAATTAAACATTTTAGCAACCGATACGGGAATACTGATTGAATTATCATTTCCGCTTATAAATTTTATAGGGCCTATTAGAGTTCGTTGTCTATAATGTCAGCCCTCAGTTGGCGCCGTTGGGCCCACGAGATCCCATTCAGTTTTTTGTAAGATATTATATGAAATGACCTATGTCCCATGCCCCTAAAGGAGTCGAGATACTAGCGTGGAAGAGTTGCAGGGAGCGGCGAGTTACGTTGGACACACCAGTTCTCGTCTGATCACTGAAGTTAAGCAACGCACGCCCAGTTAGTACTGACATGGGTGGTCGCTCGGGAAAGCTGGGTACTGCTAATACCCAATAATCGTCGCATTAGTGCAGTGTCTGTGCAGTATATGCATTCAACTATACAGTGGACAGGTCTCTAATGACCTCGTAGTTGACGGGACCTAAACTCCAACAAATAAACAACAGTGGAAGAGTTGCATTTGTTGTTACAAAGTAAATGAGTCGACAGTGGGGTAAAATAACCAGAGGTATCAGGGGCGGATACAGGGGGGGGGAACAATGATGCAATTGCTCCCCCCTCGGCGTCTCAAGAGGACGCACATTTAAACTGATGAGGCATTTTTGCATTTGCTATCTCCATTTCTATACTGCCAGTCCAATGTCAGCCCCTGCTCTAGCACTTATGACGCCCCGAAAATAAAGACAAATTGCCGCCCCTTGAAGCAGCGCTGTTCTCACACATACAGGCAAAATGGCGCCCCGGACAAATGCCCGGGTTGCCCCCCCCCCCTTAGAGCAGGCCCTGCGTCAATCTGAAGTTGGCTAAACCACTGAAGATGGGACATTGTCTAAGGAGTAGTAGAGGACCTGATGTAATTGCAAGCTAATTTATTAAAAATATTTGGGGCAAACGTCTTTTCGAAGTGCTCCCCCCCATAATCCTCTCCTGAGGGGTGTAGCCATTCGAAAACGACATTATGAAAAGGGCCTATAATAAGTCATTCCTACGGTTTAGTTTTACTAATTCAAGACGTGCACTTGAATTACGAAGCCCGATGTAAGGATGAACACCAAATTATAGTGCAAGCTTCCACACTTGTTAATGTGGTTTTGTGCCTTTTTTTTGTTACATATTTTTATTATATTACTCTGGACACGTTTCGTTATTGTTATCAATAACCTCACGGACTTGACTTTTGGTTATAACGTCGCACGTTCGCCTGCAGGTTTCCGCTGCAATTAAACCAGATTAAGTTGCTCATAGGGTTGGACGAAAAATTCCTATGCCCCATGGTCTTTCTCAAAATGTGCCAACAATAAAATTAAACGATTAATATTGCAACAAAGAACGGCCGTTTTGCCTTAAGCTAAATAAGCTAGTAGATTAAAAAACGATTTGAGAGGATTAATAACCTAAGTGGCGTTGGACACACCAGTTCTCGTTAGACCACTGGAGTTAAGCAACGCAAACCCACGTTAGTACCAACACGGGTGGTTAGTAGAGAACGTTGGGTGCTGCAAATTTCCTCATCTCCTATATCCTCTACACCTACCTTCTCATCTCTTGCAAGCTGCCTCCTAAGAGTTTGGCCTGTTATCGCTGCTTGGCTTACTCCCCAGCCCATTAGTGTGACATAGAGAGAAAATAACACGGGCGGATCCATGGGGGAGCAATTACTGCATTGCTCCCCCTTAGAGCCTCAATGGGGCGAATATTTCAACTGATGCATCATTCAACTTTCCAACTGATGAGGCATTTCCTATTTCTATACTGCCAGTCCAATCTGCAGTTGGCTAAACCACTGAAGATAGGGGACGGGGAAGATAAGGGACAGGGGAGGACCTATTGTAATTACTAGCTAGATTTATACTAAGAGATTCTGAATATTTAAAAATATTTGGGGCGTGCTTCTCCCCCCCTTGATCCGCCTCTATATCCATCCTTGAATAATAATGACTATGGTATAAGTTACCTTCGTTGGTTTTTCTAAGTTTCCAGTGCAGTGTGCCAAAGAAAATCTTCCGGGCAACTGTCATTCAGTCAGTTCTGATTAATTCGAATCCTTGACCTCCGTAGCCAGATGACAACATACGTACATGTTATCCTGCAACATGCAATTGTTAGATAATTATTGACAGTATATTCAACGTGTATCACATGATTAATCAGTTCACAAACTTTAAATTACCTTTTTCTGTAAAATTTCGTTTCAAAAATATCTCTGATTGGAGATGCCTCTTTAGGAGAGGAAGTCTGTTTGGAATTTTAAAACAAAATATAATTCATGAATTTTTCTTTTCAAAATCAAGAAAAGTAAAATACGTGTACTACATGGTATTTAGCGCCATCCTGGAGTGTGTAGCCTGGTATTAGAGGTATCGTTGGGGTGGTGGATATCGCAGAAAAATTGAGGGAGAGTAGGTTGAGGTTGTATGGACCCGTAATGAGAAAAGGGGAAGAAGAGCTCGTTAAGTGCTGCAAAGTTGCGTTGGACACACCAGTTCTCGTGAGATCACTGAAGTTAAGCAGCGCAAGCCTACGTTAGTACCAACATGGGTGGTTGGTAAAGAACGTTGGGTGCTGCAAATTTCCCCTCTCCTACATCCTCTACACCTACCTCCTCATCTCCAGCGAGCAGCATCCGAAGGGTTCGGCCTGTTCGTACTTCCCAACCAATTAGTGTAACTCAAGTCCATTTCAGGAATGCAGGTGGTTGGAAGCACCAGGGGCAGGGGGAGACCAAAGCGGACGCGGGAACAAGTTGTCCGTAAGGATATGGTAGTGCGTGTGTGGGTGGACAGGGACCTGATGGGAGATAGTAGGGAGTGGAGGACAAGAACCCGCAGACCCGACCCTGCCATAGGCAGAATAAGGGTAGAGCTATACTGATTTTATTTTTTGAGGGAATGCATTAGTCCTGTGGGTACTTGATAACTTTAAAAATACTGTATTAATAAAAATGCAATCATAAAATACAGTTTATTTAAACAAACCCACTCTAAATACCATTGTAATCCGGTTTCTATTATTAACTAACCTTTTAGACTCTCTATAGACATTTAATTAAATGAAAAAAAAATGGGACATTAAATCGCAAAATTTTATCTTTTTTCGAAAATTTAGGAATATTTTAAAAACTCCAAACCAAAGTCGCACATTAATATGAATCTATTTCTGCGACTATTTTCCTAATTTGGTATAAACAACTTCGTCGTGTTTTCTAAATCATAGTTGGGAGAATTGTTAAAAATAATTCTTTTTAATTTATTATCGATAGTGATAAGTTCAAATCTGATGTACTTTGACCTTTCACTATAAAATCTTTTGGCTATATGTTCAACATAATCAGTAATATTACTATCATTGCCGGTAGGGAACGCAAAAATCTCTCCTCAGTAAGAAATTCACGTAAGGAGTAAAATTTCATTATAATTAAAATTGATATAAATGTAATTGTACTGTCCTGGTGCAAGTTTGTGATGAAATGGTTAATGTGTTATTACCTGATTGCTTTCATGATTATTAAAACTAGCGTGCTAGTTTCACAAAAACCATGTTGAAGACCTTTGCTTCATGCTGTTTAGTAAATTGCTCATTTTTTTCCCCATATTATTGCTTTAACGGATGTGTATGAAACTCGCCAGCAGTACTGATATCTATGACCTACAGTGTGTATTACAGGACACTCTCGTTTATCCGTGCTAATTGGCTCTGGACAACGGGCGGATAATGGGAAAAAACACAGATAATGGAGTGTTCATATTGGAGCGCATTTAAATATATACTACAGTATGTAAAAGGTTGTCAAATTTCTACAGGACAGTGGTTAGGCCAGCCCTGCAGGCCAGGGGAACGGCGAATTGCGTTGGACACACCAGTTCTCGTCTGATCACTGAAGTTAAGCAACGCAACCCACAGCTAGTACTGACATGGGTGGCCGCTTGGGAAACCTGGGTACTGCTAATAGCCCAAAATCGTCGCATTAGTGTAGTGTCTTTGCAGTCTCTGCATTAGAACTATGCTGTGGACGGAGCCCTAACGACTTTGTAGTTGAAGGGCCCTAAAATACCAACAAACAACAACCTGCAGGCCAGAGTGCTGGACAGTGAGGAAGAGCCATGTAAATGGAATGCAAGTAGCCGAGATGCGTATGCTGAGGTATATGAGTGGCATGTCGATAGCTGATAAAATTAGGAATGCGGATATTAGAGGTAGTCTGGGAATGGTGGACATCGCCGAAAAAAATGAGGGAGAATAGGCTGAGGTGGTATGGGCACGTCATGAGAAGAGGAGCTCGTTAGGTGTATCCCAGGAATGCAAGTGGTCGGTATCACCCGCGGTAGGGGGAGACAAAGCTGACGTGGGAACGGGTTGTCCGAAAGGATATGGCAGTGTGTGGAGTGGACAGGGACCTAGTAAGAAATAGACGGAAGTGGAGGGTTAGAACCCGCAAACCCGACCCTGCCACAGGCGAGATAAGGGTATGATGATGATGATGATGTAAAAGGTTGTCAAATGTACAATGGCGTAAATCTATTAGGGACGAAGGGGGCGCGTCCCTCAGAATTATGCTCATTGGGGCCACTCATAGATGGGAGCGGTATATTGCGTTGGACACACCAATTGTCGTTTGATCACTGAAGTAACGCAACTTCAGCAAGTACTTAGATGGGTGGCCGCTCGGGAAACTGGGTACGTCGCCTTAGTGTAGTGTGTGTGTGCAGTCTCTGCATTAGAACTATGTGGTAGGCGGTGCCCTAGTGAAATTTTGTAGTTGAAGGGCCTTAAAACACCCAACAAAACAAAAAGCCACTCTTACATGGTTCCCCTCATCTCAGAAATTTTGAAATAGAATTCGCATATCGTCACCTTTCTTTAAAAACCGGACAAGTCCGTTCCATTTTCCTTGGGGGTTTTTTTTTATTAATTAAGAAATCTTAGTGAAACAATCTGAGGAATGTGAATTTACAGACCTTGTAACTCTGACAGCAATTTCTGCCCCTCCGCAGGCCCGTTTTATCATTCCTTTTTACTGATAACAGTATCAGTTATACTGTACATGCATAAGTAGCTTTTCTTCTTTCCTGTAAAACGTGCTTTTTTGAACTTACGTGCTTAGTAAAGAAAGGAAACGATATACAGTATGCATATATAAAATTTTAAAACATTTTGAACAAAAAAAGAACAACAAATGAAGAACTTTGGGGGAAAAAAATCCATTCATAAAGGAGGATATTTCAAGGAGGCGATTCAAAGAACAAAAATTGGAACTGTTAAGCCTAGGGATGGTTAATCGGGGACGGATAACCGAAGGTTTACTGTATTGATAACTTCGGTTCACCATACTTATGAAATGACATCGTATGCATGTCAATGTTGTCCTCTTTATGACGCAAATTCTGACCTTCTGAATTTAGAAAATTTAACGCATGATGACATTCATTAAATTGTCAAATATCTAGTATCAAGTTCAAAAAATTATAGGAATGAAATTTAGAACGGCGCTCTTTAGAACAGTGGCGAATTCGAATGCCTGATGGGGGAAGAAAACCCCACCAGGGGGTTTAGAATGTACTGTCGTTCGAAAAACTCAGAAGGTTAGTGCATTGCCACTGAAAGTTGTCAATTTCACATTTCAGTTGAGATTTGGCATTTCATTTCAAATGTACTGCATTAATTACGATGTCGGGGTCATCGCACTGGGTTCCCCACCGTCGCCCCCCCCCCCCCCCCCGCACTGATAAAAATAAAAAAGACTTGTCGCTTCATCGAACGCCGCAAGGCGAATCGCTTTAGGGCCAAGCAACCCGCAGTCTTGGAGAATAGTAGTGACATTCTCAGCGAGAACGTCTTGAACTCACCGCTACGAGAGCGCTCACTAGCAGCGGATGTTATTTAGTCATATGGTTGTCCGTCGTCGCTCCAACAACTCCAAACTACAAGTTGCCGGGATCCATTACCAGATGATAACATGACGGAAGAAAACGAATATAGTATTGTGGTGAGTGATGCCAAGAAGACGTGTATCCAATATAAAAATTTGAAAAAGACTGTGTTCAGCAATGTAAATATCAAGATTCAAACCGGTATCATGTGAGTGTTGATATTTGCCTCACGGTAAATTAGCATCAATCGTGCTCTCCATCCGCATTCATTGTCAAACGTTGAATTTGTTTCTTCGTCACTTGTAGTTATGCGTTATTAGGACCTAGTGGTTGTGGAAAGACGACGCTTTTCAGATGTCTGTTGGGCATCCAGAAATTGGATAGTGGATCCATACTCATCTATGGCCACCCACCCAACACTAAAAGTAGTGGAATTCCTGGACGTAATGTAGGTTACATGCCACAGGTAAGTCATTTTTGTTCTACGTGTCACGCTAATTTGCAAAGGGCGCATCGCACGACTGTAGAAATTGTAACTTTTGTTATCCCCACATGTTTTCACATAAAAATTATAAGTACAATGCAATCTCACTAATCCGAACTAATTGGGGGAGAAAAGACATGTTCGGATTAGCGATTATAACGATTTTTTCCCCACTTAAACTGCTTCAAATAAGTGTTTGAGGTGGTACACGTATGGATTAAAAGACTTTAAAAACAGAGAACAAAGTTACATTTTAAAATCAGTAATCTAATTTACTGTATTTCCTCTTCATTGACGTGATGAGATGTCCTGATGCTCAGGACACTGAATCATCAGCGTGAGCATCAGGACACTGATGCTGAGCCATCATTTTCATCATTTGCTTTGAGCAGGTCATCCACATTGGGCCAAAAGTTTTTCCATGACAGTCTTCAAGACTCATTTCCATGACTCATCCTTTGGTAGAACAAGCAAAGAAAACATTTACCTCTCATCTTCAGGGGACCCTCCCCCCCATCAACGGACTCAGAGAAACAGGTGGTGGTGAAACCAAAAACTCGGTAACAGCATCAGTAGTTCAAAGTTCGATACTGGACCGTGATGGGTTGGCTTCTTTCGGGCAAGAGAGAAGCCTCGAGTGTGCCTTCTGTTGGATGAGAAGTAAAATCGAGGTCCCGTGTGGTGCACGATGGCACTTGCACATAAAAGAACCCTCTCTACTACGCAACGGGTAGATGAGGCAAAATTTCCAGGTGTAGGAGCTCGCCCTCCCCTGGCGTCGGTAGCATTCCCCAACGAACACTAGGCCGACAATAAATAAGCGTAGGGGTGCAGCTTTGGCCGGCAACCGGCTGCAGAAAAAACTATGACCAATATATCGCCCTGTGTCCATTCAGAGGGACAAGATGGGTACGCGACCCTGCCATAGGCGGGAAAAGGGTTAGGAGTTGCTTGCTTTTGCACACTGGAAGGAACGTATTTGCTGAAAGCATTAGCGAACGTTTCACTAATTCTGTTATTTGTCACATCATTTGGAAGAATTTGACCCTGTGGTGCGAACTGTGACACAATATGTACTGCCATTTTTAGGTCGTTGGTAGGTTTGTTAACCGCTTTTAGATATGTTGATCCTCATGTATCGTAAAGCAGCGGCTATCAATATTTTAGTTTATCAACACTAGTATTAACTTACTTTAGCACACACGTTCCCGTGCAGAATTTTATGAAATCTTTGAACCCACTGTGTTCCCTACAAACACTATTTCTGAGGTTTGGATAATGTCAGAAGATATTTCAACAGTGGTAGGGTCCGATATTCATTTATCCTATTAATTCTCAGCATTGCCAGATTTAGAAATTGAGAGGCCCTAGGCTATTTCAATTTTAAGGCCCTTTTCAAATTCTTTGGAGACCCTTTTCTTAAGTTTTGAAGCCCGCTAAATGTTGAGGCCCTACGCTTCAGCCTACTTAGCCTAGTGGTAAATCCGGCACTGGTGCTCAGGCACACATGGGTCGACTTATTTGGCTTACCGACCTAATGCCATCATCCCTGCTTAGTCAGCATCAGCTGTCGTTTTCTCCGAGGCTGGTGTGTCCAACGCAATTCGCCGTTCCCTGGGAGTACCCGGAGAGCCACATTGGTTGTTGTTGTTTGTTGGTGTTTTAGGGCCCTTCAACTACAAAGGTCATTAGAGCCCTATCCACAGCATAGTTCTTATGCAGAGACTGCACAGACACTACACTAATGCGACGATTTTTGGGTATTAGCAGTACCAAGTTTTCTCAAGCGGCCACCCATGTCAGCACTAGCTGGGGTTACGCTGCTTAACTTCAGGTGGCAGACGAGAACAGCCACATTGGTAGCATGTGGGTTGTCATGAGGGCTATTTAGTGATGACTTGTGTTTTTAGTAACTTGTTTAATTTCTTTTGAAATGCCCTACGAGGCATAACAATTGCCGAAATGGTATTTAATAATAGTTTTAATCAAAATATGACACACTGCGTCCCCGCACTACGCCTCTGAATGGCAGACAGCATATCCTACAGTAATTACATTGTATCGATTTCGATGTCGTCAATCTGACACCCGAGGTGTAGATGACGCACGCACGGGGTCACAGCTGACGGAAAGTTCACTTGAGGCTTCCATTTCGCCCGAAAGAATTAGCCTTGGCCAGGGTTGGATCTCAAGACATGGACTCCCAAGTTACTGAGTTAGACTAGCAGTGGATAGCTAAAATAAATAGCTCATGCATGAGTCAAAATTTGATAACCGGCTATGTGCAAGTTAACCTATAAGCAGGGCCGGTGCGGGGCGGGCTCAGCACTTTCGCCGAAAATGGCTCCGCGTTTACTAAGGCACCTCGCGCGGGGATATAGTAAAAGGTTTTTTCTTACAAAAGGCTCCTCAAAATATTTTCTAACCCGGTCCCGCAAAAGCTCGCGTCGCCACATTCGCCAAAACCGGTCCCGCACAAAAAGCTACTCCTAACCCTTTTTCCGCCAATGGCAGGGTCGGGTACCCGTGTTGTCCCTGTGAATGAACATAGGACGATATGTTGGTCATAGTTTTTTTTCTGCAGCCGGTTGCCGGCCAAAGCTGCACCCCTACGCTTATTTATCGTCGGTCTAGTGTTCGTTGGGGAATGCTACCGACGCCAGGGGGCGAGCTCCTACACCTGGAAATTTTTGCCTCATCTACCCGCTGCGTAGTAGAGAGGGTTTTTTTACGTGCAGGTGCCATCGTACACCCACACGGGACCTCGGTTTTACTTCTCATCCCAAAGAAGGCACATTCGCGGCTTCTCTCGCCCGAAAGAAGCCGACCCACCACGGTCCAGTATCGAACCTAGAACTACTGGCGCAGTTGCCGAGCGTCCTAACCACTACGCCACCGCGGCGGGGTTTTTTTCTTACAAAAGGACCCACACACAGTGGTCGGAAATGCAAATTTAGTGGGACATTTAAGAAAAAACTCATGTCAACAAATTACAAAATAATTGCCATTTTGTTGTGACTGAATCATCTCCTGTCTTAAATGAACAACAATCAATTAAATTTCTTTTCATTAAAAAGCACTAAAAGCTTACAAAGTCCACATTTATGAAGATGTTGCATATTTCGCTTCATCCGTGATTCAGGTCATTGTGTTTTGTGCTCTCACGCAGGCATTTTACAAAGTTTATTGGGAATTTTTTTTGCTGCATTATGGACACTGAAGCTTCAGGTTACTATAATTGTTGTTGTTGTTGTTTGTTGGAGTTTAAGTTCCCGTCAACTACGAGGTCATTAGAGACCCGTCCACTGTATAGTTCTAATGCATATACTGCACAGACACTACACGAATGCGACGATTATTGGGTATTAGCAGTACCCAGCTTTCCTGTGCGACCACCCATATCAGTACTAACTGGGCTTGCATTGCTTAACTTCAGTGATCAGACGAGAACTGGTGTGTCCAACGCAACTCGCCGCTCCCTCAGGTTACTATAAGCATTCCAAATTGTCTTTTTAAGTTAACAGGGGTCAAGATATGATCACATGTAGTTTAGGAGGACAACAACGGATTTTTTAATACCGGAATTATTCCATTAAACGCCGCGCCCGCCGTTTATTTATTTCGTGGCGTTTTTGGTGCAGCACTTATGAGAGGGCGGCGTTTATATAATTTGTGAGCTTTTTGTCGACGATATTGGCAGTCATCATCATCATCATACCCTTTTCCCGCTTGTGGCAGTGTCGGGTCTGCTGGTCCACTGAACGTCCTCCGACTGGGGTCACCCAGCCAGGCGTCTGGAAACCCGCAGGAATATTGGCTAAGGCTGTCTGATGCGATCCATAGAATCAATGGGGGATGGGTGAAGTGGAGACAGGCAAGCGGAGTCATGTGTGATAGGAGGGTCTCCATCAAGTTAAAAGGGAAGTTCTACAGGGCAGTGGTTAGGACAACTATTCTATATGTGAATCAGAGGGTAGGGCAGTGAAGAAGAGCCATGTCAATAGAATGCAAGTAGCCAAGATGCCAATGCTACGGTAATGCGGTACATGAGTGACGTGTTGAGAGCTGATAGAATTAGGAATGAGTATATTCGAGGTAGCCTTGGGGTGGTGGTCATCGCCGAAAAAATGAGGGTGAATAGGTTGAGGTGGTATGGACACA
>JAAFCE010006949.1:26013040-26085822 GCA_013389805.1 Trigoniulus corallinus | reverse complement strand
CCCACACACTACCAAATCCTTATTGACATCCTGCTCCCATTTCTGCCTTAGTAACCAGTGTTTCTGACCAGCCAACTATGTTGGTACTAACTTGCGTTACATTGCTTAACCAGAAATAAAATATGCTAATTACTTAGGAGACCTGCCAACTTCCCTATATAGGTAAAGAAAACATCGGAGAACAGGTACTCAAAGGTTGGGTAAGATTGGAGAAAGTGGTACATGTTTAGACACAATTTTTTAGGTCTGGGGTCTGCCAAGACCCCATCTTGTGGACGGAAGGTTAATTTTTATTACCATGAGGTATCAAGGAAGGTGTGACACGAAAGGAGTTATTTGATTTTCTCTTCACTGAACATCTCCTTTCTCGTGCTAATACTGTCTTTGCAAGAAATGAAATGAGACATAACATTGAATCCAGGGTACCAAATTTACCAGGAGATGATTTGAAAAATAAAATCTCCCTATTTTCCAACAAGGTGGGAGCGGTGAATTGCGTTGGACACACCAGTTCTCGTCTGATCACTGAAGTTAAGCAACGCAAGCCCAGTTAGTACTGACATGGGTGGTCGCTTGGGAAAGCTGGGTACTGCTAATACCCAATAATCGTTGCATTAGTGTAGTGTCTGTGCAGTCTATGCACTAGAACTATGCAGTGGACGGGTCTCTAATGACCTTGTAGTTGACGGGACCTTAAACAACAACAACAACATCCAACAAGGTTCTGACAGTGACAAAGAGTATGTGGATTCATCAAGCAGTGAATCAGATCTTTGATGTTGTGTAAGGTTCCCCAACTTCAATGTGTACTAATTTGAAACTTGAAAAAAATTATTGTATTCAGAATTATAAAATTATATTTTGTTCAAAAATTTACAACTACACTTCATGTTAAGCTTACTTTATTGCACTATTACACATGTCCCGCTAAAACATGATTTCAGACCACTGTGCCCTTGCCTATGACCACTGGGCTCTGCCTATAAGCTTGTTGTTACTAATAATATCCATTGTTGCCCCAACAGGAATTGGCAGTCTATGATCAACTGACGATCGGTGAGTCCATGTGGTATTTGGGAAGTATTCTAGGGCTATCCAATGGTCCAATAGTTTCTAAGACCAACTTCTTGATCGACCTCCTTCGACTGCCACCCTCATGGACCCAAAACCAAACTCTCAGGTACTCGTCGGACATTTATGAATACATGTGTCGTTCGTGAATAAGTTGTGTCCTTTCTTACAGTGGTGGGCAACTCAGACGAGTATCTTTTGCCCTCGCTTTGCTTCACGAACCTCGTTTAGTGATCCTGGATGAACCCACTGTTGGGCTTGATCCCATCATCAGGCACAGGCAAGTGGCCATAGCACTTCATATACTTCTCGGTTAGAGTTTTAGCTCATTTTTGAGTTCATGATTCACAGAATTTGGACCTACCTTAGTGATCTTTGCCACCAAAAACGCACCACCATAGTTTTGTCTACTCATTATATTGAAGAAGCGAGAGCTGCTCATATGGTAACTCATTTTGCCCGTCATCAATAATCTTTAATTTACAGATTTACATGAGATGCCTTAGTGACTCCAGAGACTGAGGCGTCGTTAGGGTTGGTGTTACCCCTTCCCCCTCCGCCGAAAAATCTTTCTAGTAGCCCATACCGTATGTGCTCATAAAATCCATTAAAACGGATTTGAGCGGCCGCTCTGTCTGCTCAGTTTGGTTTCCTTCGTTTGTCTTGGTGTCACCCCATTTGTCATGCTGCTATTGGTGTCACCCGGTGCGGCCCGCACCTCCTAGTGTCGCCAGAGACCATGTAGAGAAGGGCCTAAACGATATCAGAGGGGGCGATAGAAAGGGGAGGGCTAAAGATAAACATGAAGAAGATTGGGAAGGACAGGAAAATAGTAATGATGTGCTCTCTAGGGGTAAACTGGCGACGAAGGTGTTAAAGGTAAAAGTACTTAGGATCAACGTTCCAAAGCAGTGGGGGAGTTAGGCAAGGCGCAAAATGAGGCCGCAGGGTGACGCAGCGTAACGCAGCCCTGCGAAATTCTGCTAGCAGGCAATCACCACATATTGAATCGCAGTTTTTTAACATACTGGTTTGCAATTTGCGTCAACTAAAATGGCTTTCAACGTAACAGTGATTGCCTGCTAGCAGAATTTCGCAGGGCTGCGTCACACTGCGTTACCCTGCGGCCTCATTTTGCGCCTTGATTAGACTCGGATGTGACTCATAGAATCAATGGATGATGATTGAAGTGGAGACAGGCAAGTGGAGTCCTGTGTGATAGGAGGGTTTCCAATCAAGTTGAAAGGAAAGTTTTACAGGGCAGTGGTTAGGCCAGCCATGGTTATGGATCAAACAGTTGGGGCAGTGAGGAAGAGCCGAGATGCGAATGCTGCGGTATATGAGTGGGGTGTCCAGAGCTGATAGATTTAGGAATGACTATATTAGAGGTGGCCTGGGGTGGGGGACATGGCGGAAGAAATGAGTGAGAGTAGGTTGAGGTGGTATGGACACATAATGAGAAGAGGGGAGGAGTAGCTCGTTAGGTCCATTTCAGGAATGCAGGTGGTTGGAAGCGCCCGGGGCAAGGGGAGACTAAAGAAGGTTGTCCGTAAGGATATGGTAGTGTGTGGAGTGGACGGGGACCTGGTGGAAGATAGATGGGAGTGGAGGGCTAGAATCCACAGACTCGACCCTGTCACAGGGGGGGATAAGGGTATGTTGATGATATGAGATGCCTTAATAGCTAAATCTCTTTAGGTTGGTATGATGTGCAACGGTAGACTGGTGATGGAAGGTTTAACAGATAGTATTATCTCAAATAACGGATGTACGACGTTGGAAGACGCATTTTTAAAAATTTGTTTAGAAAATCAGAAAGGAGAGGTGACGGAAGTGAGGAGCCTGTCTTGTCCAGATAACAAATACAACTTAGAAGAATATAAAGTAAAAAGTTTTAATTTCCGTACTGACCAAAGGAGTCAGTTTGCAGTGAATTGGCGATCATTAATGGCCATTATTGTAAAGAACTTTTTTGTTATCTACAGATTTCGAGGGTAAGGATTTTTAAGGTGTTTTGTTGATGGGCACTAGTAACATACCTCTTATCATCCTATTTATTTACAGGGCTCTCTTATCCGCCGTTTTCCTTCCCAGCATACAAATGTTGCTTGTTACTTATGCTCTTGGAAATTCCCTTATGGGAATCGATTTAAATGTCATCAACGAAGATTCAGGACAGTTTGGAGATCTGTTTTTATCATATATGAAACCACAAGTGATTGAGGTATGTTTGCAGCTCTTGCAATTCACAAGAGAAACACGAACACCTGTAATTATTATATTGCAACATTTATCATAATTATAAACCTGTTATGGGGCCGAATAGAAGGTTCACTGCAGTTTAAATAATAACTCGTTTATAATCAGATCAGGAAATGCCTCTAGGCTAACGACAACGATGCACATCAAAATGGGAGCGGCCAATTGCGTTGGACACACCAGGCTCTCGTCCGATCACTGAGGTTAAGCAACGCAACCCCAGTTAGTACTGACGTGGGTGGTCGCTTGGGTACTTGTTGATACTGCTAATACCCAAAAATCGTCGCATTAGTGTAGTGCCTGTGCAGTCTCTGCATAAGAACTGCACTGTGGATGGGTCTCTAATGACCTTGTAGTTGAAGGGCCCTAAAACACCAATGAAAAAAAAAATCAGATCAAAATGAAAACGGTCATGTTTGGTTTTGTTGGTGTTTTAGGACCCTTCAACAATCATTAGAGCCCCGTCTAATGCAGAGGCTGCACAGACATTACGCTAATGCAACGATTTTTGGGTATTAGCGATACCCAATTTTCGCAAATGACGGCCACCCATGTTAGTACTAGCTGGGATTGCGTTGCTTAACTTCAGCGTGTCCAATGCAATAAGTCTCGCCCTCTCATGCTTACTTGCTCAGTGCAGTACATGTCCTCATTATCACTACCAGGCTGCTCATTACCGTGGTTCAATGAACCCAGGCTTCATGATTTCGGGGGCAGCATAATTGAACTCGGACAACATAGCTTGTGTCCAGAAAGAAATCGGATACCTACCATTGTTTATTTTTCCCAAATTACGAGCAGTGGATGCTGCGGTATGCGAGCGGGGTGTCGAGAGAGTAGGTTGAGATGGTATGGACACGTAATGAGAAGAGGGGTGAAGGAGCTCGCTAGGTCCATTTCAGGAATACAGATAGTTGGAAGCACCCGGGGCAGGGGGAGACCGAAGCAAATGTGGGAGCAGGTTGTCCGTAGGATATGGTCGTGTGTGGAGTGAACGGGGACCTGATGGGAGATAGGCCTTCCTTCGGGTTGGGAAGTAAAACGGAGGTCCCGTGTGGTGTACGGTGGTGTTTGCACGTAAAAGGACCCTTTCTACTATGCAGCGGATAGAGGAGGCAAAATTTCCAGTTGTAGGAGCTCGGCGGACAGCCCAAACCAACAGTAGACCGACGATAAATAAGCACAGGGGTTACAGCGTTAGTCTGCACCCTCCTGCGGAAAAACACTGTTGAATAGATCATCCTTGTGTCCATCCGGAGGGATTTTTTTGTTTTGTGGGTGTTTTAGGGCCCTTCAACTACAACGGTCATTAGAGCACCGTCCACTGCATAGTTCTACAGCAAAGACTACACAGATGGGACGATATTTGGGTATTAGCAGTACCCAGTTTTTCCGAGCGGCCACCCATATTAGTACTGCTTGAGTGATCAGACGAAAACTGGTGTGTCCAACGCAAGATAAGTCGCTCCTCCATTCAGAGGGACAAAATGGGTACCCGGCCATGCCATACGCGGGAAAGGTGTAATGACTCTGATGTAAAATGACTCCGAGCCCTTGTTGTTTGGCTAGTATTCACATCGCCGCCTGAATCCTTTTATCGAAGTACCTTCAGGTAATTATGCAGACCAGGGGTGGCCAACACGAAGCCCGCGACCTGCCGGGAGTCATGATGCGGCCCGCGGAGCTAGGTCAAAGGAACATTAATCTTCGAGTTCGTTCAGCATCGCCCAGCAGGAAATTTTATTTCTTAAATTTGGCCCGCCTGCTGAAAGCGGTTGGCCAATGTTGCAGACTCCAATGTTTATTATTGTTTTTTGACTCTTGTTATTCAGAACCCAGTTGCGAGTTGGTCCCAAGGATTACGCTCATTTGAAGATGGAGTTTCCTATGGTGTTTTACATATTAAACCGAATTTCTCTACCGCTCTACTGGACAGGTTGGAAAACAGATTAAACTTAATGTAGTGGAAAGACCTTGAAGGCTGCATAATAATGTGAGTCGACTCTCAAATGTATTCTGAACCTTAAAGGTCTTTTTTTGATATCTGTCCTAGGAGTGTGCACTCTCCCCTGATTGACGATCACATTTTAAACTATACCAAGATTCACATGGTTTTGGATAACACCAGTAAGTCAATATGGTAATTTATTGTCAGCGCAGTTGGGTCTTCTTTTTTTCTATATCTTAACCTACGATATTCAAAATTTTACCGGAAATGGCATAGGGAGCGGCGAATTGCGTTGGACACACCAGTTCTCGCCTGATCACTGAAGTTAAGCAGCGCGACCCCAGCTAGTACTAACATGGGTGGCCGCATAGGAAAACTGGGTACCGCTAGTATCCAAAAATCGTCGCATTAATGTAGTGTCTGTGCAGTTCCTGCATCAGAACTACGCAGTGGAGGGAGCTCTAATGACCTTGTGGTTGAAGGGCTCTAAAACACCAACATACAACGGAAATGGTATCAAACAGAAATTGTTTTTTTTTTGTTTTCAAAATTTCAAAATTCAGAAAAATTACTGTTTATTAATATAGGCCCGTAATAAGGAAAGTAGTTGGAGTTGTATAATCTAGTTTCCCCTTTCGTTTGTGTTGTAGGGCCCTTCAACTATAAAGGCCATTAAAGCCCCGTCCACTACCTAGTCGGTGCTGTATAATCTAGTTGCCCTTTTCGTTTCTTTGGTGTTTTAGGACCCTCCCAGGTCCGATCTTAGGCATGCGCAGGCAGACTGTGTGGCCGCACTAGACCTCGGAGTTCCTGGGGATCCCGCCGAAACAAACATATATTGCAAAGACGTTTTAAAAACATAGTTTTAACGTTGTTAACGTAGGGGGTCTCTGAAAGGGTTCCCCGGACGGGGCCCCCAATTGTCAAAGACCGTGCCTGACCCCTCACGCTCGGCAAATGCGTCAGTAGTTCTAGGTTCGATACTGGACCGAGGTGAGTCGGCTTCTTTCGGGCGAGAGAGAGGCTACGAGTGTGCCTTCTTTCGGATGAGATGTAAAACCGAGGTCCCGTGTTGGTGTACGATGTCCCTTGCACGTAGAAGAACCCTCTCTACTACGCAACGGGTAGATGAGGCAAAATTTCCAGGTGTAGGAGCTCGCCCCCCTGGCGTCGGTAGCATTCCCCAACGAACACTAGGCCGACCATAAATAAGCGTAGGGGTGCAGCTTTGGCCGGCAACCGGCTGCAGAAAAAACCATGACCAATATATCGCCCTATGTCCATTCAGAGGGACAAGATGGGTACCCAACTCTGCCATAGGTGGGAAAAGGGTTAGGAGTTGCTTTTACGTGCCTGAGCCCTTCAACTACAATGGTCATAGATCCCCGTCTACTGCCTATTCTAATGCAGAGTCGTCACAGACACTACGCTGTTAGGACGATTTTTGGGTATTAGCAGCAGCCAGCCTTCTTGTCCGTAAGGATATGGTAGCGTGTGGGGTGGGCAGAGACCTGGAGGGAGATAGACGGGAGTGGAGGGCTAGAACCCACAAGACCCGACCCTGTCACTGGCTGGATAAGGGTCTGATGATGAGCAGTACACAGTGTTCCCAAGCGGTCACTCATGTTAGTACTAGCTGGGGGAGCGGTGAATTGCGTTGGACACACCAGTTCTCGTCCGATCACTGAAGTTAAGCAGCGCAACCCCAGCTAGTACTGAAATGGGTTGTCGCGTGGGAAAACTGGGTAATGCTAATACCCAAAAATCGTCACATTAGTGTAGTGTCTGTGCAGTCTCTGCATAAGAACTATGCTGTGGACGGGGTTCTAATGACCTTTGTAGTTGAAGGGCCCTAAAACACCAACAAACCACAACAACAATTAGTACTAGCTGGGGTTGTGTTGCCTTAACTTCAGTAATCAGCCGCCGCTCCCGTTTACTGGCCCCTCTCCCCTAACTTTTTAAGGAAGTGATATAAGCACCCCCCGCCCCGCAGTGTAACATATTTTGTGACTCAAATGATGTCTCTTGAATGCAATTGCATAACGTTTATGACATAAGCATATACAGTACCCATTAGGAATACTGATTTTCCCGCTTCAGGGGATCTGCCCAAACGATGCTGATGATGTATTGCGGGAGACTGGAAAATTACTAATGTTTTTTTTTTATTCATTGATAAACGATAATATTCTTTAGTAAATTTGATGTCTTTTAGATAGTTTCATCGCTTTTGTTGTTAAACTGAAGGCAGTTAAATCCTATCAGGATGTCCTTGGTGTCGCTATGAATTCGTCCATTAATCCTCCACTAATCTTCGTAAGTTTTTAATTTCTTTCGGCAGGGCTGTCCCGAAAATTTTTCACGTGTGACGCAAAGTGGTAGTAAGACTATGGGGTAGGGCGACATCCCCCCACAGACAACAGCCTGGCTGGGGTGCCACCAATCATAGCAGTTTCATCAAGAATAGGGCCTAATCTTAGATTAGGAACGTGGAATGTAGGGGCCCTTAAAGGTAAAAACAAGGAAACTAATTGTTCGTAAGGATATGGTAGTGTGTAGGCTGAACGGGGGCCTGGTGGGAGATAGGGAAGAGTGGAGGGCTAGAACCTGCAGACCCCTTCCTGCCACAAGCGGAATAAGGGGATGATGATGATGACGCAAAGAGGTAAGACTAGCCTTCCTCCAGCAAAAAAACTATTACTGAACTTTGTAACACATCTGTTTTCACATTAAGGCCATTTTTTTTGTCCCATTTTGCTTGACACATGATTGATGTGTTTGTTGGTGTTTTCACGCAACCGGATGTCAACTTAATGCTGCCACCCTTTGGGGCATTTCTTTTCCATCGACGTCAGGGCCAACCTGTCACTTTAATGTAAGAAAACCAGGGCCGGCCTTGAGAGCGCCCAATACAGGCAGCAACTTCAACTTTTGATACACTACGCCTTACCCGGGACGGTTGGACGCCTGGACCTCCCAAATTGTACTTGTCCAGGGCCTCCCACTTTGTAAGGCCGGCGCTGAAGAAAACTATTATAATTTGATTCTGTAGGACAGTGTTTGCGCCGTGTCCTGTTGTCGCCCAAGTCCAACCGGTTTCTTTTTCTCTTACTTTAAGCTTTTAACCTGAAGCAACTGCCTCGTTTGCAACACGCTCGGTACAGCCCTGTCTTTATGGTCTTAGGTGATCTAGATTCTAGAACGTGTTATGTTTATATTGGCACTCTTGCCGTTTCATTATTCAAAATGTAGAGTAATCCAGATGCCATTCAGGAGCTACAAAATCCTGTGATATTTTGGCTGATGTCAGGAGCCATAGTAGTGTAAGAGATGTTTCACTTTCTTTTGTAGTTTTTACATTCGGTGATGGAATGAAACTTGATTAATGCATGTTCGTGTCCCATTTCAGGTCTTCCTATTTTTTCTCAGCTGCAATAGCCGTTTTGAGTTTGACTACAGAGATTCGTTGTGGACACATAGAAAGAAATTATGTTGCAGGTAATTTAATTGTAAGCAGGCCCGGTCTTGGGCGTGTGCATACTGTGCGACCGCACAGGGCCCCAGGCTCCCCGTGGAACCGTCGTAACATACATATATTGCAAAATGCACTCAGAAAGACATCATTAGAACATAATTTTAAAGTCTTAACATTGTTAACTTAGGGTGCCCCCAAAAGGGTTTCCCCGCACCGGGCCTCCAAAGACCGTGCCTGATTATAAGCACCAAATATAATGGAAACTAGGATGGATATAGTGCTCTCTATTCGACAAGTTTTAAACTGTGGACGAAATAGATCTCAAATTCCTTACACTGGTTTTCATCATCATACTCTTATCCCGCCTGTGGCAAGGTCGGGTCTGCGAGTTCTAGCCCTCCGCTCTCACCTATCTCCCAATAGGTCCCCGTCCACTCCACACACTACCATAGCCTTACGTTGTTATTGTTGTCGTTGATGTTGCTTTCGGGCCGACTACTACCATGGGCATTAGGGCCCAGGACATTGTGGTGGGGGTGTAAAGTGCCATACCACCTTGGTGACATTTAATAAAAGGCAAAAGCCAAAACGGATACAAGAGGTAGCCTTACGGACAACCTGCTCCTACATCTGCTCTAGGTCTTCCCCTGCCCCGGTTGCTTCCAACCACTTGCATTCCTGTAATGGACCTAACAAGTTCCTCCTCCCCTCTTCTCATTACGTGTGCGTACCACCTCAATCTACTCTCCTTCATTTTTTCCGCGATGTTTCCCACCCCAGGATTCCTGTAATATACTCATTCTCGTGATAGTTCTCGTGCGATCACTGAAGTTTAGCAGTGCAAACCCACGTTAATACCAACAGGGTTTTTTGTTTGTTGGTATTTAAGGTCCCGTCAACTACAAGGTCATTAGAGACCCGTCCACTGCGTAGTTCTAATGCATATGCTGCACAGACACTACACCAATGCGACGATTATTGGGTATTAGCAGTTCCCAGCTTTCCCGAGCGACCACCCATGTCAGTACTAACTGGGCTTGCGTTGCTTAACTTCAGTGATCAGACGAGAACTGGTGTGTCCAACGCAACTCGCCGCTCCCCTACCAACAGGGGGTGGTTGGTAAAGAACGTTGGGTGCTGCAAAGTTCCCCTCTCCTATGTCCACTACTTACCTCCTCATCTCCCGCGAGCAGCCTCCTAAGGGTTCATCCTGTTATGGCTGCTTGGCTAACTCCCCAACCCATTAAATGAATCAAGAATATAATTCCATCAGCTCTCGACACCCCACTTGACGACGTGGCTCTTGCTCACTGCCCATTACTCTGCTCCATATAGCATAGCTGGCCTAAACCCTGCCCTGTAAAGGCTGCCTTTCAACTTTATTGGCACTCTCCCATCACAGCATAGTGTCTGTGCAGAGTCGGCACTGACACTTATGCTGTTACGACTATCTTGGGTATTAGCAGTAGCCAGTTTTCCCAAGCGGCTACCCATGTTAGTACTAGCTGGGGTTGCGTGGGGTCAGACGAGAACTGGTGTGTCCAACGCAATAAGCCGCTCCCCCCTATCACACGGGACTCCACTTGCCTGTCTCCAATTTTTTACATAATGGGTTTGTCAAACAAAAAATATTGTAGGCGTCTCGTCGATGGAAATCATCTTGGGGTTCCTTATCCTGCAAGTTATCGTAAACATCGGACAGAACGCTGTATTCCTGGTGTCTGCATTACCAGTATTACTAAAAATTAACAGAGGCTCTTATTTACTGATTTTTTGCATGGCGTTCTTCCAGAGTTTAGGAGGTTTCTGTTATGGTAAGTTCCATGATTTCATGTATGACTAGCAAGCAGATTTTCTGTTGGGGTTATTGGATCCATTCTAAATTGGAGGTATTTGCAGGTCTATTCTTCTCAGTATTTTGTGCAGATATAACCTCATTATTTATATCAGTGTCATTTATGACAATTTTATCATTACTGGTATCTGGTAAGTACTATCTAATTATGGATTATAAAATAGTACAGTACCTGGCCATATTAATGTGACCACCAGCTAACATCCAGCTGCAGAGGCGTTGCTAGGGTTGGCGTCACCCAGTGTGGTACGCCATACCTTCAAAAATCCGCCCTACCTGCTCTGTCCCTTCTTCTGTTGTGGTGTCACCCCTTTTGTCATGGTGTGAGGGGTGTCACCTGTGGCAACCCACACCTCCGTAGTGATGCTACTGTCCTGTGGCGAATCACTGGGACCGCCATTGACCACCTGCCACACCAACAGAAAGGCATCAGAGGAGGGAACAGCAATGCCGGTGTCTTCTGGCAGGTAGGCCACCTGACGGGCATCGGTATCCGCCCTCTGGTTGGACATAATGCCGGCATGCCCCGGGACCCACATAAAGACCACTGTCTTGCCCTGCTTATGAATCATGAAAAACAATTTGTGCACACTCTAGATGATGGCACATCTGCCTTTATGGCAGACAACAGGGTGTGCAACAGCTTAATCACTAATTATTCAAAAGTATTACAAAAATTTTGCAAATGCATAAAATGTCTAGTGGTCACATTAATATGGCCAGGTACTGCAAGTAATGAAAATGTTGTTTGGTTCATGGTTGTCCTTAATCTACTTTTTCTTAGGCACATTGTGGCCACTGGAAGCAATGCCTCACTTCCTTAAGTATTTCGCCTTGTCGTCTCCTTTTGCAGTTCCTCGTCAAGCGCTCGACTTCATTATATACAAAGGATGGGATGGTTTACACTTTGAGATTATTCTCGCATTCGGAGTAATCATGTCCTGGATGCTTTTTTACTTGGTACTTGCAGTGTGGTACTACCCTAAGAGAGCTCACCAAAACTGATTATCTCCTAATACCTCCTTTCTGAAGTGGGGGCGATTCACGAATGAAAATTCAAAGGTATGCATAATTTTATAACGTTCCCTTATTATTCATCATCCTACCCTTATCCCGCCTGCGACAGGGTCGGGTCTGCGGGTTCTAGCACCTCCACTCCTGCCTATCTTCCACCAGGTCCCCGTCCACCCCACACACTACCATATCGTTACGGACAACCTTCTCCCACGTCTGCTTCAGTCTCCCCCAGCGCCCCGGGTGCTTCCAACCACCTGCAATCCTGTAATGGACCTAACGGGAGCGGCTTTTTGCGTTGAACACACCAGTTCTCGTCCGATCACTGAAGTTAAGCAACGCAAGCCCAGCAGGGCTGGCGCTATATTTTGCGGGGTCCAGTGCAAACTAATTATGCGGGGCCCCGTGAAAACAGGGAGCAGCGAATTGCGTTGGACACACCAGTTCTCGTCTGATAACTGATTTTGTTTGTTTGTTTGTTGGAGTTTAAGGTCCCGTCAACTACAAGGTCATTAGAGACCCGTCCACTGTATAGTTTTAATGCATATACTGCACAGACACTACACTAATGCGACGATTATTGGGTATTAGCAGTACCCAGCTTTCCCGAGCGACCACCCTTGTCAGTACTAACTGGGCTTGCGTTGCTTAACTTCAGTGATCAGACAAGAACTGGTGTGTCCAACGCAACTCACCGCTCCCCTGATAACTGAAGTTAAGCAGCGCAACCCCAGCTAGTACTGCCATGGGTGGCCGCTTGGGAAACTCGTGGGGCAGGCAAACCTAGGCGGCTGCCTATGGCGGGAAATTTCATAGGGGCGGCTGATTTCAGAGGTACTTCCTTGTCATGCAGTCTATCAGTCATTTAAAATGTTCATAGTCCTGGGGATCCCAAATTTCTCTGATTGGTTGGGCCTTTTCTAAATGTTGGTATTGGGACAAATGACAAGCACGTGAGGGGCGCTTGGACAATTTAGAACTGTATTAGATTCAATGGGAGCGGCGGCGATGGACCCACTTGCCTAGGGCGCCTGAAACTCACGAGCCGGCCCTGACCGCTAGTATCCATAAATCGTCGCATTAGTGTAGTGTCTGTGCAGTTTCTGCATCAGAACTACACAGTGGACTGGGCTCTAATGACTAGTTTCAGGGCTCTAAAACACCAACAAACAAACAAACAACCAACCCGTGAAAATATGAAGCGGGGCCCTTCTATCATTAGGTTTATTAATCGAAATGCGCGGGGCCCTGTGCCGTCGCACTGTTCGCAAACCCATCACGCCGGCCCTGACCCCCAGCTAGTACTGACATGGGTGGCCGCTTGGGAAAACTGCATACCGCTAATATCCAAAAATCGTCTCATTAGCGTAGCGTCTGTGCAGTCTCTGCAGTAGAACTATGCAGTAGACGGGGCTTTAATGCCCTTGTAGTTGAAGAGCCCTAAAACAACTACGAACCGCACCAAACAAATCCATTGGGCCTTTAATGTGATTTCCTGAGATTGCTGCAAACCGTACTGACAATTATAATAAAGGTCAGTCATTTTTACGATTGAAACTATGATTCCTCATAACTGTTTTGAAATCTATTTTTAAGAGATTTTTACATCTTTAGAATTACACCCATTATAAAAGTTAAGACTGTTAATGTTTAAAATATTTTATTTCGAGTATATTAAACTAATATCTTTATCTCAACCAGTTGATGTGATGTCATTTCTTACTAGCATTTTTCATAAAAAGAAACTTCTAACACTTTTCCCGCCAATGGCACAGTCGGGTACCATCTTGTCACCCTGAATGAACGCAAGGGCGATCTATGGGACAGTGTTTTTCCACAGTCGGTTGCCGACCAAAGCTGCAACCCCCACCTCCACCGGACGCGGGAGCGGCGAGTTGCGTTGGACACACCAGTTCTCGTCTGATCACTGAAGTTAAGCAACGCAAGCCCAGTTAGTACTGACATGGGTGGTCGCTCGGGAAAGCTGGGTACTGCTAATACCCAATAATCGTCGCATTAGTGTACTGTCTGTGCAGTATATGCATTAGAACTACACAGTGGACGGGTCTCTAATGACCTTGTAGTTGACGGGACCTTAAACTCCAACAAACAAACAACAATCCACCGGACGCCAGGAGGGGGTGGTGGCTAGCTCCTACACCTGGGAATTTTGCTTCACGTACCCGTTGCATAGTAGAGGGGGTTCTTTGGCGTGCAAATGCCATCGTACACCACACGTGACCTCCGTTTTACTTCTCATCCGAAAGAAGGCGCACTTGGCGCTTCTCTCTTTCTCTCGCCCGAAAGAATCTAACCCACTATGGGAACAGTATCGAATCTAGAACTACTAACGAAGTTACCGAGAGTGCTACCCATTGCGCCACCGAGGCGAGATTTCCTAGCATTTTTTTTACTTCAAAATTAGGTTTGCAACATACAGAAAGAAGACAGTTTTGTCGCTGATGGGATAGTGGAATAGCGCGTGGTTAGTGTGCTCGGTAACTGCGTCAGTGGTTCTAGGTTCGATACTTGAGCCGAGGTGGGTTGGTTTCTTTCGAGCAAGAGAGATAGACGGGGCTCCGCGTGCGCCTTCCTTCGGATGAAAACTAAACCCACGTCCCGTGTGGTGTACGTTTCCAGTTGCACGTAAAAGAACCCCGTCTACTATGCATCGGACAGATCAGGCAAAATTTCCAGGTGTAGGACTTCGCCCCCACTCCTCTCGGTGTCTAGGGGAAGTGGAGTGCTCCAACGAACAGTAGACCCAGTGGCGTCACTAGGTGATACCACTCGCACCATGATGACTCGCACCGGGTGATACCACTTGCACCATGATAAATGGGGGGACACCAAAGCAGAAGAAGCGGCTTTTTTCGGGAGATGGGGGTGACACCATAGTGCAGTGATTCTCAACCTTTTTTTCGCCACGGTACACTTTTACTAATTTCAAAATTTGGCGGCACACTAACAACGACACATTTCGGGGCACACAAACGCCAAAGAAAATACATAAGTTGTAACCTAACCCTATGCAAAAACTTGCCTCGGTGGCGCTCGGTAACTGTGTCAGTAGTTTTTGGTTCAATACTGTACCGAGGTGGGTTGGCTTTTTTTCGGGCGAGAGAGAAGCCCTGAGTGCACCTTCTTTCGGGTGAGAAGTAAAACCGAGGTCCCGTGTGGAGTACGATGGCATTTGCACATGGAAGAACCCTCTGTATGGAACGGGTAGAGGACCAAAATTTCCAGGTGCAGGAGCTCGCCCCCCGTCTTCGGTTTAATGTCCCAACGAACAGTAGAAAGACGATAAATAGCATAGGAATTGCAGCGTTCATTGGCAACCGGCTGTGGGAAAACACTGCCCAATATATCGCCCTTGTGTCCAGTCAGAGGGACAAGATGGGTACCCGACCTCGCGGCACACTCTCGTGAATCTCACGGCACACTAAAGTGCCGCGGCACAGTGGTTGAGAATCACTGCCATAGTGTAACCGCGCTGAGTAGACCGACGATAAATAAGCATAGGGTTCCAGCTTTGGTCGGCAGCCAGGTGCGGAAAAACACAGTCCAATATATAACCCCTGTATCCAATCAGAGGGACAAGATGGGGATACCCGATAGTGCCATAGGCGGGGAAAGGGTTGGGAGTTGCTATGTTGGGATAGTGGACAAATCTGAATATTAAACATTCTCATAGAAAATGTGGTTCCACATGTTGCATCCGAATTGGGGTTAGGTACATAATGAATATTTCAGCAGGATATGACTCCACACACACACTTTCATATTTAGCCAAAGAATGTGTACTACGTGATGTCCCAAAATAAAGGCGTTTTCCATTACAGTGTCCTCATTGCCCGGAACGTAAATTTTTCAACAAACAGGAACTCAAAAATGTGATATTGAGTGAACGGCATAAAATTTTCACTGCAGAAACAAGATTCCTAGTGAATTCGTCCCCCAAGCGGATTGTCTGAAGATTTTAATCACAAGGGTGGGTGAGGGCCTACAAAGTACTGTATGTCAAAGACCCGATTCGGTAGCGCGGTAAGTAGTGAGCTCAGTAACTGCGTCACTTGTTTCAAGGTTTGATACCGGACCGAGGTGGATTGACTTCCTTCGGGCAAGAGAGACGGACAAGGCTCCGAATACGCCTTCCTTCACATGACAGGTAAAACCAAGGTCCTGTGTGATGTACGATGGCATTGACACTTCGCAGAACTCGCTCTACTACGCAATGGGTAGACGAGACAAAATGTAAAAGCTCGGCCCTCAGGGTCCACTCTAGCACTTATGCCATGCCGGACAAAAACAAATTTCCTCAGTAATCGGCGGTTTAAATGCAAAGTTAAAAACTAATTCTAATTCACTACACTGCAAGCAGCCTTATTTGGCCAATATGGCAGTGGAGAGGCCAACTCTCATTCCTACATACGTTACCATAGAATGCCCAAAACCCTAGGCTATAATTCTAATGGTTCCCTTACAATACTAGCAATGGTGGGATTTCCTTTGAGGAAGCCCTCCACGTTACCTTCTCCAAGGCCATTCCATTGCCGAATGGTCCTTGGTAAGAAAGACCAGTAGTATGAATCCGTCTGTGCCCTGATCTCTTTCTGTTTATATGAATGATCCTTTCTCTCCTTATACTCAGCCCGGGACACACCTCCAACCAGAGGTCCATCACACCCCAGCAGTAGCAGTCTGATAAAAAGACTAATGCTGTGAGATACACGCCGTTGGCTGAGTAGTAGTGGTAGGAAATTCTGAAACTGTCGCTATATCACCCAGAAATGCCTCCCTTTACATCTCCCGCCCCGGACTAATGTCCGAGTTTCCGTTGTGATACACCAGTTCTCGTCTGATCACTCAAGTTAAGCAACGCAACCCCAGTTAGTACTGACATGGGTGGCCGCTTGGGAAAACTGGGTACCGCTAGTACCCAAAAATCGTCGCATTAGTGTAGTGTCTGTGCAGTCCCTGCATCAGAACTAAACAGTAGACGGGGCTCTAATGACCTTGTAGTTGAAGGGCCCTAATACACCAACAAACAAACGAAAGACAGTATTACCATGGATTACTGCTTGGGAAACCTTGTTGTGCTAATACCCAAAAAAAAAAATCGTCCCATTTGCGTAGTGTCTGTGCAGGCTCTGCATTAGAAGTATGCAGTGGACGGAGCTCTAATGACCTTGTAGTTGAAGGGCCCTAAAACACCAACGAACCTGCTTTTGCCCATCTATACATTCTGGCATATGTCAGTCCCACCATTCACCCTGACTATTTTGTCAGTAACTATATTTTACGGGAAGGAGGTTGTCATTATGCAGTCAAGGTGATGCAGTCCCACTGAAACTAGCTAGAAAAACCCTAGACCTCACAGGGTGGAACCCTGAGCTTCAGACACCTTGAAATGTCATTAATATCCGTTTTTATTTCTTTTTGGTTGACAGCATAATATTTCTCATGTTCTCTCTCCCTGTCTGTCTCCAGCCCTCAACAGTGACGCGTCCTTCAAGATGATGGCCCATCATTTACAAGTTGTTGTTATCATAATTTATGATTAGTTTTTTTTTACGTAAACCCAGATGCCAACACGTCTTTTACGACTCAATTCTGGCGCAAGGTACGATTTTAGTTGAGGGTAATGTCCCCCCCCCCCCACCATTTCCCCTTTAAACAGGGAGAAAAATTCAACTAGACCTTTCGGGTGGCAAGGCTGCACAAGAGTGCATCATGCAAAGTGCTGTGATTTCCAGAGAAGCACTTCCAGAGTTCCGAGTGGACTCGCTTCCGTAGCTTAACTTAAAAGGACAAACTTAATACTCAAAAAGCGTAGGAGCATTAGTGTAGCTTTCTTGCAGGAAGTGGAAGGGGGATAGGCCAAGGACCCTTGGGGAGGGATACTAGCTTATATATAGAGGTACTGAACGGGAGTGAAATGGGGTAGGGATAGTACTAAACGGACGAGTGGCTCATTGCGTTGGACATACCAGTTCTCGTCTGATCACTGAAGTTAAGCAACGCAACCCCAGTTATTACTAACATCGGTGGCCGCGCAGCTGTGCAGACTGCATTAGACGTTACAGTGGACGGGGCTCTAATGACCATTTGTAGTTGAAGGGCCCTAAAACACCAACAAAACAAATCAAATACTGTAGTACTACACAGCGAGCTGCAGCAAGGGATCACCCTTGGGTTGCAATAATGTTAGTAACAGTAGTTTGGTGGGCACTGCTCCACCTCATCACTGCATATCTGCTCCCCTAGATGAACCCACTAAGGTGGTCTTCTGGTGGGACTTTGATGACTTTGTGCACTCACTAATTTTCAGGTAAGGTAGTGTAAAGGAAATGAGCATTTATTTATTGTTGGGAATTTAGTTGTCATGTTGGCAAGGATAGGCAGGGATATGAGGAGGCCCATGGGGGACGGGGGATGGAACAGTCAGCATAGAATGGCAGTCAAATGGGGTGTCCATAGAATTAGGAATGAGTATATTAGAGGTAGCTTTAGCGTGGGGGCCAACCCGCCGCGGTGGCGTAGTGGTCAGCACGCTAGGTAACTGCGCCAGTAGTTCTAGGTTCGATACTGGACCGAGGTGGGTCGGCTTCTTTCGGGCGAGAGAGAGGCTGCGAGTGTGCCTTCGTTCGGATGAGAAGTAAAACCGAGGTGTACGATGGCACTTGCACGTAAAAGAACCCTCTCTACTACGCAACGGCTAGATGAGTCAAAATTTCCAGGTGTAGGAGCTCGCCCCCTGGTGTCGGTAGCATTTCCCAGCGAACACTAGACCGACGATAAATAAGGGTAGGGGTGCAGCTTTGGTCGGCAACCGGCTGCAGAAAAAACTATGACTAATATAGCGCCTTGTTCCATTTACAGGGACAAGATGGGTACTTGACCCTGCCATAGGCAGAAAAGGGTTAGGGGTTTCTTTGCTTGCGTACTTTGGCGTGGGGAACATGGTGGAAAAAAATGAGGGAGAGTAGACTGAGGTGGTATGGACACGTCATAAGAAGATGGGAGGAGGAGCTGGTTAGGTCCATTGCAGGAGTGCAGGTGGTTGGAAGCACCCGGGGCAGGGGGAATCAATGCAGACTTGGGAGCAGGTTGTATGTATGGATATGGTAGTGTGTGCAGTGGACGGGGACCTGGTGGGAGAAAGGCAGGAGTGGAGGGCTAAAACCTGCACTCCCGTTCCTGCCACAGGCCGGATAAGGATACGAGGATGATCTTGTTAGTCGAAAGTAAGACCTATTTCTAGTGCGTCTTTCTTCATATAACAGGTGGTTCACTAACTTCTATTTATTGTTCATTCCCAAATATGTGTCAAAGTTCACAGTCAGCTGTGTAATGTCGACATTCTGCAAAATTGCAAATTTTGGCCCATCATTTAGTCTAACTTAAAACGGGTTATTATACTCGACGCCTGTTTAAACTAGGGGTGTAAGACTAATTCAGCAACAGGCCGATTTTCTATCAAGTAAAGTTCATCGCGGACAGCCACTTTGATACCCTAGGCCAGTGGTGGCGAACCTGTGACCCACCGTGCAATTTTAAGTGACCCGAATGGGAATCGTATCTAGTTTATCGTCTCATAGCGTGTGGGGTGGACGGGGACCTGGCGGGCTAGATCCTGCAGCCCGACCCTGCCACAGGCGGGATATTATTATGATGATCTCTATTTGCTACTTAAAATAAACTAATTTATTCATTATTAATAATAATGTTATTATTCATAAAATTAAATAGTGCTTGCGCCTGACCCACGGACAACATTTTGGTTTTTTTCGTGTATTTTTGACCCGTCTTCAAAAAAAAAGGTTCGCCACCACTGCCCTAGGCCTAGGGTGTAAAAGAATAACGACACTGGAGGACATGAAATGTAATATTGTACCAATACGTACCAAGCAACTTATTTTGATAAGACCTCGTATGAGTGTCTAATGACATTCTCCACTACGACTTAGGTGCAAAGCAATCAACTCCTAACCCCTTTTCCCGCCTATGACAGAGTCGGGTACCCGTCTTGTCCCTCTGAATGGACACAAGGGCGATATATTGGAGAGTGTTTTGCAACAGTCGGCTGCCGACCAAAATTGCAACCCCCTATGATTATTTATCGTCGGTCTACTGTTCGTTGGGGCACTCCACCGACGCCAGGGGGCGAGCTGCTACACTTGGAAATTTAACCTCATCTACCCGTTGCGTAGTAGAGAGGTGTTCTTTTGCGTACCAATGCCATCGTACACCACACGGGACCTTGGTTTTACTATTCATCCGAAATAATTCGCACTCGAAGCCTTTCTCTCTCTCTCGCCCGAAAGAACTCAACCCACCTCCCTTTACTATGGAACATAGCAGGATCGTAACGAGGGCGTGGCGAAGAAGGCGGCCGCCACGGGCGCAACTGGGTTTGGGACGCAAAATGTTTTTAAGTTTTCTGTCATTATTGGGTTACGGGCAAGCGAAAGTTAGACACTTACCACAGGCGCTTCATACCCCGTTACCGCACTGGAACCTAGTGCTACTGACGCAGTTACCGAGCGTGCTACCCATTGCACCACCGAGGAGGGTTAAGTTGCAACTCACGTGTGACCTCAAGGTCGCTAATATTTTAAATTACGCAAATGCTACACCTCACTTTAGCTTTCCTCTCTAAATCAATCGTTCCTTCACCAAAACGTCTGTCAAAACCTCTTGGCAGACAAAAAACCGGCATTGGAAGTCCAGCAAACTGACGCCTGTTCTGTAAGGCCCACACTATATGGCTCGCACTGTAAGGCCGGCCCTCTACTGCCTGCAAACCAAAGCCAAGGTCTAAAGGTCGACACTCCTAGGTCGGCGTTCAAAGACCGACACTATGGCCTGCACTCTAAGGTAGGCTCTGTAATGCCGGATCTCTAAGCCCGGCAGTGTACGGCGGCACTAGAAAGCCTGCACACTACGACCGGTACCCTGGGACTTGCTCTGTAAGGCTGGCGCTCTTATGTGCGAAGATTGCTATGAACTGCCAGGTATGCAGCATGACCTTACACTTGTTGCTTAATGTTAGGTGCATGGTAGCGTGCTCGATTACTGCGTTAGTGGTTGCAGGTTGGACTCTCGGACGACAGAAAGACTCACAGTGCGCCTTCAGTCGAATGGGACGTAAAGCTTAGCCTCGTGTATGATGTCCCTTACAGTGGCGTTGCTAGAGGGGAGGGGCAGTCGTCCGCGGGCGCAGCTGCAAGGGTGCTCCATTTTCCTATGCTGAAGAGTGCGCCACCGGGGATCCCTACATCCACACAGGGGCGTGCTGCGGTTCCCATACAGGGGGGAACATAGGTCCTCCCCGGGCGTTAGAAATTTTACTAAAAGAAAAGGTCAACAAAACGTTTCTTGGGGAAAGCAACATTTCAAGAGGGGCCTCTAGATGTATCGTTTGTACCCGGGCGCTAACTGCTCTAAACTATGTCACTAGTCACTTGGACGTAAAAGTATCCTTTCTACCTGCACTAATAGATTGGTGGCGATATTCCCAGGTGTAATGGGTGACCGCTTGGGAACACTGGGTACTGCTAAATACCCAACTCGCGTAGTGTCTGTGCAGACTCTGCATTAGAACTACGCAGTGGACGGGGCTCTAATGACGTTTGTAGTGGAAGAGCCCTAAAACACGTCAAAACAATTCCCGGGCTAGGTCGCTCGTTCCCTGGCACTGGTGGAAGAAAGATAGGCCGACGATAAATAAGCGTAGGAATTACAGGGTTGGATGACGGCTTTTTGTTACTCTCTACTTGACTGCAACTAATCTACAGGTGACACACTTTGGTGCTGACCCCTGCCAAATAAATATAATGTGACTCAATTTTATTACTCCTATTTTGAATTTAAATGATCAGAAGGCACTAGGGTGTTTTTTTTGGGGGGAAGGGGAGGGCTGTCTAAAATCTCATTTTATTTATTTTTGAGGCCAGTAGGGTGTTGCATGTGCCCCCAAGACTAGCTTAATCCTACATGGCATATAGGTCACACACACACACTTTTAATTTCACTGGATGCTGGTGGTCAAGGCTAGGAGCCCCCTGTTGACAGAAATATACCCTAATTGCATTATTTCGACAGGGGAGAAATGCAGTCCACACGTCCTAATTGTCACTTATATGAAAACAAAAGTCGACATCGACAAAGTTATAAAAAGTAAGAAAGTCTTTTGGTGGCAACATTAAGAGATTGTAAAAGGGGCCGGGCACAGAAAGGACCCAGAAAGTGCTTTAGGAATTTGCATGAAGATAGAAACGTCTAAAAAAAAATTTTTTTTTTTCACATTCTACTGGTCATCACCTTGACTTGTAGCAGTGGGGTCCGGTTGTGGACTATCAGCATCTCGAACTTGCTCAATTTTTGCAAAAGGGGTACAGTATCTAGCCCATCCAAATGAACTCTTAAACCGGAGGGATCTGTTTTCTAAATGGAATGTCGTCACAACTCCTGCCCCTCACGTACGAGTACGCCTAAGGTCTCAACACGCCCACAACCTCAAAACTTAAGCAAACATGAAGTGTGACTTGAATTTTGGAGCTTCAAAAATTTCAATATTGAAAAACGAAAACAAGTCACTGGGATGTTAACCCTTTCGGCCAGTATGCGTAAGCAGTAGACGGACGTGGGATGAATATTAGGCAGCAACCCACCAAAAGGTAGCTCATCATTTACGATCACTCGTGAGACAAAGAGATCGCGAATGGACATCAACATGGAAAGTGCCAAAAACAAAACAAATTATGAAGACAATAACGTTTCAGTAGTGACCATACGATCAGGATCCAAGTTTTACAAGTCTCGGGAATCCTCCAAAACCCCTGTGACGGTCTTCAGGAATCTGAATTTGACAGTTCGCCAAGGTCAAATGTGAGTATACAATATTTTTTTTTTCTTTTTTGAGAGTAAGGCCCAGCGCAAAATGAGACGCAGTCTCCGCAGGTGACGCAGGGTGACTCACTATAAATTTCTGTGGCTCACATGATAGTAGTATGTAGTAATCCCGCCGTGGTTAGCACGCTCGGCAACTACGCCAGTAGTTCTAGGTTCGATACTGGACCGTGGTGGGTCGGCTTCTTTCGGGCGAGAGAGAGAGAGAGAGGCCGCGAGTGTGCCTTCTTTCGGATGAGGAGTAAAACCGAGTCCCCGTCTGGGTGTACGATGGCACTTGCACGTAAAAAAACCCTCTCTACTACGCAACGGGTAGATGAGGCAAAAATTTCCAGGTGTAGGAGCTCGCCCCCTGGCGTCGGTAGCATTCCCCAACGAACACTAGACCGACGATAAATAAGCGTAGGGGTGAAGCTTTGGCCGGCAACCGGCTGTGGAAAAAAACTATGACCAATATATCACCCTGTGTCCATTCAGAGGGACAAATGGGTACCCGACCCTGCCATAGGCGGGAAAAGGGTTAGGAGTTGCTTTACATGATAGTAGCCTATGTAGTTGCGCATGTTAAGTCGCAGGGTGACGTGACTCAGTGCCTGCGCCACGTGACCCTGCGGAGTGCAGGGCCAATGCCGCAGTTTCCTGCGTGAAGTTGCCGTGACAATAACAAAAAGCGCTGCGAAGCACAGAAGTTCTCTTGTCATTTGATGCAAGTATGGTGAAAAACTGCGATTCAATGTGCGGTGATTGCCTGCTAGCAGAATTTCGCAGGGCTGCTACACCTTGCCTCACCTTCGCCACCTGCGTCACCCTGGGTCTCATTTTGCGCCTTGCCTAAGTGAAGCGGCTGTATTGCGTTGGGCACACCAATTATCGTCTTTCAATGTTAAACTCAAACTCAAGTTAAGCAACGCAACCCCAGCTAGTAGCTACTAACATGAGTGGCCGCTTGGGAACATTGGGTACAGGGCCGGCACTAGACGGGTTCAGCGCGTTCGCCGAACCCGGGCCCAGCGTATACTAAAGCCCAGCGCACGCTGGCCTCCATATATTACATGTTTTTTTTCTACAAAAGCCTCCTCAAAAAATTTTTGACCCTGGTTCCGCAAAGCTCGCTGCGACCTTGTGCAGGCGCTAGACCGGTTCACCAGATTCGCCAGAACCCCGCCCAACAAAAGTTGGGCACTCCTCAAAAACTGGGAACTCCTAATAGCCAAAAAATCGTCGTAAGAGCACAATGTCTGTGCAGACTCTGCACAGACGCTATGTTGTAAATGTCATTCAAAAATAAACAGGCCGCCATTAACCCTAGATTGGTAGCATCCTTCTTGGGGTGTTCTAGCCCTCCACTCCCGCCTATCTTCGGGAGCGGCGAGTTGCATTGGACACACCAGTTCTCGTCTGATCACTGAAGTTAAGCAACGCAACCCCAGTTAGTACTGACATGGGTGGCCGCTTGGGAAAACTGGGTTCCTCTAGTATCCAAAAATCGTCGCATTAGTGTAGCGTCTGTGCAGTCCCTGCATCAGAACTACACAGTGGCCGGGTCTCTAATGACCTTGTAGTTGAAGGGCCCTAAAACGCCAACAAACCCTGCCCCGGGTGCTTCCAACCACCTGCATTCCTATTATGGACCTAACGAGCTCCTCCTCCCCTCTTCCCCTCGCATGTCCACAGGCTGACATCTCAATCTACTCTCCCTCATTTCTCTCGCCGCCCCCCACTCATGTACCGCAGTATTCGCAACTCGGCTACTTGAATTCTATTGACGTGGTTCTTTCTCACTGCCCCCAACACTGATCCATAGAGCATAGTGCTGAACTTTGGTGCACTCCAACCTTCACTGGGAAGCCTCCAGTATTTCCCCAAGGAGTCCTTACCCTGGCTATCGAAGTATTATACATATCCTGCACTATCCTAATAAACCCTTCTGCTACCCCTTTTTTGTGTAATACCTCCCAAACTATCTGCCATGGAACACTGTCATAAGCCTTCTCGAAAGCAAGTAAGATTGCGTGAAGATCTTTCTTTGCTGCCCTATGTCTTTTTGCTGGCATAGGGCAGCAAAGCCACTATGTCTCCCTGCCCTGGGATTAACCTATTACTGTCAGCCTGAGCTAGAATGACTTTCCCACATTTTCTAATTTTTGGAAGCCATCTCCAAATCACTTGTGTAATTAGCCACTTCTTTCAGATATGCACTGCTGGGTCCGAGTGGTTGCGGGAAGACCACTATCTTGCAATGTATCCTGGGTCAGTTGACATTAGACTCCGGTACAATTCTAATCTATGGCTGCCAACCTGGGTCAGATGAATGTGATGTGCCCGGTCCCGTTGTAGGCTACATGCCACAGGTATGTTTTTTCCTGTCAAGGACAGTCAATCCAAGGTTAACGTCTTGACTCTGCGTGTTACCTTGTATTTCATTTTTTTAAAAACAGGAAACGTGCTTATTCGATACAATGACCATTGAGGAAATCTTTTGGTATTTTGGCACCTTGGGAGGAATGACCACTGCTGATATTACGACTCAAACTAAATATTATATATCCCTACTTCGGTTGCCTTCCGGTAAAAAACAGATATCTCAATTAAGGTTAGTAACGTTCCTCATCAAATAAAACACTGGAAAAACACTGTCCAGTATATCACTCTTGTGTCCATTCAGCGGGACAAGATGGATACCCTACCCCCGCCATAGGCGGGAAAAAGGCTAGGAGTTGCTGTTTAACCCTTAAAACTTTTCTACCTAAACTACTACCATCAATGCTCTCTGAGTGTCTAGTACTCTAGTTCATGCATGTCAAACTGGGGGTACCCCGAAGGCCATATTGGTAGCATATGGGCTGTCATGAGGCTCATACACTGCCCATGGTGCACTCTTGTAACTGCGCCTGGCAACTACTGTCCTCCTCTCGATACGCCTCTGAGTGGCAGGCCGCATATGTATGCCATGTGGTATCGATTGTGCGAGCCTCAACTCTAGGCTTCAAGGACCCCGTATGGCCCTCGGGCCATACGTTTCGAGCAACTTTCAGCAATCACGCATCCGCTTTTTTTTATTTTTATAGCGGTGGTCAAGCACGGCGAGTTTCGTATGCGTCAGCATTAATTCATCAACCTAGGCTAGTTGTTCTAGACGAGCCCACCGTTGGAGTTGATCCCATTGTGAAAGAACGGTAGAGTAAAAAGCAACTAGTCCTGCCACACTCCTTGGAATACAGTGGAAAACTCCAGTGCAGTACAGACTCTAATATGTTTTTTTTTTTTAATTTGTAGCATGTGGAAACATCTGATTCACTTGACGACCAAGAAACAGTCCACTATCATCTTGACCACTCATTACATTGAAGAAGCGAATGCAGCCAACCGAGTAAGTCAATGAGCAGTTGACACCAGGTTCAATCCTACCAGGACCCCATCACTTATAGTCGAGCTCAAGAAAAAGCAGAATCAAAGATTTATCACTGAGGGTTATAGTCAGGGTCGGATCCAGGATTTTAGTCAGGGGGTTTGATCTATTGGCAGCGATTGGAAACGCAATTTTCATTTGTCAGTGTCAATGTCGACCCAAAATTTAGGGGGGGGGGGGAGGGGTTGCAACCCCAAAGCCCCCCTGGATCTGCCCCTGGTTACAGTATTATTTGAAGTCGATATGAACCGAAACAGGGGGCTTCTTTCCGCCCAAATCGCACCTTACGTTGCAAGTATTAGGCCAGCAACCTAATATCAGCTGCGTAAAAAATGCTGAATTGCAGTTCATCCAGTGGGACAAATCGATGCCCGACCCTACCGTAGATGGAATCCCACCTTGTGCCATTAATTGGTCTTCGCCTTTAGTACGGACTTCAGGTTTTAAATGCTAATAAAATGCATGGGCAGTCAATGCCTGATTAAGGGTGTTATGGGCCCTAGATCAGAAGAATAGAAGGGTCCCCCAATAGCCGAAAGTGTAACTCTTATTCAGCAGAGTACCTTGAAATTGCCATGACGAATGTCGACCCAACTATGGATACCCTGATCGGGCCTGTAACGAGAAGCAGGCATGTGCAGACTGTGTGGCCGCACAGGGCATTGCATAAAATGCACCCAGAAAGACATCATTATTATAGCGCAGAGCCCTCAAATGCTAATGACCGTGCCTGGCTCATAAGGTCAATTATGGGGGATGCACATGGTTGGAAGCACCCAGGGTAGGGGAAGACCAAAGCAGACGTGGGAGCAGGTTGTGCATAAGGATATGGTAGTGTGTGTGTGTGTGTGTGTGTGTGTGTGTGTGTGTGTGTGGTGGACAGGGATCTGGTGGAGGATAGGCAGGAGTAGAGGGCTAACACCCGCATACGCGACATAAGGGTATGATGATGATGGTTAAAACCAGGTCCTGTCGAAACCCTACACCCTGGGCTTTGTGGCCCATGCAAAATCTTCATCATAAACTTTCATCACACTTTTGGACATTGAGAAATGAAGTATTATTCATCATGTTTCTCCGTAGATCGGATTTTTACATGGCAGAACGTTGGCCCACGAGGACGAAACAGAAAATATTTTGGAAACTTTCAATTGCTCCTCTCTAGAAGAAGTGTATTTCCAATTGTGTAGTCGACCAGCAAACTCTGTTGACGATGAGGAGTCATTGACACAAGTGACGACCAAAGATGATGCGGCGAAATCAGCAAAGTGCAACTCCTTTATGACGAAATTAAAGCTTTCGACCACAACCAAGCACTCACTGAAGTGGCCCAACAGTCAATCTAGGAGAGCAGCGTGCCAGGAATTTCGAGTTCGGTGGACTCCTCTCAAAAGCATCATCTTCAAAAACCTTCTATTCATTCTTCGCTTTGCAGGGTAAGTTGTCTGCCAGTAGAGAGCACTCGTAGGCCACTTGCACACACACACAGCCACTTGTGGCGACTACACGTTGCGGACTGCGTTTTTAAATTGAAATTAAATAGATTCGGCATAAACACTGCATTCGCAGTGGTGCTACTGAGCCACAAGCTGTGGCGGTGGCCACATCTCGCTACTTATCATTGCAAGCATGAGATCACATTGCTGCCACCTGTGGCAGCCTTCGGTGGCCATGCACAGCGACTAGTGGTCGCCACTTGTGGCTGCTGCAAGCGACTGTTTGTGTGAGCGGCCTTAAGTTCTGAAGAACGTTGTCCTGGAGCTTGTCCTCTTGAGAGTACTTTTTCATCTTTAAAACCATCCTGCATGCTTGATAATCACTGTTGTTTGTCCTTTGATGGACTCTGCTTCTAGGGCACTTTTGTACGTCTTGTTGCCACCTATAGTTGTGGCTACATTTTCAATAACATATAGCGACTTACATTCACTTGTTATAAATGTTGTAAACGAAGACAGTGGTCAGCTTGCGGACAACTTCCTGTCTCGATTGAACGTTGATTTACTTGACAAGGTCATTTATTAATTTGAAAATTACTTTTAGAGAAATATATATTTTAAAGGTAGTTCATCTAAGTTTATATATTGGCAGGTGTCTTTCACGTCCGTGGATGAAGCCATGGTCAATGTACTAGATGGCCACAGTAAAGGAATGATTCACATTCCTTCAAATTTTTCGAAATTAATAACTGAAAGGTAGGACTTCCCGCCTCTGCCATGATGTCAACCTGACTTATCCCAAAACAAAACTGTTGCTTTTGATGATTAGATTCTCTTTGGGACTCGCTGCCAATAAAGAGTTACTGGACACCAAGCTCCTGACGCTATCTATTGATTCAACTGGTAAGCAGTGGTCAACCACCACCTTATTCAAATTATGGGACTGCTGATTAGGGATTGCTCAATCTCCTACAAGAATTGGATTATTCAATTTCTCTTTTAGGATTTGTTTCGTTGGTCTTGTATGGCCCTTCAACTACAATGGTCCTTAAAACCCCCCTCCACTGCGTAGTTCTAATGCAGAGTCTGCACGCACACTACGCTGTTACGACGCCGACTGTGGGGTATTAGCAATACCCAGTGTTCCCAAGCGGTCACCCATGTCAATACTATCTGGGATTTCATTGCTTAACTTCAATTATCAGACGAGAACTGGTGTGTCCAACTCAATTTTTAGGACCTAATGCCCAAAGCATGCGGTGGGGCATGAATGCAATTTACTGACACATCCGACGTGAGCTCCAATAGGATTATGTATATCATTCACTCCATTTAGAAAGGGCCCTATTGCATTGCCTCCATCCCTCCTCGGTGCAGCAGTGAGTAGCATGTTCGGTAACTCCATCGGTGGTTCTAGGTTCGATACTAGACCAAGGTGGGTTGGCTTCATTCGGGCGAGAGAGATGCCCCGAGTGCGCCTTCCTTCGGATGAGAAGTAAAACCGAGGTCCCGTGTGGTGTACGATGGCGATTGCACGTCAAAGAACCCTCTCTACTATTCAAAGGGTAGATGAGACAAAATTTCCAGGTGTAGGAGCTCGCTTCCCCCCTGGCGTCGGTGGAGTGTCCCAACAAACAGTTCACCGACGATAAATAAGCATAGGGGTTACAGCTTTGGTCGGCAACCGGCTGCAGAAAAACACTGTCCAATAGTTCATCCAGTGTTCATTCAGTGGGACAAGATGGGTACCCGACCCTTCCATAGACTGGCAGAATCTCTTTGTCTGTAGGATGTCATCTGCCTTGATCAAGATTTATCATGAAACTATGCACTCATGAAGTACTCTGACCACTTAGCCCTCGAGACACACGTTTAAGAGATCTTAAGGGCTCGATAAAATCAGATATGCCACTTCTTCTTTGGGCAGCGCAAATTTGAAGAATCTGATAGTAGCATGCACTGGACATTAGGAAATAAATAGAAATAGCAAGGAAATGGGTATTCGCAGGGCCAGCTCTAATCGGTCCTACCTGAGGATATGTGAAAGTGGATCCATCAGAGGTTTGGACCGACTAAGGGGGGGGGGAGTTAACCAAAATAAAGTACATGTACCAGAGAATTTTCCGTTCTTTCAAAAGTTGACCTTTGGGGCAGGTGAACCGGCAGGTTTCACTGTATAAAATATCTAATTATGTACAAGACTCCTCTACCCGTTGCAACCTCCAAGAATTTACTTAATCTACCAACCCACCTTTGTCCTCTTGGTGTATTTGGGAGCGGCAGTATTGCGTTGGACACACCCGTTCTCGTCTGATCACTCAAGTTACGCGACGCAACCGCAGCTAGCTAGTACTAGCATGGGTAACCACTTGGGAACACTAGGTACTGCTAATACCAAAAATCGTCCTAACAGTGTCTTTGAAGACTCTGCATTAAAACTACTCAGTGGACGGGGCTGAAGTGCCCTAAAAAAACCCGTGTAGATCCTCATCCTTAAAGGATTGTGCCCCGACTATAGAAGTGTTGTTTATTTTTCAGCTGTAATAATCAAGCATGTCGTCTCAACGCACGTTATGACAAGGTTCAAGGAGTTTTTAGATTCGTTGGAAAATAGCACATTTCTTTCTGCTTATCCATTCATGGTAAGGATTTGCAGAGATATTCTGTTTGTTGGTATTTTAGGGCCCTTCAACTACAAGGTCATTAGAGCCCAATATCCACTGTGTAGTTCTAATGCTCAGACTGCACAGACACTACACCAGTGCGACGATTTTCGGGTATTAGCAGTACACAGTTTTCCCAAGCGGCCACCCATGTCAGCACTAACTGGGGTTGCGTTGCTTAACTTCAGTGATCAGACAAAAACTGGTGTGTCCGACGCAACTCGCCGCTCCCAGGTATTCAGTTCTGCGTTAGTTGAATGTGGACTCCTATAAGTGACTCCCATCCGATTATTCTCCAGTCATTTGCAGTTAGGCAAGAAATTGAATCATGGATCTATTTTCTGAGCTTCTATGTCAGGGGTTCCCAACCCTCTGGATCCCTACCGCAAATTTCAAAATGTTGATAAGGTTGCGACCACAATTTTTTTAAAAGCTTTGCCATTAACATATAAGCGATGTTCCTGGATGGTTCTAGTGGGGTTATTGGCAAATTGCAGTTGCCCTCCAAAGTGCATCCCAGACCTGCTCAACATGATGCCCTCACTTTGAAGATATTCCACTACCATTTGGGCCCTATATGGACGAGCATTGCCATCCATAGAGAGAAACTGAGAGCCTACCACGCCCCTGAAAAGTCGCACATAAGGCTCTAAGACTTCTTTGCACCTCTAAGCAGTCAGTGAGTCTGTGTTGAACATGTGAAGTGGTGTGTGGCCATCCATCGTTATGCCTGCCCACGTCATAACACCTCCACCGCTAGAATAGTCCCTTTAGCTGCCATTTAAGGGGTGATAGCGGGTTTCGGCAACTTGCATTCTCTTTTCATGGTTCTTCCTCACTGACCAGCACTCTTGACCTATACAATAGGTTTAGTTGACCTAACCATAGTCCTGTAAACCTTCCCTTTAAATTTTATTGGGACAAGCCTGTCACACAGGACTCCACTTGCCTGCCTCCATTTTAGCCAGCCAGCATTGATTCTGTGGGTCATTTCTGAAGCTATTTCCTCATCACTCTGGAACACCGATCCCAAGTACCTCAACTCTTGCTCCTTTGGTATCACCTCACCTCCTTGTCCCTAGCTGTTCCAGTTGATAGCTAGGTACTCTATCGTCTTCCTGTTCACCTTCATGCCCCATCTTTCACAATTGCCATGCCATCATCATCACCATTCCCTTATCTCGCCTGTGGCAGGGTCGGGTCTGTGGGTCCACTGAACATGCTCTGGCTGGGGTCACCCCAGCCAGGCGTCTGGAACCCGCAGGAATATTGGCTTTTCCGTTGCCATGTCATTCAAAGTAATTTCTGGATGAAGTTGAATTGCCCGAGTTCATTTATGCCGCCCTACCACCGTGGTTCATTGCACCTATTACCCACCTTGGTGGCCCAGTGGATAGCGTGCCCAGTAACTTCGCCAGAAGCTCTAGGTTCGATGCTGGACCTCAGTGGTTTAGCTGCCTTCGGGCGAGCGAGAGAGAAAGTGGCCCCGAGTGCTCCTTCCTTCGGATGAGAAGTAAAACCGAGGTCCCGTGTGGGTGTACGATGCCACTTGCACGTAAAAGAGCCATCTCTACTACGCAACGGGTAGATGAGGCAAAAATTTCCAGGTGTAGGAGGAGCTCGCTCCCTGGCGTCGATAGCATTCCCCAACGAACACTAGACCGGCGATAAATAAGCGTAGGGGTGCAGCTTTGGCCGGCAATCGGGGCTGCAGAAAAACTATGACCAATATATCGCCCTTGTGTCCATTCAGAGGGACGAGATGGGTACCCGACCCTGCCATAGGCGGGAAAAGGGTTAGGAGTTGCTTTTTGTCCATTGCACCTATTGTACCACGGAACGGGGCCTGTATATGTCTTAGTCACGAACCACATCACCGGTGGTTCACCGAATTATTGGGATTATTATATGACTCGTACTATTATCAATACAGTTTGACGATAAGGCCATGGTGCGGATTGAAACCCCAAATATCGTCAGCGTGAACCACGCCACCTTCACTGAGTGAGTGCAGCATGCGTTTCGTTATCTGCTACTTGAGTAAAAGGTTTGAACTTAGTTTGATGTTTATATAACTGCCCTATTTTATCACCTGCTAGGGCGGTGTTTTTTGTTGCCTTCGCTAGTACTTTCATGTTGCTGTTTGTAGAAATACGCCAAGGTTACATGGAAAGGACCTTTGCAATAGGTATGTCATATTTTGGGATTTAAAACGTGAAGGGCGAAGAGGACAAAAGGATAAAAGTAATAATTATTTCACTTCACCAAATAGGAGTGTCATCAGCAGAAATAATTGTGGGGCTATTGGTTGTCCAGTTTGCTCTCATGCTGCTCCAGAATATTATTACCGTCTCCACTATGTACTACTTTCACAACAATGTCATGGTTGGAAACTGGTATTTGGTATTTTTCTTGTATTTCTGCGTTTCCATCTCAGGGTCAATGTTTGGTGAGTGCTCAATGATTGTTTTTCAGATTACCCAAAAATGTTTTTTTTTTTTTTGAAAATGACCATAATTTTATTCTCATCTTTGTTCCCTGTAGGAATATTAATGTCCGTCATTAGCAAAGATTTTCACGTGATCATCTTAATCAGCACTCTTTATCTCATTTCCTGTCCCGCCTTGAACGGTGAGTTTCACTAACTTATTTTAACTGTTGCTCATCCCTCCACTTCATTTCACCTATTCCAGCCTGACCTATTCAGCATCATCATACCGTTATCCCGTCCAGGGGCGGATCCTGGGCGGGGGGAGAGCAATGCAGCAATTTCTCCCCCCTCAGTGCCTCAATGGGGCACATATTTCAACTGATGCATTATTCAACTTTGCAACTAATGAGGCATTTTTGCCTTGCTATCCCCATTTCTATACTGCCACTGCAGCAGTTGCAGTCCAAGGGGCGGTAGAGGACCTATTGTTATTGCTAGCAAGAATTATACTAAAGGATTCTGAATACTTGAAAATATTTGGGGCGCACTCTTTTTGAAGGGCTCCCCCGTGAACCGCCGCTGGATCCGCTGGTCAGGTCTACGGGTTCTAGTCTTTAGATGGCATTACTATGACTGGGGGCACCCCAGCTAGGCGTCTGGAACCCGCAGAAATATTGGCCGGGTTGTCTGTAGTGTGATGCTGGCCTACCCCACAGAAGACACGCGCAGCATTATCTGCCATGGGAGTCGAGGTCTCAAACCCCATGACATTGCGGACGCATGATAACGACGGCCCTGGGCCCCCTCGCTCTCCCCTGACGGCCGCCGGTACTGGGGTTCTAATCCCTTGCACCGTAGGTTTGAAGACTTGTGAATTCTGCATCATATATGTGCAAAATTTTCAATTCCCTGTCACGCCCATTCGGGTCCCCAGGGTTACTCGGAAAGGTAGCAGTCAGAGAGCCATGACCTCCGAGTACCAGGACCAATAGGCATCCAGTCTGACCTATTCCTTTCTTTTTTTTTAGGAGTCCTTAATGCATTGAGTGCAGCGCCATTCGTTTTTCAGTATTTCTGCAAAGCCACACCATTATACTATCCCGTAAATGCCGAGCAGGACATTCTGAATCTCGGGTCACAAATTACAGATAGAGGTGTGATGTTGGGGTTTGTGATGTGCCTTGTCTGGAGTTTCTTGTTTTTGATGCTGTCCATGAGACGACTGATGTCGCTTAAAACAACCAAGTAATCATCATCATCTCTATAGAACATTAATTTTTAAGTGCTGACACTGATCAGGATTTCATCTCAAAAGTGCATAGTGTGCCTACTTCTGGTTCTTACAATGGCACTGTCTCAAGAAATGTGACATTGCATTGGTCCTAACTGAAACTTGAATAGCAAACAAGAAGAAAATCAGTGTCCCAGGACTTGAATAACATACAAGAAGAAAATCAACGTACTAGGACCGGCGGTGATGTTTAGTTCCTTCGGTTCAACGATGTCATTCACCAATCTGGCCGGTATCAGGTTCAGTAACAGCCACATTGTTTGACAGTCTCTACCTGTAAGAGCATTGGCGGCCATTATAAACTTTGGGTTACCAATGAATCTTCGCACATCCTCACAGGCGGCTCATGGGGCAGACAGACCTAGGCCGCTCCCTAGAGCGGCAAATTTCAGAGGCACTTCCCTGCCTATCCGTTATTTAAAATGTCCATAGTCTTGGAATTACCAAACTTCTTTGGTGGTACCTTTTCTAAAATGTTTGCTTTCTCGAGGTGCCTTGTTGCAGAGCCACTTGTCTAGGGCGCCTGAAACTCACGAGCCGGGCCTGCATATCCATATCCATTATTATATTTGTTTTTCCTGTATTAATGGTTTACTCCATTGTGTTTCGTATAAAACATGTCTTATTCTGGCTTTTCAAAATCTTGAGTTTTAAAAAGCGACTGGACTCTCATTTTCTTTAACATACTGTGCCTACTTACAGTGGCGTACCTAGGGTTGATGTCGCCCGGTGTGCCAGATGCATACATACGTCTCTTGTTGCCTTTTTTTCCAAACCGTAAGTCCCGGGGTCACCCCTTCCCATCGGTACGCTACTGCCTACTTATCTACTAGATTGGCTGTATTGCATTGCACATGCCAGTTCTCGTCTGATCACTGAAGTTAGGCAACGCAACCCCAGCTAGTACTAGCATGGGTGACCACTTGTAAACACTAGGTACCGCAAAAAAACTAGCAACTCCTAGACCTTTTCCCGCCTATGGCAGGGTCAGGCACCCATCTTGTCCCTCTGAATGGACACAGGGATGATCAAAGTGGACATTGTTTTTCCGCAGCCGGTTGCCGACCAAAGCTGCAATCCCTATACTTATTTATAGTCGGTCTACTGTCCGTTGGGGCACACCAGACGTCCGGAGGAGGTAGGGCGAACTCATACGCCTGGAAATTTTTCCTCATCTACCCTTTCCATAGTAGAGAGGGTTTCTCGGTTTTACTTCTAATCCGAAGGAGGGCATCTCTCTCGCCCGAAAGAAGCCAACCCACCTCGGTCCAGAATGGAGCCTAGAATCACTGCCGCATTTACCGAGCACGCTACCCACTGTGCCACCGAGGCGGGATAGAACACTGGGTACTACTATTACCTAAAAATGTTGTAGTTGAAGGGCCTTAAAACACCAACAAAAAATACTTATCTACCGACATGGTCGGTTGGTCAAGTGTGTTTTGGACAAAATGACCTGTACTTATTTATGAATAGTTTAATTAGCACGATGTTTTTTTTGGTTTTCTTTCGTTATTGTTTTAGGACCCTTCAACTACAAGGTCATTAGAGCCCAGTCCACTGGATAGTTCCAGTGCAGAGACTGCACCGACATTACACTAATGTGACGATTATTGGGTATTAGCAGTACCCAGTTTTACCAAGCGACCACCCATGTTAGTACTAGGTGGGGTTGCGTTGCTTAACTTCAGTGATCAGACGAGTACTGGTGGGTCCAACGCAATAAGCTGCTCCCTTAATAGTACGACTACGGCGAGTCGTGGTCAAGACTTCAGTCATAAATCTGTTTGCGAACATTTTATATTTTCAGCACTACATGCCCACTGTTTAAAATCGAGGACAATTTTGTGCTTGGTGACCGTATTGTCTATCTCTGCTCCTGCATTCAAATGCACGTGTAAGGTCAAAGTTCATTTAATTAAATCGCTGAGGTGCTACTTTGGTTTCTTCAGCGACTTCATATGGTTTTCCCAATGAACCTGGACTTGACCTATCAAGAAAAGGTGAAAGAGTAAGGAACCCTGTTCTGTCTGACTTGCGTCACCAAACTTAAATATGCCTACACTCTTGACAAATTGGAGAAGCTTCATTTTTTTTTTCAAATGCCTTACCTAATTTTCTCTACCACCTTTTTGTCTGCCCTTGGTCTGTTTCGGACCGCTTTGAAACGTGGACACCATTACTAATGACCTTTTTTTTTTAGAATTCCTTTTATACCGATACAAGTGGAGATGATATTTATAAGGCAGGGCAAAGATAAAAAAAACATGTCAGCAGCAGACCATTATTTCTTCAAGGCCATTTCTGAATTAGTAAACATCATCACTTACGAAACCTCTGACCTTACAGTATGTTAGTGTAGGGGATAAATAACTAAAAGGGCCCGGCAGAACCCAGTAGAACCAGAAAGCAAGAACAAGGCAGAAAGAAACCGGAGAAAGGAGAAGATCTCGTATAATAGAGGAGTATCCATCCTACTTTACTAGCAATTTGTTTTATATTCAGCGGCCCGGGGCAAGTACAATTTGGAAGGCCCAGCCGTCCACTGTCCCGGGTAAGACGTAGTGTAGTGTATCAACAGTTGAAGTTCTGCCAGTATCTTATTACAAGTTACTAACTGAATTGCGTTGGACACACCAGTTCTCGTCAGATCCCTGAAGCACATGGGTGGTTGGTAGTGAACGTTGGGTTTGCTAATTTCCCCTCTCCTGCATCCCCTACACCTACCTCATCCTCGCCTGCGAGCAGCCTCCTTAAGGTTCGGCCTGTTATGGCTGCTTGGCTTACTCCCCAACCAGTTAGCATCACATACTAACATAAGTTATTATACAGGAGTTAAAATTGCCCTTGTTAAGGGGGAGGCCTTAAGCGGCTGCCCGTATTGCCCCCCCCCCCCCAGGCGGGCGATCTTTATATATTGTTGTTCTTGTAGAGACCTGCCTCGGTGTAGCAAGTGGTAGAGTGCTCGATTTAACGCGCCAGTGATTCCAGGTTCCATACTGGTTTGAGGTTGGTTGGCTTCTTTAGGGCGACAGAGAGAGAGGTTCCGAGTACTCCTCCTTCAGATGAGAAGTAAAACCGAGGTCCCGTGAGGAGTACGATGGCATTTACACGTCAAAGAACCCGCTCCATTATGCAACGGGTAGATGAGGCAGGAATAGAAACTCGCCACCTTGCGTCGCTGGAGTGCCCCAACGAACAGTAAACCGACGATAAATAAACATAGGGGGTTGCAGCTTTGGTCGGCAACCGGCTGCGGGAAAACACCAGCCAATAGTTCACCTTTGTGTCCATTCAGAGGGGCAAGATGGGTACCCGACCCTACTATAGGCGGGGGAAGGGTTAAGAGGTTGCTTTGCTTGCTACATTTGTTCTTGTAGAAACATTTATTTCAATTACAGGTGACAACCCATCTCCCTTGCAGAACGCGGGCTGCACTAGTCTTTGGTCAGTCTCGATTCTGTCTGGAGTCAGGTTCCGTGCATCGCGGAGCTGATCATTCCAGAGATTGAAATTCCTCGTCAAATTCGCAAGATGCCGTCTCAACCAGTCATCTTAAGAAGTCTTCAATCCTGAAATTCTCTTCAGTTCACTTGCACTTCATTGTTTGATGAGTCTTGGGGTTCCCTTGCTGTCCTTCATCACGGGCCACCAAATTTGATTTTTTTATTGAGTTCAAACGTTTTTATTGAGTATATTAGATAGCCTGGGGATGGGGGGGACATCGAGGTAAAAAAATGAGGGAGAGTAGATTGAGGTCGGATGGACTCGTAATGAGAAGAGGGGGAGAAGCACCTTTAGTCCATTACAGGAATGCAGGTGGTTGGAAGTCCCCGGGGTAGGGAAACACCGAAGCAGACGTTGAAGCAGGTTGTTCGTAAGGATATGTTAGTGTGTGGGGTGGACGGGGACCTGGTTGGAGATAGGCGAGAGTGGAGGGCTACAACCCGCAGACCCGACCCTGCCACATGCCGGATAAGGGTGTGATGAAGGGGATATTGAGTTCAAATGTCATATTCTGACCTCAGAACAAAGGTTCATGGATATTTGATGTGTGGTTGACGTAAGCGATTTGAGGGAAGAATTTCAATTATTTCTGGACAACAAATGTTGGTGGTCACTTCCCACCGCTGGATTCGACGCAACAAGTTTCAGAATCTCTTGTCAGACTGAAGAGGAAGACACAAAGAAAAACATGAATTTTGCAGAGGACAATTCAGTAGTGAGCATAAGGGCTGGATCCAAATCTTACAAGCCCAGTGCATGGTCCAAAACCCAGGTTAGAGTGTTCCACAACTTGAATTTGGACGTCAAACAAGGTCAGATGTGAGTATTTTAAGATTCCTTTTTTGGAGTTTCATTACTCGTTAAAGTTTAACGTGGGGTAGGCCGGCATCCCCCACCGACAACAAAGCCATTATTCCTGCGGGTTCCAGACGCCTGGCTGAGGCGCCCCCAACTAGTGCATGTTCAGTGGATCCGCAGAACCGACCCTGCCACAGGCTGGATAAGGGTATGATGATGATGATTAAGCGTCAAAGTTTGCACTTTCGGCTTTCAGTCAGAATATGACAATTTGAGAGTTCTATGCAAGTACCCCCCTCGGTGGGGCAGGAGATAGCTTGCTCGGTTTACTTCATTAGTGTTCCAGGTTCGATATTGGATCGAGGTGGGTTGGCTTCTTTCGGGCGAGAGAGAGAGAGGTTCCGAGAGCACTTTCCTTCGGGTGAGAAGTAAAACCGAGGTCCCGTGTGGTGTACGATGCAATTTGCACGTAAAGCAACCCTCTCTACTATGAAACTGGTAGATGAGGCAGGTGTAGGAGCTTGCCCCCTGGCGTCGCTGGAGTGCCCCACCAAACAGTATATAAACCGACGATCAATAAGCCTAGGGGTTGCAGCTTGGGACGGCAGCCGGCTAGGGAAAAATGCCGTCCAAACGATCACTCGTGTGTCCATTCAGAGGGAGAAAATGGGTACCCGACCCTGCCATAGGCAGAGAAAGGGTGAGGAGCTGCTTTTGAGAGCTCTAGGCAGATGAGGCACCATTGGTTGGTGTATTTTAATTAAGATAACTGTTAGACACAGGGTTTGCCCGGATTTAACCAGAGGGTGAGTCATATTACTTAACCACTCATCCAACTTGTATTGTAACCTTTCAATGTTTCCTCGTCCTTAAAATTCCCGAAATACTAATGCAAAAATTTCCCACCTGGATTTCCCCAGAGAGCAAGTGGGGGTTACCTTAGGCCTATCTGGACGTAGGCGAGAAAACATCTGGAATGAGGGTGATATTCTTAAACGGGTGATGTCACTACTCACTCTTACGATAAGCGGCCACTCATGTCAGTACTAGCAGGGGTTGCGTTGCTTAACTTCAGTAATCAGACGAGAACTGGTGTGTCCAACGCATTTTGCTACTCCCAGGGGTCCTACGGAAGGTGTTAAGGAAGAATGGGGTAAAAGATGAGTATGTCCGACTAATGCAGAATTTAGGTCCATTGTTGTTTGTTGGTGTTTTAGGGCCCTTCAACTACAAAGGTCATTACAGCCCCGTCCACAGCATAGTTCTGATGCAGAGACTGCACAGACACTACACTAATGCGACGATTTTTGGGTATTAGCAGTACCCAGTTTTCCCAAGCGGCCACCCATGTTAGTAGTAGCTGGGGAAACGCTGCTTAACTTCAGTGATCAGACGATAACTGGTGTGTCCAACGCAATTCGCCGCTCTTTAGGTCCATAGTTAGGGCTAGGGTTATAAAAGAAATGCCAGGTGAAGGTTGGGGAGGTACACCAGTGTTCGGTGCTTAACTGTACCTGTTCGTTTTGATAATGGGAACTGCTGACTGGGCATACGGGAATGGGTGTCCCGTCTGAGTACATGCTACAGTATTTGCAGATAGAGGGTAAATTGAAGTGACCCTGGGGAAAGAAGCAGAGTAAAGGACTGAAAGACGCGAAATCCTCTTGGATTTTGTAAGCTAAAGGTCTATAAAAAGGAGCGCACTGCAGATTCGATTGACCCTGAGGGTGAACGAGATATAATGAGCTGTGCCCTTGATTCTTTCTTCAAGATACGCTCTTCTGGGTCCAAATGGCTCTGGCAAAACCACCATTTTGCGATGCATTTTGGGTCAACAGACATTAGACTGCGGTACAATCCAAGTGTATGGCTACCAACCCGGATCAGAAGAAAGTGGCGTACCTGGTGCCATTATAGGTTACATGCCTCAAGTAGGAACCAAATTTTTCTAGTCACGGTTAGTCAATTGAAGGTCCTGTCACTGGATGTTGTTGGGCTCTATTTTTTGGGGGGTGTTTTATAGGAAACTTGCTTATTCGATATCATGACCATTGGAGAAAACTTCTGGTATTATGGCACTTTGGTAGGGATGTCCAAAGAAGACATTAAGAAACAGGCGAAATTCTATACAGCACTTCTTCGATTGCCGTCAAGAAATCGATTCCCGTCCCAATTGAGGTCAGTTGGATAAAAGTTAACTACACCTGTACAGTATTTGACCCCAGGTGTGACTGCGAATCATTGCTTATCGCCGTTTCTTTTATCAATTTAGTTATGGTCAAGGACGACTAGTGTCATTTGCCTTGGCATTACTTCATCAACCTCATCTGATAATTTTGGATGAACCAACACTTGGAATGGACCCCTTGTTAAAAGACCGGTAGGGCAACAATGTACCTGCCTTATGCCTTTTGGACAACTTAAGGCTCGATAATGTCACTTGTTATTTTGGAATTGATAGCATGTGGAAACATCTGATTCATTTGACCATTGAGAGGAAAGTGACTGTTATGCTGACAACTCCTCATACGGAAGAAGCGGAAGTAACCCACCGAGTAAGTAATAACTAGTCCTGATATTGTGGTCAGCAAATGTAACTAAATATACTAATAAATTTGGCTTCAGGGACAAGTGAAAATTCCTGAAGTTAGTTTTTGAAGGCAGGCCTGAAATAGTTCCCAATAATCCCGCCCTAGTAGCGCAATTTGCCTGCCCTAAACACATTATTATTCTGGTCCTCGCTAACGGATGACCTTTGTCTTAAATGTTGGTTTTTTTCAACTCTTACATAATGTGAAGATCGGAATGTTGCACGATGGTACAATGGTTCATGAAGGTGATACCAAAAATAGTATGCATTCCTTCAGTTGTACTACTTTGGAAGAAGTTTATGAGAAAGTGTGCAAGAAGCCACGAGTGCGAGTGCCACCAGTGCCACCACGAGTAACACCCACGGATGGCAACGAACTGACCGACATTGTGATGACCAAAAATGAAGGGGCCGAAGCAAGTACGAGCCACCAAGAATCAATGACAAGATCACGTCGTTGGACCACTGACATTCTGCCCAAAAAGAAGTCTTTTAACAACCACTTTAGCCGATCAACGTGCAGACACTTGCACCTTCGATGGACACCTCTCAAGAGCATCATTATCAAAAACTTGTTGGTTTTTCTTCGTCCCTCTTGGTAATTATAATTACCTTGTGTCCATTCAGAGGGACAAGATGGGTGATATCCACCCTGCCATAGGCGAGAAAAGGGTTAGGAATTGCTTTTGCCTCTTGGTAATTTTAATTGACCACAAGACCAGGACCTAGTGCTGTCTTTTGTTTGCTTGTTGGTGTATTAGGGCCCTTCAACTACAAGGTCATTAGAGCCCCGTCTACTGTTTAGTTCTGATGCAGGGACTGCACAGACGCTACACTAATGCGACGATTTTTGGGTACTAGCGGCACCCAGTTTTCCCAAGCGGCCACCCATGTCAGTACTAACTGGGGTTGCGTTGCTTAACTTCAGTGATCAGACGAGAACTGGTGTGTCCAACGCAACTCGCCGCTCCCCTAGTGCCGTCTTAACGCATGGGCCTACTGGGTACTTGCCCTGGGGCCCCATGCTAATCCGTTGTTGTTCGTTGGTGTTTTAAGGCCCTTCAACTACAAGGTCATTAGAGCCCCGTCCACGAGGCCGTAAGCCAGGCAGCCATAACAGGATGAGCCCTTAGGAGGCTGCCCGCGGGAGATGAGGAGATAGGTGAAAGGATGAAGGAGAGGGTTTATTTGCAGCACCCAACGTTCTTTACCAACCACCCGTGTTGATATTGACGTGGGCTCGTGCTGCTTAACTTCAGTGATCGCACGGGAACTGGTGTGTCCAACGCAACCAACGGTATCAAGTTTTCCCAAGCGGCCACTCATGTCAGTACTAGCAGGGGTTGCGTTGCTTAACGTGAGTAATTCAGACGAGAACTGATGTGTCCAACGCAATAAGCCACCCCAAGGGGGGGTGGGGTGGTAATGATGATGATGATGATGTTATCATGGACTCCATTTCTAGGATACTGGTGTTCACCCTGTTATTGCCATCTGTGATAATAACTGCAATATTTCATTTATTTGGCAACTTGAGTCCACTTCCTGTAAATGTTGTCAACGAGGACAGTGGGCAATATGCCAACATGTTCCTGTCCCAGTTAAATAAGGACATCATCGAACTGGTAAGTGTACACAAGACTCGCGTAGTTTGTTACAACATTTTCTGTAAATCGTTTTTGGTTATCGACAGGTACCCACCGATTCCTTGAAAACCGCAGAGTTAAACTTTGCAAACCAAGAAGTTATTGGGATAATTCATATTTATACCAACTTTACGACATTGTTCCAAGCAAAGTCAGTTACAAATTATTATTTAACTACACATTTAACGTTCATGTCCAGTAGTAATTGACCATTCGAATTTTAAATAGGTTGACCAATGGTTATATAGCTACCAAAGAGGTTGCGGGCAGTAAACTGTTTGCATTTTCCATCGACAACAGTGGTAAGTAGCCTGTGCCAACCAACCTTTTATTCGCATTGCTACGGATGACTGGTGAAAGGGGAAATGCAACTCCAATCCCTTTTTCGCCTATGGCAGGGTCGGATGCCCGTTTGTCCCTCTTATGGACACAAGGGTGACATATTGGACAGTGTTTTTCCGCATTCGGTTGCCGACCAAAGCTGCAACCCTTATGCTTATTTATCGTCGGTCTACTGTTCGTTGTTGTTTGTTGGTGTTTTAGGGCCCTTTAACTACAAAGGTCATTAGAGCCCCATCCACAGCCTAGTTCTTATGCAGAGACTGCAAGGACACTACACTAATGCGACGATTTTTGGTATTAGCAGTACCCTGTTTTCCCAAGCGGCCACCCATGTCAGTACTAGCTGGGATTGCGCTGCTTAACTTCAGTGATCAAACGATAACTGGTGTGTCCAACGCAATTCGCCACTCTCTACTGTTCGTTGTGGCACTTCGCCGACGCCAGGGGGTACGAGCTTCTACACCTAGGAATTTTTTCCTCATCTACCCGTTGCGTAGTAGAGAGGATTCTTTGACGTGCAAATGCCATCGTACCTAACACGGGACCTTGGTTTTACTCCCATCTGAAGGAAGGCGCAGTCGGGCCTCTCTCTCGACCGAGAGAAGGCAACCCACCTCGGTCCAGTACCGAACCTGGAACCACTGGCTCAGTAATGGAGAACGCTACCTGCTGCGCCACCGAGGCTGGTCTGGTGAAAGGGGAAGTGTTGGCTAATTTAGTATTTCATAGGCCTGAAGTGCTACCATATACTTTAAGACCCTTATTCAGGCCAGAGTGTGCTACTTTGTCCCGTAAGATTATTTTACCGCTCATTTTTATCCTCACTAGGCAGATGGCTTCTCTCTGGCGGAGAGGATACTGTGAGAGAATCCCTAAGTGCGCACCTTCCGTCCTGAAATGAAGGTAAAGCCGGTGCGGAGTAAAATATAAGGTGTAACAGGTTGCTTCCTCCTCCCCTGGGCGTCGGGGAACGAAATAGCGCCCCTTCTCCTCCGGGACGAAAATAGGCCGACTTTAAATTAACATTGAGGTTGTAGCAGCATTAAGCCGGCCTCATAAAAAAATACTGTCCACTTGCTTGCCCTCGTGTTCCCACATGGGACAAAGTGATACCTGACCCTACCGTAAGTGGTTAGGTAAAGGAGGGATTAGAAATGATGATGACATTTTTATACATTTTCTAACCTGAGGGGCTGTATTGCGTTGGACACACCTGTTCTCGTCTGATCACTGACGTTAAGCAATGCAATCCCAGCTAGTACTGGTATGGGTGACCGCTTGGGAACACTGGGTACTGCGCAGTGGAGGGGACTCTAGTGACCTTTATAGTTGAAGGGCCCTAAAACACCAACGAAACGAAAAAAAAATCCGTTGTCGTCTACACTTTAGATGACAGAAAGTTGCTTTTAGCCCTTGTTTACTCGTGACCTTCGCCCACTCTATCTAACCTTTGACCCTTGCCACACTAATGCCCAATTTTACGATTAATGTGGGCTTCTGTAGAATGAATATTAAACGTAATTCTAATATTTTTCTTGCAGTTATTATCTACCACCACCAAGTCTCATTTCATGTAGTTGACCAGTTCATAAATTTTATAGAGTCCTGGAACAACGACACGTTCAAGAACCTTTACCCAGTTATGGTAAGCATTTGTAAGACAACTCTGTTAGTGTTAATCCTGATTAGACCACCGCTCGGAACACTACGACTCAGATCACTCTCTCCCTATTGGCAGTCTTGTCTCTCTACCAGTGTATTGTACGACCATTTTTGGAGTACTGCAGTCCAATTTGGCTTCCCTATAGGCAGGACTCATCTTGGAAAATTGAAAGGATCCAAAGGAAGGCAGCAAACATTGCATTACATAGGTGTTCCCGCAGGGTGAATGTATCTGACGTGATTAGGGAATTAGGATAGGAAACACTAAGCCAGAGGCCGGTATCTTAAAGCATTAGTCTTCTTACCAGGCTGTTGCTGATGAGGTGAGATGGTCCTCTAGTGGGAAGCCTATCCTTGGCTAAGTATAGGAAAAGGAAGGACCATCCATCTAAGGAAATTAGGGCAGACTCGTACTACTGGTCTTTTTTTTTCTCCAAGGGGCATTCGGCAATTGCAATGGTAAGCTCTTGGAGAGGGTAAGGGGGGGGGGGGGGCTTTCTGAAAGGAAAGATCACCTTTGCAAGGGGGGACACAATAGATAATAGAGCATAACTTTTGAGGGGTTGTATGGTTTTATATTTAAGAATGAGTTAGTCTCTCCACTGCCAAATTGGCCTAATAGGGGGGGGGGGGGGGGCTTGCAGTGTATTCAATTAGAATTGTCCTGATTTATCACAAAGCCCAGCACGGGGCGCCAAACCTAACAATCCCCAATTGACGTGAGCTAAACGAAAGTTGTCCCCGGTAAAAGGAGGATAACTGGACGCCCCTCCCCCCCTCCCCGATATACAGTCGGCTGACTTTCATTCTCAGCTGTGACGGCATGCAGGCAGGTGCTGCCACCACTGTTCTTTTCCTCATTGGCAACTTGAAGGTCTGTTGTGTCAATGTGAAAGAGGTTTTCTCTACCGTTTAACAATTTATGTGCTACTAAAAAATGTAAGGGTGACTCCAAGTAGTCTTCCCGAGGTATTACGTTATGTAGTCCGGCCCTGGATGCAAGCCACCAATCACACCAGAATCCCATCCACATTTCCAGCCCTTGTCTTTAATATAGATGAGCATCTAGTGTTTAGGATAGTGGTGAGTTAATCTGCAATCCTAGTGCAACCATTAAACTTTAAGTCCGGTAAACTTTCTAGGGGCCCTGGCAAGAAGTTCTCATGTGGAGGGTTTTGCTGCCTGGGCAGGAAGTCCTTTCATGGTTGGAGGGGAGGAGCGAAATAAAATAGCTCCGACGAATCAAACACTAGAAGCGAGCACCCCTTATTAAAAACTCAAAAATTATGGTTCATGGGGCCAGACTACCAGTACCGGCGGCCGTCAGGGATGAACAAGCGGGCCTCGGGCCGTCGTCTTCAAGCATCCACAATGCCATGAAGGTTGAGACCTTGGCTCACATGCTAGATAATATATGCATTGAGTATGTTTTGTAGGTGTAGGCCAGCATCTTCCCTCGCAAACAACCCTTAAAATACTTCTACGGGTTCCAGATGCCTGGCTGGGGTTCCCCCATTTAAAGTTATCTCCCCAAAAAAAGGAATTGCAAATCTTGGATTAGGTACGTGGAATGTGGGGACCCTAACAGGGAATCAGGAGAATTAGTTCATATTTTTAAGCGTGGGAGGTTGTACGAAACGATATCAGTGCCGTCTTAAAGCAGTGTGCTGGGGCGTAAACGACAACCACTCACAGGAATAATATGTAAATGGTCACTTGATATACACGAATTAGCGTGAGGCCCCCGGGCAGCGCCTGCTCTAGCACTTATGCCGCCCCGGACAAAAAGGCAAATTGCCGCCCCGGACAAAAGAACAACTTGCCGCCCCCTTGAAGCTGCGCTCTGTTCGCCGGCTCTGTTCTCACACTTAAAGCCAAAATGGCGCCCCTAACTTTTTGCGCCCCGGACAAATGCCCGGGTTGGCCCCCCCTTAGAGCGGGCCCTGCCCCGGGCAAGTGTCCGGAGTGGGCACTGAGGGATATGATAATGTGTGGGATGGATGAGGGCCTGGTGGGTGATAGGCGGGAGTGTAGGGCCAGTATCTGCAGACCCGACCCTGCCACAGTAGGGATCTAGGAAATAATATACGTCAGCAAGTAAAGTAGCCCGCGTCAGCCTGCAGTGATCTGGAGGCTGCAATCCATTAAATGCTTCAAACTCAGATCTTTCAAGGAAGAATTAAGAATTGATTTCATATTTCCTAATATAATTTTATCCTTCAGTTCTTTGTCATTCTGCAAAATATTTGAATTGGTTAACACGCTCGGCAACTACGCCAGTAGTTCTAGGTTCGATACTGGACCGTAGTGGGTCGGCTTCTTTCGGGCGAGAGAGAAGCCGCGAGTGTGCCTTCTTTCGGATGAGAAGTAAAACCGAGGTCCCGTGTGGGTGTACGATGGCACCTGCACGTAAAAAACCCTCTCTACTACGCAACGGGTAGATAAGGCAAAAATTTCCAGGTGTAGGAACTCGCTCCCTGGCGTCGGTAGCATTCCCCAACAAACACTAGACCGACGATAAATAAGCGTAGGGGTGCATCTTTGGCCGGCAACAGGCTGCAGAAAAAACTATGACCAATATATCACCCGGTATCCATTCAGAGGGACAAGTGGGTACCCGACCCTGCCATAGGCGGGAAAAGGGTTAGGAGTTGCTTTTGTATCGAAGATATCATAAAATAAACAACTCCTAACCTATTAAACGCCTATGGCAGGTTCGGGTACTAATCCCGTCCCTGTGAATGGGCACAAGGGTGAAATATTGGACGGTATTTTTCCGCAACCGGCTGCCGACCAAAGCTGCACCCCCCCATGGTTCTTTATCGTCGGTCTGCTGGTCGTTGGGACACTCCACGCGACGCCTGGGGGCGAGCTCCTACACCTGGGGCCTGCTCTACTTGTTGCATAGTAGAGAGGGCTCCTTTACGTGCAAATGCCATCGTACACCACACGGCACCTCGGTTTTACTTCTTATCTGAAAGAAGGTGCACCCGGGGGCCTTTCTCGCCAGAAAGAAGCCAACCCATCTCGATCCAATATCGAACTTGGAACCACTGGCAGAGTAAATCAAGCACTATACCTCTGATTGCGTCACCAAGGCGGTTCAAACAAACTTCTTTTAAACTGAGTCGCTTTATTAATATGTTGTGGTATTTATTATTTTTTTGGTGGTATTCTGTTATCAACGCAGTTCAATGACAATACTGAAGCTGTTGTTGGAATTTTCAGAAGCCACATGCTTATCAACGCACTTTGTACCGTGTGAGTAACATTTGAGTTTGTCGAAAGCATTTCAATAATCCCAGAGTCATGTTGTAACTGTACTGCTTTTCCTGACTAGAGTCGTGTTCTTTGCAGCAGCAGCTTGTGCTGTCATGGTCCTGTTTGTTGAATTACAGAATGGCTCCTTGAAAAGAACCTTTGTGACAGGTAGGTCTTTTGAAAAAAAAATCACTTTGGAGGAAAAACCAGGAGTAGGAGGGAGAGACGAGGACTTTGCTGCTAACCAAAGATTTAATTTCACTAGGAACATCATTAGCGGAAGTAATTATCGGAATGATGGTTGTCCTGTTAGCTATCGTCGGCCTTCAGACTATTTTCACCATTACAACGATGTATTTTCTTAATGAGAATATGACAGTTGGCAAGTGGTTCATGATATTCCTGCTATTCCTCATTCTTTCTCTGTCAGGATCAGCGTATGGTGAGTTTTCATGACTGTCCCCTGTTCACATTGCTAACAATCATGACCATCACCTGTTTCCTTGTAGGCATATTTCTGTCAGTATTGTCCAATCATGTTTACGTGATAGTTTGTAATGTGTCTCTGTGTTTCGTGGCTGTGATCCCTATGAGTGGTGAGTGAAACTACTTGTCAAGTGCAGTTATAATATCCTTACAAGATAACAACAAAAATTTTGCTTTGATAGGTGCCATATTCCCAATTGCAGCAGCTCCTTACTTCTTCCAATATCTCAGCAAAGCCTTGCCTTTGTACTTTCCAGTACAAGCAGAACTACGCATTGTAATGAGTGAATCGAAGGTCTCAGATCACAGAGTGATGTTGGGATTCGTCACATCAGTTATCTGGACTTTTGTCTTTTTGATGTTGTCCGTCAAACGACTTACTTCACTAAAATAATATTAATCGTTTACAATTTTTTAACATTCGAATAATTCAACAAGTATCGATACTTTACTAATATCTGACGTATCAATTTTTCAGTTGACTCTTAGTCCCTCCCTCTTTCCCACCTCTGACGGGCTGTGCCCTGTAAAGATCCCCGTTTAATACACACGTCTAAATGGATTACCTGCTTGACCTGTGAATCTATGGTTGCAGTGCAGCTTGTAACCTGACCCGGTGCGAGAGGAAAGGACAGGCGAAACCTCAAGTAGGCCTTCTGTATCGCATTGGTGTGTTTTTTTTTTTTTTTGGTTTCGCTGGTGTTTTAGGGCCCTTAAACTGAAATGGTCATTAAAGCCCGGTCTATTTCGTAGCTTTAATGCAGAGTCTGCACAGACACTACGCTGTTACGACGATTTTGGGTATTAGCAGTACCCAGTGTTCCCAAGCGGTCACCCATGTTAGTATACACCAGCTGGGGTTGCGTTGGTTAACTTCACTGATCAGACGAGAACCGGTGTGCCCCAGGTAAAAGAACCTCAGGTTTAGGAGTTTGCTCTTCCTGACGTGGGTAAAAGGAATCTTCGGAAAAGGTAGGCAGACATTAAATAAGCAAGGCAATCCGGCATTCGGTCGGAAGGGGGAGAGGAAGCCGACTACTTGAAATACCATCCAGCCTGGGCCTGCATCCAGCAATTCGTCCCGTTCGTTCCTGATGCCAACTGGCAAAGTGTATAGCCTGCCCTACCATAAACGAGGAAAATGCGTTGGAAATAATTATGATAATGGTAACCTAGACCACTGTTACTCAGTGCTAATCATCGCACAGGCGCTACGAGCACCGTCTTGAGATCTCTGAAGGTGAGCGGCTTTCATATCTTAACTGCAAAAAGATAAAGATAGAGATTTGGTTTTAAGGACACGGCTAATTAGGATCTTTATTCAGTAATAAACAAATTTGACGCTATTACTACGTAGAACAAGAGGGCCTCAAAACTAGGTTGAACTTGGGGCCCTCCAATTACTCGACACGCCACTGTTGTTACTGCTGTTTACTGCTATCAACCCATTTTTTGTGGTGAGAAAATATTCAATTAAATACACGAGATGTAATGATAGACTCGCCTCGGTGGCGCAGTGGATAGCACGCTCGGTAACTATGTCAGTAATTCTAGGTTACATACTGGGCCGGGGTGCGGGAGGGGCGAATTGCGTTGGACACACCAGTTCTCGTCTGATCTCTGAAGTTAAGCAGCGCAACCCCAGCTAGTAGGCCTACTGACATGGGTGGACGCTTGGGAAAACTGGGTACTGCTAATACCCAAAAATCGTCGCATTAGTGTAGTGTCTGTGCAGTCTCTGCGTAAGAACCATGCTGTGGACGAGGCACTAATGACCTTGAAGTTGAAGGGGCCTAAAACACCAACCAACATGGGCCGGGGTGGGTTGGCTTCTTTAGGGCGAGAGAGAGAGAGGGGGGAGACCCCAAGTGCGCCATCTTCCGAATGAGAAGTTAAACGGGTAGATAAGGCAAAATTCCCAGGTGTAGCTTACCCCCATCCTTACTGACTTCTGGTGGAGGTGGATTGACCCAACGAACATTTTGCCGGCATAGGGGTTGCAGCCTTGGTTGGCAACCAGCTGTGGTAGAATGAAGGCCAATGAGTCGTCATTAATTCGTCTCTTACACGTTGTTGCCCTTTTTTTGTAATGACCGTGAGTTCTGGGTCTAATTGTCTGTCTCGCCCTACTCTGTATAGAATCACGCTCTAAAGTCAAGTTGTGCATGAGCCTGTCTACTTCTGGAGGTAATCGTCTGAGAGGAATCGTCTTTTACGTGCAGGTGGAAACATCCAACAAAGAAGGAATACTTAAGCCTTGTTACACCTGTGAGCACGGCAGAACCACGGGTTTACGAGTCAAATACACAGTGGCACCAGGGCTGGACTATCGAACAAAAGAGCACATTTTGGCAACGTTTTAACTTGATAAATACGGCAGACATTATGGGACTGAAGACCAAGCCTGTGGCAGGGTTGGGTCAGCGGATTTTAGCCCTCCACTCCCGTCTATCTCCCACCAGGTCCCTGTCCATCCCACACACTACCATATCCTTACGAACAACCTGTTTCCACCTCTACTTCGGTCTCCCCCTGCCACGGGTGCTCCTAACAACCTGCATTCCTGTAATGGACCTAACGCGCTCTTCCTCCCCTGTAATGGACGACTTTCCACAGATTCTCCACCGATGTCCCAAACCTCAATCCACAGGACTTATAACTACGGTAGTTTCCACTTCAGAAGTTTAATTGGCCCTCTCTAATCGACTTCAATTTAGATCATACCCCGTTCCCTCCTTTCTGGGTTACCGACAAAGAGATTGTGTCGAGGAACACCTTGAAGAGCACACGTACCAGCCTGGTTCGGTAGCGAGCTTAACTTTGGACTCATGGTATGCAGGTTCGACACCTTCTGACTTAGGAGGATAAGAATTGGAGACATTACGAACGTAAAAAGCCTTAAAAGATTCTATTTATGTATATTGTTAACTAACCTGGTATGCTTTTTTGGCTGGATCACACCAATTTTAGCATTAAAAAATACCTTACAGAACTGGCACCCTACGGTATTTATTAGGGGCTGAGCCCGATTAAGTGGTTTTTAGGGGTTTAAGGCGTTTAAGGGTTTAAGGGGCTGAGCCCGATTAAGGAGACCATGTCCCAGTTGTTCCTCACCTGCCGCATGTTGTTGATGATGGTGTCAGGGGCCAAGTGACCCAGATGTACCTCCAGCGCCGTACGTTGGGTGGCCCATGTACCACAGAGGAAGAATGTGCGATGGGCATTGTTGTCCACCCCCGGCCAGAACGGGCACTCCGCGGGGTTCACTTTTCCTACCTTTTGCAGGTAGGCGTGGAAGTACCTGTGTTCTCTCAAGATAGCGTTTACTATGAACCAAAAGATGTGCTTATTAATAACAGGTCTCCACTTTCTATTCCAGACAAGAATTTCGAGCTAGAAGGGGAGGCCCCAAGTACATTCGCCCCCGAAATATGGAAGAGTGGTTCGGTGTTCAAGCCCATTGGCATTTTCAATAGCCCACCAACTTTGCTATGAAAAGTAACGGCTAGCAGAGACGGGAAGCACTCAGGGTCTCGTCAGTGTACCGTATGGTCTCCGAGCCTGCGGTCCTAGTGATCTCGAGTACCACCCCGATCGACCTCGTTGTTTGGAAACCCCGGGCGATCTACTGTACTTTAGAAAAGTGGAGGTTGACAAGGAGAGAGCGACTGCGGAGGAAAGGATACTCGGGTTGAACAGTTGGTATACTGACTGCTGGGGCCAAGAATGAATAGGGAGTTGGACCATGAGTCAGAAGGAGATACAGGGAGATACTTTAGCCCTTATCTGCATAAGATGGAAAGAACGAACTCAGCAGAGTGCCTATCCTTTCTACCGACGCCCACCATACCCGAGTCATCTCGTCCCTGACATTCGACCCTAATAATAACTATCATAAAACAGATCCATTACCTGAGCAACGTCATATATACTCTTACAGTGTCAGTATTGCTGATGATAAACAAGAAGCATTTTAAAATTATTGTCGAGTCTGTCGTTTACGTGCCAATATCTGCAATGATGTGCAGAGAAAGCAAGGACAAGGACAGTGGAGTAAGTCGGTCTTAGAACTTCTGGAAACTGAGCCTTTTTACATTTATGTTCGTTCCTTCGTCAAATTATGAAGCATCATATCCATGCATTAAGGATTACATTTAGTCACCTGGAAGGCATTAGAAATAACCTCCAGATCTAAATTTACGATTGTTTAAATACGCGTATACAATTTTAAAAACCTTATTTAAATTTACGATAACGCATTGCTTTTGTCTAATAAGCAAGGAACTACTTTACGTAAAAAGAATAATTGTAATTTCAGAATTCTGACCTTGGATTAGGGTAATTTCTGCCTACATGTTGTTGAATGATAATGCTACCTTTAAGTTACTTAGCACTATTTCAGTAATAAAATAATAAATTCATAGTGATGAAAGGACCCTATAAGGCCACAACTATATCATAAAAATGTATCAAAAGGTGACGTTACCTGCGGCGACTTCGCCTCGCCATTTTCATTACTGTTGAGTTGGAGAGAAAGGTACAACGCGTTCTAAAACTATTTAGAATTCTCATTGGAATGATGGGAAGGGCTTTTCATATTCTAGAATGTTCTCGAACTTTCTGACGCCTATATAAGGCTGCTTTCACCATCAGTTGGCAGTCATGGCTTTGATCGAACAGCCGTACTAGTTCCGTCCATCTAAAACAACTCCTAACCCTTTTCTCGCCTATGGCAGGGTCGGGTAGCCATCTTGTCCCTCTGAATGAACGCATCATCATTCCCTTATCCCGCCTGTGGCAGGGTCAGGTCTGCGGGTCCTAGCCCTCCACTCCTGCCTATCTCCCATCAGGTTCCCGTCCACCCCACACACTACCATATCCTTACGGACAACTTGCTCCTACGTCTGCTTTGGTCTCCCTCTGCCCGAGTGCTTCAAAAAGTCCACCACCCCCAGGCTACCTCTAATATAGGCCTACTCATTCCTAATTCAATCAGCTCTCGACACCTCGGCTACTAGCATTCTTTTGACGTGGCTCTTCCTCACAGCCCCCACTGGCCTAACCACTGCCCTGTAATCTTCCCTTTCCCTATCACACAGGCCTCCGCTTTCTTGTCTCCACTTCAACCATCCCCCATTGATTCTATGGGTTACATCGGAATCTGTCTCCCCATTGTTCTGGAACACTGATCCTAAATACTTTACCACTTGCACCTTTGTCGCCGTTTCGCTCCCAGAGAGTACGTCCCTATTATTTTCCTGTTCTTCCGAATTGAAAGCTAAATACTCTGTCTTCTTCATGTTCCCTCTGAATGGACACAGAGGCGATCTATTAGACAGAGTTTTTCCACAGCCGGTTGTCGACCAAAGCTGCAACCCCTATGCTTATTGATCGTCGGTCTAATGTTGGTTGGGGCACTCCACCGAGCTCCTACACCTGGAAATTTTGCCATGTGATCCCTCTACCCGTTGCATAGTAGAGAGGATTCTTTGACGTGCAAATGCCATCGTGCACCACACAGGACCTCGGGTTTACTTCTCATCTGAAGGAAGGAGCACTCGACGCCTGCCTCCCCACTCTCTCGCCGGAAAGAAGCCAACCTACCTCTGTCCAGTATCGACCCTAGAACTAGTGACGCAGGTACCGAGCGTGCTAACTACAGCGCTTACGAGACGGGGGTTATATTACAAGCTCCGCCCATCATTCTATTACATTTTAGAATGTGTCGTAGAACGTTCTTTCCAACTCCATATTTATTAGCTGAAGACGTGCGGATGTATTTTCAGCCGTTTCAAGGATCCTTTTTTACGAAGTCTGCGCTAAGATTTCCTTTTCATTGTTTAATTATCTAGGAATTCACTAGAAGTAGTTTTAAATTCCCCAAAAACTTGTTTTTTGGTCACTTGAAGACATATTTGAATGTCATCATGTTTATGTCTTTGTGCTCATAGAAAGTTTGACGTCATCATGTCATCGACAAGAAAAGAACAATTGACGTTTTCTCATAATCACTAACTGATAACAGGGAAACACTAGACCTACTGATTTTCAATTTGGTATGTTTTAACATTATTGATTTGATCGACATCATACCTACTGTAATTGCCCAGTATGTTCATTGCTTGAGGCAATTCAGATACTACCCAGGGTGTCTTTCTCCCTGCAGTTGACTTGTACCGTTGTGCCACTGGTTGCCATTGTTATATCATGACCTCATATCGAGTATTGCCATCAAATGGGTTATTTTTTTTTATCAAGAGCCGCTTTCCTCAATAACTTTCCTTTTACAACTTGCTTCAAGCAAGCTTACAATTGTTTTATGACTAAACCTTGACATGGACTCATGGCCAACCATAACATAAATTGTTAAACATTTAAAAGTATCTGGGGAATCTTTTACCAGGACCATATACTCTGATGGCATGACAGAAAAGCTGCTGGCTTTCTCTCTGTTACCAAGTCCACACACACAGTTAACATGCAGAGACCTTACAATCCATTACACAAATCTGTCAATATGGCCATTACACGTTCAATCTTTTATCAATCTGGATCACAGAATTGGATTAAACTGATGCCAAATTGAACGTGTAAGGTCCGTCTATATAGGGATCATTCTGGGATTCATGGCGCCGCAGGTGAGATCCTTTGCTGATTTCCCTAAAAAGCATTGTTACCTTATTTAGCACTAAGTACTGCAAGTCCGCCTTGGTGGCTTAGTGGCTAGCACGCTCGGTAACTTCGTTAGTAGTTCAAGGGTCGAATCTGGACCAAGGTGAGTGGCTTATTTCGGGAGAGAGAGAGAGAGAGAGGGCTTGAGTGTGCTTTGTTTCGGATGAGAAGTAAAACCATCGCTCCGTGTGGTTTACGATGGCACTTGCACGCCAAAGCACCATTTGTGCTTGTATATTGTATCATCATCATACCCTTATCCTGGTTTTGTCTTTTTTTTATGCAAGTCGTACACAGGTAGAGGTTCTAATGCTACACCCCCAAACCCCCAGGGCCTCGTTAGTTTGTCCGGTTTTTTTTCCTTTATTCAATGAAGAAATTACAGACGAATTGGAGAATGGGAATGATTGCCTCGTGATCATCACGCTATTTGATTATAAATTAATTTTTTTTTTGTCAAATGCTTTCTTGGATTTACAACTTGCCTAAACAAGATATGAATATCTACATTGATGCTTAACGTTAGTCGATTTTTGACTATTGACAAGAATGGACTGTCAAAGTGAAGGAGCAAACGTTAGAGATCAAGGTGAAGCAGTAACCATCAGATCTGGTGCGAAATCATACAAATCCCCAAGAGTTGTCAAAGTATTTGAAGAAGTCAATCTAACGGCTCCAACTGGAAAAATGTAAGTAGGACCATATCACATTATTATTACCTGATTGCCCCTTGCAGAACCGGACCGCCCATTGGCTCAAAATGTGCAAAGAACGAGGGTGGTCGCCCGCCTGCTCAAACTTAACAATAACACTAGGGTTTGTCAGTTTTGGAAACCGGTTTTCAACACCCATTTGTTAACGAAGACTCTAAAACCGGAAAACTGGTTTTTTTTTTTTAAATAAAATGTCGGTTTTTGTATAAACCCTAAAAACACCAAAGTTTTAATCCTTTGATGCTCAGGAAAGAAAGGTAATTCTTGCCATGTGCTGGTAGAGTAGCCCATTGCGTTGGACACACCAGTTCTCGTCTGATTACTGAAGTTAAGCAACACAACCTCAGCTAGTACTAACATGGGTGACCCCTTGGGAACACGGGTACTGCTAATACCCAAAAATCGTCGTGACAGCGAAGTGTCTGTGCATTAGAACTACGCAGTGGACGTGGTTCTAATGACCTTAGTAGTTGAAGGGCCCTAAAACACCAACGAAACAGAAAAAGTGGGACCCTCCGATCATACAGAACTGATCTTGCCTATCTCCACTGCATCCACCCACCTTCAACCTACGGGTCACTTCCGAAACTATTTTCTCATTGCTTTGGAACACTGATAGTAGGTCTTTTTTGTCACCATCTTGTCCCCGGAGGGTATGTTACCCTAATATCCCTGTCCTTCCTAGTTGAAAGCTAAATACTCCGTCTTCTTCATGTTCACCTTCAAGTTCTAATATTGTTTAGGTCTTTTAGTACTTCCTCTTTGAAGTTACCAAGGTTCTTAGTATCGTCCGCAAATGCCATGGACTAGGGTAGGGTGGCGGGAGCGGCTGTTTTGCGTTGGTCACACCAGTTCTCGTGTTAATTTTTGGAGTTGTAAGTTCAAGAAATTTTTCTTTTCTTTTCTGCTTGTGGTATGAATTTAAGATATGGATTGTTGGGTCCGAGTGGTTGCGGCAAAACATCCATCATACTTAGTATCCTGGATCAAGTAAAATTAGACAAAGGCACTGTGAGAGTGTTTGGACATCAGCCAGGCACAAAAAAGAGTGGAATTCCTGGACCCAATGTTGGATACATGCCACAAGTAAGTTGATATCTCTTGAAGACGCGTATTAGCCTACATTTCTAATATCGATGCTTACGGTACTTCCGTTGCAGGAAACTGCTCTCTTGGAAGCCATGACTATTGAAGAGTGCTTCTGGTATTATGGCACAATGATTGGTATGTCCAGCGCTGACATCAATAAGAAAAAAAAATATTTTCAAGTTCTACTAAAATTGCCATCGATGAATAAATTAACGTCTAAGTTAAGGTATTATTCATTTGCTCAATTTGAAACTAGCCGAACTTTTATGGGCCTAAACAACGTACTTCTCAGGCTTAAGCATCCTCATCATAGTACCCCTAGCGGCAGGATCGGGTCTGCAGGTTCTAGACCTTCACTCTCGCCTACCTTCCACCAGGTCCCTGCCCACCCCGCACACCACCATATTCTTACGGACAACTTGTTCCCACGTCTGCTTCGGTATCCTCCTGCCCCGGTTGCTGCCAACCACCTGCATTCCTGCATCCTACTGCCCTCTTCTCATTACTTGTCCATACCACCTCAATACCTCGACACCCCGCTCATACATCGCAGCATTTCTCAGACTTAAAAATTAATCATATTTGAGACTCGACTCGGTGGCGCAGTAGGTAGCACGCCTAGTAACTGCGTCAGTAGTCAGGGGTTTGATACTGGACCAAGGTGGGTTGACGAGAGAGAGGCCCCGAGTGCGGCCTTCTTTCGGATGAGAAGCAAAACCCAGGTTCCGTATGGTGCGCGATGACATTTGCACGTAAAAGAACCCTCTCTACTATGCAGCAGGTAGCAAAAGCAAATCCTAACCCTTTTCCTGCCTATGGCAGGGTCGGGTACCCCTCTTGTCCCTCTGAATGGACACAGCGCAATATATTGGTCATAGTTTTTCTGCAGCCGGTTGCCGGCCAAAGCTGCACCCCTACGCTTATTTATCGTCGGTCTAGTGTTCGTTGGGGAATGCTACCGACGCCAGGGGGCGAGCTCCTACACCTGGAAATTTTGCCTTACCCACCCGTTGCGTAGTAGAGAGGGTTCTTTTACGTGCAAGTGCCATCGTACACCCACACGGGACCTCTGTTTTACTTCTCATCCGAACAAAGGTACATTCGCGGCTTCCCTCTCGCCCGAAAGAAGCCGACCCACCTCGGTCCAGTATCGAACCTAGAACTACTATCGCAGTTGCCGAGCGTGCTAACCACTACGCCACCGCGGCGGGTACTATGCAGCAAGTAGATGAGGCAAAAATTTCCAGGTGTAATAGCTCGCCCCCTAGCGTGGGTAGAATCCCCCCCCCCAAAGAAAAACGAAACTGTAGACCGACGATAAACAACCATAGGGATTGCAGCTTTCGTCGGCAGCCCTCTGTGGGAAAACACTGTCCAATAGATCGCCGTTGTGTTTATTTAGAGCAGTGGTTCTCAAAGCGTATTCCGCGGAACACTGGTGTTCTGTGAAACCACTTCAAGTGTTCCGCAAAAAAATTTAATGCACAAATAAAGCAATGGAGAGATACTCTGATGAGATCCGCAGAATCAATGGGGGAAGGGGTCACTGAAGTGGAGACAGGCAAGCGGAGTCCTGTGTGATAGGAGGATCCCAATCTAGTTGAAAGGGAAGTTCTACAGGACAGTGGTTAGACCATCTATGCTCTATGGATCAGAGTGCTGGGCAATGAGGACGAGCTACGTAATTAGAAAGCGAGTAGCCGAGATGCGAATGCTGTGGCACATGTGTGGCGTGTCGAGAGCTGACAGAATTAGGAATGAGCATATTAGAGGTAACCTGGGGTGGTGGACATCGCCGAAAAAAATGAGGGAGAATAGGTTGAGGTGGTAAAGACACGTCATGGGAAGACGGGAAGAGGAGCTCGTTAGGTTAATTCCAGGAATGCAGGTGGTCGGTAGCACCAGGGGCAGGGGGAGACCAAAGCAGATGTGGGAACAGGTTGTCCGTAAGGATGTGACAGTGTGTGGGGTGGACGGGGAACTGGGGAGAGATAGACGAGAGTGGAAGGCTAGAGCCAGCAGACCCGACCCTGCCACAGGCGGGGTAAGGGTATGATGATGTAGTAAATACCAAGTGTAGAAGGTGTACAACCTGCTTTACAGTTTATGTTGAATTGTAAGTGTTCCGTGCTAGTAAAATGTCAGTTTAGTGTTCCCCGACTTCAAAAAGATTGAGAACCACTGATTTAGAGGGACAAGATGGGTACCCGAACCTGCCATGGGCGGAAAAAGGGGTTAAGAGTTGCTTAAACATTAATCCTATTTAAAAATGACGGAGGCGAGTTAAATATTACATTGGCCTAAATATGTGTTATTGTTTTGTTTTCTGAATGCGAGACAGTGATGGTGAGGGTCGTAGAGTATCGTTTGCTGTCGCATTAATGCATCAGCCGAAATTACTCATTCTTGATGAACCCACTGTTGGAATCGATCCTATTTTTAAAGACTGGTAAGAGGGAGAGACTGGTTTTATGCATCTACTTCCTGTATTTGAAGGATATCTAGTTGTTTAATCGACTTTTATGTCGTTATTTACATTTTTATAGTATGTGGAAACATTTGCTTCATTTGAGCAATGAGAATAACACAACTATCATACTGACCACTCATTATATTGAAGAAGCCAAAACTGCCCACCAAGTAGGTGTTTCATCTTACGTTCTGTTAAACAAAGTGTATCTAATCTCCAGTATACCATGGAAGCAGAGGCGTATCGAAAGGGGGGGGGGCAGTTGTCCCAGAGCGCTGTTGCAGGGGGGCGCCATTTGCCACATTTTGATTAAAATTATTGCGGCGGCAACATTCGGGGAGGGGCGCTAGCTGAACATTTTGCACCAGGGCGCTAAATATCTTCAGTACACTACTGCTTCATCATCATCATCATCATCATCATACCATTATCCCATTTGTGGCAGGGTCGGGTCTCCACGCTCTAGCCCTCCACTCTCGCCTATCTCCCACCAGGGCCTCATCCACCCCCAACACTACCATATCCATATAGACAACTTGCTCCCACGTCTGCTTCGGTCTCCTCCTGCCCCGGGTGCTTCCAACCACTTGCATTCCTGTAATGGACCTAACGAGCTCCTCCTCCTCCTCCCCTCTTCGCATTACGTGTTCTTACCACCTCAATCTACTCTTCATCATTTTTTTCAGCGATGTCCCCCCACCCAAGGGTACCTCTTATATTCTCATACATATTGTTATATACCGTAGCATTCGCATCTCTGCTGCTTTCATTCTATTGACGTGGCTCTTCCTCACTGCCCAACACTCTGATTCATAGAGAATGCCTGGCCTAACCACTGCCCTGTAAACTTCCCTTTCAACATTATTCGTGACCGTCCTATCACACAGGACTCCAGTCGACATTTCGTCCATAACGAGAATGAAGAAGTATGGACTTAGTGCTGAACCTGGGTGTACTCCGACCGTCACTGGGAAGCCTCCAGTAGTACCCCAAGGAGTCTTTACTGCTTGGAAAACAAATTTAGCTTTTCATACATCATCATCATTATTGCTAACGCCTTTTCAGGTCTATGGCAGGATCAGGTTCCCGATTTTTGTCCTATTGAGACTCATGGGCGATGTGTTGGGCTATTGTACGTAGCCGGCTGTAACAATTATATTTATTTATCATCGGCGTATTTTCATTTCTTATGGCACTTTTCTTCCACCGACTCCAGGAGGGGCAGCTTCTTACACCTGTGGCCCTGGATTCAATGACGCAGTACCCCAGCAAGCTATTTCTGAAAAGTATAGTCTTTGAGGGTTTAGAAATTAAAGTAGAGCAAAAATCAGAAATAAAACGGTTACAATCTTAAAGACAGATAGTGCGAGGAAGAAGCCGTATAAGTTGCTGGCAGAAAATAAAATTAGGGCCTATTGTACCTCAGGGTCATCGGCGGCACATGATAAATTTTAAATGGCATCTGTAATTTCTCTTCCACCCCGCCGTGGTGGCGTAGTGGTGAGCTCACTCGGCAACTACGCCAGTAGTTCTAGGTTCGATACTGGACCATGGTGGGTCGGCTTCTTTCGGGCGAGAGAGAAGCCGCGAGTGTGCCTTCTTTCGGATGAGAAGTAAAACCGAGGTCCCGTGTGGGTGTACGATGGCGCTTGCACGTAAAAGAACCCTCTCTACAACGCAACGGGTAGATGAGGCAAAATTTCCAGGTGTAGGAGCTCGCCCCCTGGCGTCGGTAGCATTCCCCAACGAACACTAGACCGACGATAAATAAGCGTAGGGGTGCAGATTTGGCCGGCAACCGGCTGCAGAAAAAACTATGTCCAATATATCACCCTGTGTCCATTCAGAGGGACAAATGGGTACCCGACCCTGCCATAGGCGGGAAAAGGGTTAGGAGTTGCTTTGGAGTTGCTTTTTATCTGTAATTTCTCTTCCTGTAGATTGGCCTGTTGCATAATGGAACATTGGCAGTCGAGGGTGCCACAGACGTTTTATTGCACAGTTACAACTGCTCCACATTAGAGGACATGTGTTTGGAAATTTGCAAGGGCGATGTCAACATAGGGGCTCCTGACAACGCAATATCAGATCTGGAAGACACTACGTCGTCGTCTTCGTCAACAGCCGTTAAGATGCTGTCATCTGATAAGGTGTACCGAAAGAAAAAGTCACAAAATGAAATCACTGAATGTCTTTTACGTCAATTGGCAGTTCGACGAAATCCTTTGATCAGCATAATCGTTAAAAATCTGTTATTTTTATCTCGATTTCCTGGGTGAGTTATGACGCGGTTAAGAATCACTGGGTCAACTTCAGCCTTGAAGCACCGGACATTAGAGAGAAGATGAGGAAGAAAATACTGTAGTTCCCTGGGTAGTATGGCGTGTAGTATGTATCCCAACGGGGATTAATTCGTTCAAAACTGCATCTATCAGACCCACAAGAGTAGGGAAAGACAGGGCCGGCTCAGATGTCGTAAAATCTTCAGTCGATCCTGGAGAAGAGGGCATTCCTGGTCAGTTAAATCCATAATACCCCTTTGCAGGTAGTTTGGGCAAGTTCGGCTGCCAACCAAATTGCTGTATAATCAGAAGACAATTCTTGGAGCCCAAGTTTTAGCCGACCTATCCAACCTTATCGTTATTCATGATGATGAGCACGCGTGGATCCAGGGTGGGGTTTTTGGGCTTTAGCTAACCCCCCCCGACGAAAATCCTGGATCCGCCACTGATGATGAGTATGATGGCTATTAGCTTTTAGAGTATTTAATTTTCATTGGGGAAGGACAGTTAAATAAGGGTGACGTACTCTATAGGGACGAACAGGTGACGAAGATGAAAGAGGTTAAGTACTAAGGATCAACGTTCCAAAGCAGCGGGGACATAGACTCTGATGTGACCCATAGAGTCAGCGGGGGTATAGTTGAAGTGGAACAGGCAAACGGAGTCCTGAGTGATAGGAGGGTCCCAAGCAAGTTCAAAGGGAAGTTGTACGGGGCAGTGGTTAGGCCAGCTATGTTATATGAAGCAGAGTGTTGGGGGCAGTGAGGAACAGCCATGTCCATGGAATGGAAGAACCAGAGATGCGAATGCTGTGGTATATGAGCGGGGTGTCCAGAGCTGATGGAATAAGGAATGAGTATATTAGAAGTAGCCTGGGGGTGGGGACATCGCGTAAAAATGATGGAGAGTAGGTGGATTTGGTATAGATACGTAATGAGAAGAGGGGAGGATGGGCTCGTTAGGTCCATTTCAGGAATGCAAGTGGTTGGAAGCACCCGAGTTAGGGGGAGACAGAAACAGACGTGGGGGCAAGTTGTCCGTAAGGATAAGGTGGTGTGTGAGGTGAGCGGAGACCTGGTGGGAGTGGAGGATTAGAACTCCCAGACCTGATCCTGCTATAGGCTTGATAAGGGTATGATGATGATCTCGTTCTATAATTAAAATAAATATATATTTCTAGGACCGTTTTTCTGATGTTGCTACTACCGTCGATCATGTTAGTTTTTATTAATTATTCCATTTCGACATACCTTCACCCACTGACCATGAGTGTGGTCAATGAGGATACTGGGAACATGAGCAATGCTCTTTTATCGTTATTAAGTCCCGATATTATACAGCTGGTAAGTTGATATTGGAATGCGGTATGTTGATGTTTTTTTTAGTAACATAGTTATGGTGTATTGCTGTAATATGGAGTCATTTCTGTAATAGGCCCCGTCCAACTCGTTGGTCACTGCCAAAAAAGATGCTTTCGAACAGAGAGTTTATGGAATGCTTCATTTTCACCCCAACTTCTCGACATTACTGAATAAAAGGTACGTCCGTCACATTCATGAGCTTTCTAGCGTATCGTCTATACTCTATAGAACAACAACGCGAATCATTCATCATCATACCCTTATCCCACCTGTGGCAGGATCGGGTCTGTGGGTTCTAGCCCTCCACTCCCGTCTATCTCCCGTCAGGTTCCCGTCCACCCCACACATTATCATATCCTTACGGACAGCCTGCTTCCACGTCTGCTTCGGTCTCCCCTTGCCCCAGGTGCTTCCAACCACCTGCATTCCTGTAATGGACCTAACGAGCTCCTCTCCCCCTTCTCATTACGTATCCATTGGACCCCAACTTACTCTCCCTCATTTTTTTCTGCAATGTCCCTCACCCCCAGGTTACCTCTAATATACCGTAATCATTCCTAACTCTATCAGCTCTCGACACCCCGCTCATGTACTGCAGCATTCGCACTAAGTAGAGAAGACCCTAAATGATAGTAGAGAAACGACAGAAAAGGGAGGACTAAAGATAAACATGAAGAAGACAGAGTATTAAGGGTTCAGTTGGGAAGGACAGGAAAAAAAAAATAATGGTGACGTACTCTCCAAGGGCGTACTGGTGAAAAAGGTGCCAGAGGTAAAGTACTTAGGATCAACGTTTCAAAACAATGGGGAGCTATTCTGATGTGACCTAGAGAATGAATGGGGGGTGGTTGAAGTGGAGACAGGCAAATGAGTCCTGTGTGTTAGGAGGGTCCCAAGCAAGTTGAAACGGAAGTTTTACAGAACAGTGGTTGCGTTGCGTTGCCAAGTTGCGTTGGACACACCAGTTCCCGTGAGATCTCTGAAGTTCAGCAGCGCAAGCCCACGTCAATACCAACATGAGTGGTTGGTAAAGAACGTTGGGTGCTGCAAATTCACCCTCTCCTTCGTCCGCAGTGAGGAAGAGCCCACGTCAATAGAATGCAAGTAGCCGAGATGCGAATGCTGCCGATTATGCGCGAGGTGTCGAAAGTTCATAGAATCATGAACGAGTTTATTAGTGGTAGCTTGGGGTTGGGGATATCGCGGAAAAAAATGAGGGAGAGTAGATTGAGGTGGTATGGACAAGTAACGAGAAAGAGAGAGGAGGGGCTCGTTAGGCTCATTTCAGGAATGCAGGTGGTTGGAGGCACCCGGGACAAGGAGAGACCAAATCAGACGTGGGAGCAAGTTGTCCGTAAGGATATGGTAGTGTATGGGGTAAACGGGGACGTGGTGTGAGATTGACGAGAATGGAGGGTTAGAGCCCTCAGACCCGACCCTGCCACAGGTGGAATAAGGGTATGCTGATGATGATTTCGGTATGGGAGTCGATTTTACTCCTAATTGTGATTTAACTCATAAGTTTTTGGGTTGTGATCGAAAAACAAAAGTCATAATTGTAAAGTATTTGATTTAATTTAGATTCGACACTGGATTTTTAACTACCCGCGAGACATTGGAAATGAAGATGCTAACCGTTTATGCCGATACTATAAGTAAGTAAACCAAAACTGTATTTGTGAGGCGGATGATGTGTAAACTATTTCATTTGAAGGCACTGGCACATGTTGTCTTAGTTCCCTTCAAAACTGTCAATTGTAATGTTTAAAAACAAAATTGTTTGGAGTGACAAATTTTAAAGTCGGGTTGCACCCATTCACTAATGTCTGTGTATTGTCTATGGTTTAATCTAGATATTCAAAACCACGTGAGATCGACCTACCATATTTTCCACCAACTCTTAGAGTATCTTCGGTATTGGAGTAACTATTCGCCCGTTTTCGAATTCCCAATTTCAGTATAAATCATAATTCAAGATTTTCAATTTCATTCATATGTCAATCATCTCCTAAAGTTTGTGTATTTCTCAAATTGTTTTTCCAACAGTACGATAAAGCTGTTCATTTTGTCGCCCAGAATCCATCTATGATAGTTGTAAAATTCAACATTTACTGCATGTGAGTAAATAGCCATATGGGGACAGGCAAGTAGAATCCTGTGTGATAGGAAAGTCCCAATCAAGTTGAAAAGGCAGTTTTCCCGGACAGTGTATTAGGCCAGCTATGCTCTATGGATCAGAGTGTTGGGCAGTGAGGAAGAGCCACGTCAAGTAGCCGAGATGGGAATGCTGCGGTACATGAGTGAGGTGTGGAGAGCTGATAGAATTAGGAACGAGTATATTAGGGGATAGCTTGGGGGAGGGGGGGACATCGCGGAAAAAATGAGGGAGAGTAGACTGAGGTGGTATGGACGCGTAATGAGAAGAGGGGAGAAGGAGCTCGTTAGGTCCATTTCAGAAATGCAGGTGGCTGGGAGCACCCGGGATACCAAAGCAGACGTGGGAACAAGTTGTTCGTAAGGATATGGCAGTGTGTGTATGGTGGACTGGGATCCTGGTGGGAGATAATCGAGAGTGGAAGGCTAGAACCCGCAGGTCCGACCCTGCTATAGGCGGGATGAGGGTATGCTAATGATGAGTAAATAGCCGTATGATGTAGGCAAGTCAGCTAAATTGTCTTGGAGACACCAGTTGTCGTCAGATCACTAGAGTTAAGCAACCCAACCCAAGTTAGAACCGACATGGGTGGTGGGTTGGGAACACTGGGTTCAGCTAATTTCCCCACTGTTACCTCATCCGGGAGCAGCTTCTATAGGGTCCGGCCCGTTATGACTGCTTGGTCGAATCCCCTAACCGTTGACCTAACTAACAACTACATCTGACAATTTTTTAATCGATATTTAAAATGAAAGTGATACCCTTTTGAAATATCTATTGACAGTTCACTCTACTTCGTTGCACTGATTGGAACTTCTCTTATGCTGTCTGTAGAAATTAAGAAGGGAAGTTTGGAAAGGACATTTGTGGCAGGTAAGCAGATGTGGACAGTTGATGTTTGTCACCGATAATTGAAATGGAAACTAGGGAAACAATAACTTGTGGGTTTAAAAATGTGTTTCCAGGTGTATCATCAGCGGAAGTTCTTTTAGGCTTTGTGATTGTCCTGGTACCTCTGGTAGTGTTACAGAGTGTAACTATCACCATCTTTTTTTGGCTGTTACATGGAGACGCGATGATTGGTTCTTGGGTATTGTTGTGGGCACTACTCTGTTCCATATCACTCTCTGGTTCAACACTTGGTTAGTTTGACAATAACTTATTGTTGTCTTTGTCTACGTAGTGTAGTTACTGTGAAAGGATTATTTTATTTTTTTCAGGGATATTTTTATCAGCGATAATATCCCAGGGTCATCTGATTATTTTCTTTTGTATGTTTTATATGTTTACATCGGCATGCTTCAACGGTAAGTATACTTAGTGACGATCATGGACAGTGGCGTGCCACCCGCATGCAGTCTGGAATATCCCTGTTGCTTATTGTTATTGCGCAATTTGGTCAGACACCATGCCATATTATGACCAACAAAGCATTAATTTACCTGCCAAAGTTTCCATTTTGGTTGTATAATATGATGTTGGAACAAGTGGTGCAGGCTGGCATCTCCCCTCAGACAACCCAGCCAATATTCCTGCGGATTCCAGACGCCTGGCTGGGGTACCCCCAGTCAAGAGTATGTTCAAAGGGCCAGCAGACCTGACCCTGCCACACGCGGGGTAAGGGTATGATGATTGTGGGAAGTAGCGTGCCAGTAGTGTCTGGCGCCTGTTTGCAAGGCCTTATTTGGCGCCCCTACGTCAGTCGTCTCGCCTAATGCAAAATCTCTATATAAAACAAAAGTAACACTAACAATTTAGAAAGAAGACATAGGGGAGGAGAAAATATTTGCAAATGCAAATATTTTCTCCTCCCCTAACATCTTTGGCGCCTTTAATATCCTGGCGCCTGTGTGCCAGCCCGCCACTGATCATGTGACAGCAATGTAACAGTTTTACTGTATAATGTGTTAACTGCGACTTTGTATCTGTTTTGCCCTTGCAGCGACCATAAATCCTGTGGAATCAATGCCTTATTACTTCCAGTATTTTTGCAAGGCTACACCGTTGTATTACCCTGTGCATGCTGTTATCGACATCATCCAAAGTGGTTCGGGGTTGTTGTATTATAGTGTGACTGGTGGGCTCCTAGCATCAGCTAGTTGGACGTTAGCCTTTTTCATTTTATCGATAATTTGGTTCATATTCCTGAAATCACCTAAATAATTTTATTCACTAGATGGAGCTACAGTTTTATTGACTCCTTATAAAATAAAGTTTCAAAAGATGTCTAATTTTTAATGCCTATTATCGTTTTCACTTCATTTCGGTGACATTGGAGGACACAGCGTTCATTAACGGCCAATAAAGAATATACCACAGCTGGAACCATCCTCTGGCAATCATCATCAACATCTTATCGCGCCTCCGGCGGGGTGGGACCTGTTGGTTCTGGCCCTCCACTTCCGCGTTTGTTTGTTTCGTTGATGTCTTAGGGCCCATCAACTACAAGGTCATTAGAGCCCCATCCACTGCGTAGTTCTAATGCAGAGACTGCACAAACACTACACTACTGCAACGATTTTTGGGCATTAGCGGTACCCAGTTTTCCCAAGCGGCCACCCAAGTTAATATTAGCTGGGGTTACGTTGCTTAACTTCAGCAGGTCCTCATCCACCCCACACTATCCTATCCCTTCGTACAACCTGCTCCCACGTCTGCCTAGGGGAATCGTCTCCTGGCAAGAGGAAGTTAAATAAAACTGGTCATTTCGTATATAGTACGTGGATCAGGTGGAAAGTGGGCATGGTATTAGCCGGCTACACTTACTCCAGGGGCGGTGGGAACGGCTGTATTGCGTTGGACACACCAGTTTTTCTCGTCTGATCACTGAAGTTAAGCAACGCAACCCCATCTAGTAGTGACACGGGTAGCCGCTTGGGAAAACTGGGTACTGCTAATACCCAAAATTCGTCGCATTAGTGTAGTTTCTATGCTACCCCTGCATTACAACCAGGGCCGGCGTTATATAATGCGGGGCAGGGTCGGATCCAGGATTTTCGTCAGGGGGTGGGGGTTGAGCTATTGGCAGCTATTGGAAACGCAATTTTCATTTGTCAGTGTCAATGTCGACCCAAAATTTGGGGAGGGGGGTGCAACCCCAATCCCCCCACTGGATCCGCCCCTGATGCGGGGCCCTGTGCACACTAATGATGTGGGGCTCCGTGCCGTCGCACAGTTCGCACACACATCACGCCGGCCCAGATTAGAACTATGCAGTGGCCGGGCTTCTAATGACCTTGTAGTTGAAGGGCCCTAAAACACCAACAAACAAAGAAAGCCAGACGGCAGAGTCAAGAGTACCTTGTGGGAAAAATGGCACGAGAGAGGCAGAGGAGGCGGGGGATGGAAATCTGCAGACAATGTAACGTAAAATGTGGAAAGCCCTTCACGCACTAGGCACATGGTTGGCATCTGTGAGAGACCGTATTGCATTAATATTGTGAGCGTCTTGACTCGAAATTAATGTCTGTCGAAATACAGATTTAAATTACTTATTGAATTGAAAACTATGTTGAAACAGTGTTATAATGGCAAACGTAGGAAATGATGGTAATGTTGCAAATTCAAGAAGACGTTCTCTTCTTGCTGCAATAGCGGTAACTTGTTTAGAAGTTGGATTTGAATCGACGGACAAAGTTGTTCTCGAATCACTGGCGGAAATGTTACAAGGGTGTGAGTGGTCTTTAAATTTTTAAATATATACTAATTATTATTATGTACTGTATTAGCAGTATAATGTTTATTAACATATACGTGCCAGGATTTTGGCTTTCACGATATCAGTGGTTCTCAACTTTAAGTTGTTAAATCAATTCCGGTAGTTTGCCTCACCTTTCCCTTGCAGGTTGGCGGGTCACCAGCCAAACTCAGCCTACCGAACTTGAGCCACCATGAATAATTTGCCTCTAAAACAGTGCACTGTCTCATTTTTTGCTTTTTAACTTTTCTGTCTAGTAATCGTAGAAATTGGACGAAGCAGTCAGTCGTTTTGTGAGTTGGCGTGCCGAACTCAACCTTTAGTTGGAGATGTTATTATGGCACTTATAGAAATGGGTAAATCAATGTGTTGTGAATAAAGTGGCCAACACGAGGGTTACTAATACGTTTCAATTGTTTAGGTATAAATGTAGAATCACTTATAACTTACTCTAAGAGGCAGAATAAATTCCCACTTCCATCACGTAAGTACTGATCCTGACCCCGTATTCACAATAGGGACTGAAGTCTATACATTAGACCAAAAACTGGCTATAGAATTTAGCTATAGGTCTTAGAATTTAGACAAGGCTATAGACTTTGTCTCTTTCGTGAATATGGGCCCTGGTCTGTTATTACCTCGTAAACTCTATTGTCTGTCTTGAAATTTGCGTCTTTACTGTCAGCATCTCACACATCTATGCCACAAACTCCAAAGATACTACAAGCTGGTCAGAAGCGAAATCATCCAAATCACATTCTGGATCATTATCCAGCATTTCCAGATCCGCATGCCTATATCCGCACCTTGGTAATATTGCAGTTTTCAGTGGATGACATCATTGGTAATTATAATGTGTCTAAAAATCTTTCCTCAATTCAACAGACTCATAAACAACCTATTACGGAATATTATGCTATTCGTGAAAAAGCTGCCAGTCAGAAGAGAGATGTTGAACGAGCTCTTACCAGATTCATTGCCAAGACGGGAGATATGCAAACGTTGTTTAATGATGAAAATAATCTTTTTCCTCGTGAGTTTATTGTTTATCCAAAAATCGTTATTTGATCTCGAGAATAAATTTTCATATTGTTTTGCTGTCTGCTTGGCGTAAATAGTGATTGCTTGCAAGCCGATGCCTCGCCCATACCTCAATGCGCTGCTGCCCAAGGATCAAGTTTTTGACGAAGAATCCATTACGAAAACAGCGTCAACTAAGAGACCCAAGTGTGGTATGTCTTTTTAATAAAGTTCCCATAATTTTTATATGATTATGCAATCAAAAGATGAAAATTTTCGTTTTGATATGCAGAAGAATTGCCTCAAAATGATTCTGAAGGTAATAAGAAGGAAGAAAATGAGGCAGAAGTGATCGACAATCCTTACCTGCGGTCAATAAAATTACCAAAGAAAAAGCGGAAATAAAAGGACATTGTCACCACACTCTACCTTGTTTATATCAAGGTAAATTTTTCTCCTCTGTTGTAGCTTATTCGTTTAGTACTCGTATATTTAATAAGATATGAAATGACAATCCTTTTTGATGTTTTTTTTTTAACAAAATAATAAATTATTGCAAATGTTTACCTTTTCAATCATGATTTTATTTTCTACACTTTTTTAAAAATTTTTTATTTTGCTTACAAATGAGTAGACATGTGTATGTGTCTTTAAAACTATCAAACAACTTACAAGCATTCATACTGTAGATCCTATTTATTGGTGTGCTGATAGGTTCTACAAATTAAGTTCAGATTTGTCATCTTTTAATTGATTTTATCAGTTTCACTATAATACTGGTTGCATTCACCTTGAATTAAGTTCACTGAAGTCAAGCAGCGCAACCCCAGCTAGTACTGACATGGGTGGCCGCTTGGGAACACTGAGTATTGCTAATACCCAAACATCGTCGCATAAGTGTAGTGTCTGTGCAGTGTCTGCATAAGACCTATGCTGTGGACGGGGCTCTAATGACCTTGTAGTTGAAGGGCCCTAAAACACTAACAACAACAACAGTGGAAATGGTTCAAGGTACTAATAATAATAATGTGTTACCACCAATATAATTTAAATTGTTTGTATACTCTTGAAGGTTCTATGCCGCCTCGGTGACGTAGTGGGTAGTGTGCTGGGGGAACGGCTTATTGCGTTGGACACACCACTTCTCGATTAATCACTGAAGTTAAGCAACGCCACCCCAGATAGTACCAACATGGGTGCCCGCTTAGGAAAACTGGGTACTGCTAATATCCAAAAATCGTTGCATTAGTGTAATGTCTGTGCTGTCTCTGCACTAGAACGACGTAGTGGACGGGGCTCTAATGACCTTGTAGTTGAAGAGTCCTAAAACACCAACGAGACAAAAAAAATGTAGTGTGCTGGGTAACAGCGTCCGTGGTTCAAGGTTCGATACTGGGCCGAGGTGAGTTGGCTTCTTTCGGACGAGAGAAAGATAGTGGTGCCCCGAGTGCGCTTTCCTTCAGATGAGAAGTAAAACCCGGGTCCCGTGTGGTATACGATGGAATTCTCCAATGAACAGAAGATGGACGATAAATAAACATAGAGGGTTGCAGCTTTGGTCGGCAACCGGCTGAGGAAAATCACTGCTCTACTATATCACCCTTGTGTCCATTAAGAGGGACAAAATGTATGGTGTATGCTCTTGGAGGTCTTCTGACCGCTAGAAACCGCTGAAGCATTTTCGCATTCAGCAATGACTTTCATGATGCAGTTTCTTTATCAGAAGTATCAGTGTTAGAACTGCAAAGGCTCGATTCCGGAGAACTAACAGGAGATACGTTGTTGTCAAGAATCTCTGAAGTTTTTGAGATGGTGCGCCGCTCACAACCTGAACTCCATTTGGAGTTGACGATTTCTCTGGCATTGGAACGCTTGCAGGATGCGCCAGTAACTACCTTAGATTCCTCATCTTGACAATTTCTGTTTGATGGCAGTGTACTTGAACGAGAATGTTCAATTACAGATATATAATGAAACTTAGGAAACCTGTTTTGAGCGTTTAAGACTATTTGTAAGTCATAAGCTGCGTTAAGGCAGGGAACTTGACAGGATCTGTAGGATTTAGCATCTTCCGTTACAGAGTTTACATTATGTTTGGAAAATGGGAAAGGTTTGGCGCCTGGTGTCGAAACACAAGTTGCTGGTCTGTTTTTGAGTTTGCTTCCTCTGCCATCTGCTCCTGACATTACTGACTGAGAGTCAATACGCAGAGGAATGTTGTTGGTCTCTGTGACTTCCTCTTTGATTTGAACCTTTGAAGTTTGATCTTGTCGTCTGATTTTGTCATTCCTATTGTTTGTAAATATGGACGACTTGTCTGTCTTGCTGCTAACGTTTAATTTAATTTCCAATTTGGGTTTTATATCTTTGGTTACTATATGCAAAGGGTCACACACGGATTTTAATAAACAGCCATTGGTGATGTCATTTGTGCCTCGATCGTTTTGGAGTCCTGTCCTCTTCTGATACTCGAGAATACTACTCAATAATTTTATATATTTGATAGCCAGTCGTAAAATTTCATTCTTACTGAGTTTCTTGTCAGGTGGATGTGTCGGAACCAATTTTCTGAGTTCGGCAAATGCACCGTTGACATTTTGCTGACGCCACCTCTCTCGACTGTTGGTAAACATACGTCTAACTACTTTCCTCCCATTGGGACAGTGCTTGAGGTGATGAGTTTGTTGATGCCGATGTGATGACCTTTCATCACCCAGCCCTCCTGCTGTTGCACTCCCAAATCGAGGTCTTAACGACCGCTTTTCAGAATCGTCTCCAAAATACCCTTGGAAATCATGGCCCGTGCTACTTTGCGTTCGAGCACTTCTTACAGATATGGAAGGGTCATCCACTCCGAAAAAGGCTCCTGACGATTCTCTGTCGTCTGAGTTTTTCACGCGCCACTGAGAGGCGTCTTCGCAACCGGAAATGTGACCAGAATTGGATGATGGTTCTCTTGACCAAAATACCTCATCATAGTCGTTATGGTCGTCTGTGGCCGGAGTGCCTACGGATGACAATTCCGATAAATCAATGTCCGAAGAATCGTGGTCTTCGTCACCAAATTCTGAATCGGTGCAGTCCACGTAATTGGTGTCAGTTGTAGCCTCTTCTTTAGCCATGGATCCAAGGTTGGGTGGTCGTGATCCCTCGGAAAATTCACTTTACAAAAATACTGGAAAAAAAGATCAATAGCAGATTTATCTCTTCTCATTCTAAAGGTCTTAATATTGTAAATGCATTACGAAATTTAAAAAAAAAA
>JAAFCE010006949.1:25997835-26013030 GCA_013389805.1 Trigoniulus corallinus | reverse complement strand
AAGTTCAGCAATAACAAACACAACTTGCAATGAATGATGATGACCAACATATTCATAAATCAAAAGTCTGACCTTAGTTTAATATAACTTGACCTCCGGATCAAAATGTTTGCGCTTTTCCTGATGTGTCTCGCTGGTTTCGACAGCTGGAACTGAGCTTAGATTTGGATCATTTGCCAAATCATGACTGCTCTTACTCTTGCCTCTGTATTCCTAAGATGAGGCCGTGATCATCATTATAGGACCTGGTTCCTAATCATTGAGTGCTAGGCATAACCGACACAAACCTTTGCAGCTGTATTCGTCTCCTCCTCATCTTCTTCAGCCTCGTCTCCAAATGATAACAGTTTAAAATTTCTGTTAACAAGAGAAACGTTGAAATATATTCAATGCTTTCAAAGGGATTAATCGTGAAACGAGAACGCGATTTTTGTAATGGTTACTTTGTGCCTTTAGATTTTGCCTGTTTGTTAGGTTCATTTAAGTTGTCTATATTTTTTGACGAGGCTAGCGACCTGGGAACTATGTCCAGAAATGGATTTGATAACACTTGAGTCGATATAATTTTGGGGGGATAAAGCGGGCGATCGTCTACATCAACCTCGGCATCGTCCAACTTCAGCATGTTATACAAGGTATCGCCTGCCACCTATAAGCAAAATACAACGCATTAATTCATAATCGATTATACACACGTTGTGCTGAAAACTTACTTTCCCAAAAATTGTATTTTTGTTTTGTAATTCAGGACATGATCCCAAAGTGAAAAAGAACTGACTTCCATTGTCATCTTTCTTTGAATTTGCCATCGCAATTAACCCACGACGAACGAATCGCAATCTGCTATGAAATTCATCCTAGATTAAATTAATCATACACCGTAAGAGTCCAATTCGTTACTCTCTTGCGTTGCACTGAAGAAAAAGTAATGAAAGTGTAATACTTTGAATGGACGTCCATAAATTGACTCTCCTCCAGTTCCAGTCCCAGTTGGATCACCTCCTTGGGCTATAAAACCTTTAATTATACGATGGAAGATGGTGCCATTATAATAGCCTTCCATACATAACTGGATAAAATTTCGGCATGCTTTAGGAGCTTCTCTTGACCATAATTCGATATCAAGATCTCCAAAGCTGGTCACTATCAACACCTTTAAAACAAAAGATTATTTTAATTTGATTCATGGCACAGTTGACAATGTTTTACTGACGAGATGGGTAGCTCTCTTTCTACATGCAACATACGGCATACCTTTCCTGAAGTTGGTGGCTCTTGGATGTAAATGTTGCTCATCTTGATAGAATACTCTAACCAGTAGGACTTTTTCTTACATTTGAAATTCCCTTATGCTTCGTTATACTCTTGGCTTGCTTCCATACAATAAATTAACTATAACTCTTTAGCATTAAAATTCCAAGGAATTTCGAAGTCAGAATGCAGACAACGTTATTAAGTATGAGACTCCTATTCGGTTAAATAAGCTGTGTTAATTGAAGGGTGACTTCTACATATACGGGTTGCCTTAATATTGGAGCTAATAGTTTTCCATACATATAGAATGGTCTCTGAAGCGCTGTGACTAAGTGCAAATTGATCTCCACAATTACCACTAGCTGAGCTGGAGTGCAAACTAGCGTTGCCAAACGAAAAAGAACAACCGTGGCAGCCAATGCACGCTGCCACTAAGATGCCTGCGTAACGCGGAAACCGCGGAATCCGTGCCTAACAAATCGATGCACTTTCTAACTTGTCAAATTTGAAAATAGTTAAAAATATGGAGTTGTATTGGTATCATTACTCAAATTGCGGTAGTACCGCGGTAGTCGTTCAACCGCAAGAAATTGATTGTCGTGAAAGAAATTTCGACTGGGGGTGACCGTTGGTCATTATCAGGTAGGATGTTCTGGTAGAGTCGCGAACAAAGGGGGACGCAGTTGCGAGGAAGTAAACTTTCTTTTTAATTGGTTTTTGGTTAATTAATGGTTAGAGTGCCACGTTTGCACTTTGACACATTTTATTTTATGTTTTTATCTCTTCCTTGTTTAAAAATATGGAAAATTTAACTTGTCCGTCCACTCCAAAGCAAGTCGTACAACTTTTGGTAAACGAACAATCGCCCCGAATCATGTTCTTGAATGCGGAAGATGTATTGACCACCAGAAAATCTGACGTTTGGCATACCTTCTACTGTTTGGCTTTGGATGGAATTCCCATTGATTATGTGTCTTGTAAACATTGTAAGGTTGTTATGGGACACAAATCCAGAGGCGGGACAAGTGGACTGAGACATCACAAGTGTGCTTCTTTGCGTTCTACCGAGAATACCAATAGTCCCAATACAACTTCTGTTGATATTACCACAACTTCTACTGTTACTACTACTACTGCTGCTACAAATGGTGATACCAAAGTAAAGCCCGACCCAGGACTTCCACCGTCTCAGGTAAGACATAGTACAAAACCATTGGGCTGCCGACTTTAAAAAGTACTAAACAATCAACTGATAAGTCCTTTTTTTTTATAAAAACAATAACTGGAGGGGAGGACCCATAAAATTGTATAAATGATCCATTCATTTATCTAAAACGATTTTGCAAATAAATATAAAAACGTTAGCTGACCTGATACCTCAACTGATAAAGCGCACATGCCTCATTGTTTGCCCTGAGCTGAAAGTAATGGTTTTACTTCGAGCGCCTTCCTTGGTGAACCTTGGTTCAGTGTTTAGGATATTCTCCCTTCACGCAACCTGACGTCCCTTTAGGTATTCGTATGGAGACGAACAGAGAATGGCGAAGATCACAGGCGGAGAGGAGGGAGTGTGGATTGTGTGAGAATCAAGTGGAGGATGTCAGGCATGTGATACTGGCATGTCCAATGCTGGACCATTGCAGGAGGGGTTGGTGAACCCCCCACGTTGCAGCCAAGTTGCGTTGGACACACCAGTGGAGCGGCGAGTTGCGTTGGACACACACACCAGTTCTCGTCTGATCACTGAAGTTAAGCAATGCAAGCCCAGTTAGTACTGACATGGGGGGTCGCTCGGGAAAGCTGGGTATTGCTAATACCCAATAATCGTCGCATTAGTGTAGTGCCTGTGCATTAGAACTATGCAATGGACGGGTCTCTAATGACCTTGTAGTTGACGGGACCTTAAACACCAACTAACAAACAAAACAAGACACGCCAGTTCTAGTGAGATCACTGAAGTTAAGCAGCGCAAGCCCACGTTAGTACCAACGTAGGTGGTTGATAACGAACGTTGGGTGCTGCAAATTTCCCCGCTCCCATGTCCACTACCTACCTCTTCATCTCCCGTGAGCAGCCTCCTAAGGGTTCGTCCTGTTATGGCTGCTTGGCTAACTCCCCAACCCATTAAATGAATCCAGAATCCACATTGGAAGAGATCGTAGGAGTGGCGAGTGTTGGGGTGGCGCGACTACAATTTGTATCAAGGGCAAATATGTTATGGGGGTGCTGGTGGAGATCTAGACATATGGGATTAGCATGAAAGAAAATCTCGCTAGCAAGGTGTCCGTCACATCATCATCATCATCACACCCTCATCTCGCCTATGGCAGGGTCGGGTCTGTGGGTTCTAATCCTTCACTCCCGTCTATCCTCAACCAGACCCTCATCCACCCCGCATGCAATCATGTCCCTTTGTACAACCTGCTCCCACGTCCGCTTGGGTCTCCCCCTGCTCCTGATCCTTTGTGACGGATACCTAGCAAGGTATCCGTTACAAAGGATTACATATTCATATTGATGAAGATAATGACATTCAACACCATGGGACTTCATGACATAAGTTCTGTTGTGACAGAATAGTGAACGCCGGTTAATTCTACATTTCCATTCGTTCGTTAATTGCTAAATATGAGGATGTAATTTATAGTGTTAAAGAAGAACCAGTATCTTATTACAACAATTTCTAATATTCAGCTAAAGCCAATGCCAGTGTTGCCCGGGTTTCCAATGGATGTGTCAGCCAAGTTAAAAGAAGATTGCATTCGGTTTGTGGCCAAAGATATCCGCCCTTACGACATTACGCAAGGGGATGGATTTCGGAGATTGGCGCAAATGTTTATTTTAATTGGTGTGCATTATGGCAATGTTGATGTCTCTTCCATCCTCCCCGATCCATCGCTAATCAAAGTCAGTCTATCTCAAGTGGCTGATCAAATCAGAGAGAGAATGATGGGTGAGTTTTTATAGGTAGTACTGAAAGGGCTCTTCCATCATATATCGAAAAGAAAGTCAATTAATGCGCCTGATTTGGATTTGTATATTTTAGAAGAACTTCAAGCATGCCATCATGTTGCACTATCAACTGATGTTTGGAGCGATTCTGCAAATGGGAACTTTTATACGACTGTATCCGGTCATTACTTTCTTGAAGACTGTTATCAATTAAATTTAAAAACGCGCATTTTAACAACGATGAGGATTACTGATCCCAAATCGAGTGATGTTGCTTGGGAAGTGATTGAAAACGTCATCGACCAATATTCTTTAGAAAAAGATAAAATTACCATCGTTACAGACAATGAAGACCTTAGGAAAATGATCAAGGGTTCAAAGCACATAACTGCGATTCCTAGTGCTCTAGGATGCCTGAACACAATAGTGAATAAAGTCTTATTTAATAAGGATCAAGTTCAGATCAATAAGCTCTTGGAAGCTGTGAATGTGAGTGCCATTTCTTTAACCAATATGACGTGTAATGTAAAGGATGGTTACTAAAAAAAAAAGGACATGAATGTATGCCACACGCCCTTAATAACAAAGCTTTATTTGACGCAGGTCTTATGAGTGATAATGTTTTAAATTTATGTGATCAGAAGCTGATACATCAAATTAAGGAAAATAAAACTGATACTCATTTGTGCCTTCAATTGGAAGAGAATATTGCCAGTCATTGGGGAGGAATGATGACCAAAATGTCATTTCTGAAGAACAATTGGGACCATTTAAGTCAGGAAATTATGGTAGAAGGTAAGGATTGTGAAATTTTCAAGTACCACGAATTGAATCGGATCGCTTTTTCGGTTGGATCCGGCTTAGTGTAAACATTGAGTCATTATCTTAATAATTTTAGACAAACATTGGCTGTCAGACATAGATATGGAATTGATGACAACTGTGATGGATTTCCTGCAGCCTTTTAAGGAGGCATTCGAGCAGTTGTGCGATGATTCTGAGCCTGTTTTACATCTAGTTATTCCTTGGTTGCATCAGTTAAAGGTAGCATTAGAACCTTTCGTTATACCTGGATACTGATTTCGTCTTTGACAATTTATTTCTTTTGTAGACTTTTTGCGAAGAAGAGGATGGCGATTGTAATACTCTTAAAGATCTGAAAGCGTCTGCCAGTAAATTGCTCGAGAGTAATTTTCAAATTGATGATCTGTATACAGTAGCAACAGCACTCAATCCTAGAATGAAAGGTTTGGGATTCCTACCATCCCAGCAACGCTACAGAACTCACGAAACTTTGAGGTAACTACTGAATTGAAGTGGTCTCAAAATGTTTGAAACCAAAACTTAGCTGCCTCCGTTTGCTTTTGAAATTAGGCAATTGGTTCATGCAACCGAAGACGGTCCAGGTAACAAAGTAATTAATCAAGGATCAAACCATGATCTACCTCCTGAAAAGAAACCAAAGCTAAAAAATTTGGAGAGCTTGTGTGACATCGTTGATGAGTCAGAAGTAGATGAAGTGAACTTATACCTTCAACAGACAGTGTTAAAAATCGATAGCGTGACACCGTTTTGGGAGGAACATCGGAATCGGTACCCAAAGCTTTTTAAAGTAGTTCTGCAAGTTTTGTGCCTTCCAGCATCAGCTTCGGCAAGTGACAGATTCTTCAATTCTCGTAGCTCTATTATTGTTAATCGAAGGTCCAACTTGTCCCCTGCTTCAGTTGATAACATCTTAGTCTTGCAAAGTATCTCAGACTACTTGTAGAATTGATTAACCAGGGTACTACAGGAGTAATAACGGAGCAGTGATTATCCATAAAATATTTCAAATCGGTGGAGCCTAGGCAGTTCATGAATCAAATTCGAGTGCCATAACCGGATTCGTAGTGTTTAAGTGTGAATTGCATTGTAACACTACTTCAGCCTTGGAGACCAATGTGAGCAGTATGCCTTTGTTTTTGATATATTTCCTATTTCGTTTCTGAAAATATTTTATTATTTTTTAAGAAGATTGTTCATGAAATATACTTTTATATTCATTCACCTCTTAAAGTGAAACATATCGAACTTTTTTATATAGATATCTATTTTATCATAAACATTTTTTTCAGTAAAGTTTGTTTTTCGTTAGTTATTTCATTTGCAGTAGACATACAATGGAAGGATATGAGCTCATCTAATTACAACACTTGAAAACTTGTCAGGTTTTAACTACAAGACGCTGGAATACTATAAGCAACAATTTATGGCAATGCGGCTCCAAGGAAATTGTCGAATATATAAGGTGGGATGTGATTAGAAACTTCTTTTCTGGATATGTGTCCAAATCGTGTCATATTTTCCAGGAAAAATAATGTACTAACAACTTCAGTTGGTAATTCTGGCGTCCTGTTGCTTCCTGTGATGCCATTACAAGTCATCATTATAACAGAGTGAATATATTGTCCGACGTACGACAGAAACTTTTTGGTAACGTCAGGATGAAACTGTTTGAGCAGAGTCACCATTCCAATGACGAGAGGAATGCAGTCTAGAGTATCTGTCATCTTTTTGCATAATAGTGCACCGACGTTTCTGACATACGTCAATCTGGACATCTGACACAAGAAGAGCAAGAATACAAACAAAGGAAAATGTGGTAAACTTTTAGTGGTGATATAAATTTTAGCCAGGGGTTCCGTGATGCCAGACCAGTCGAGATAGCTGGATAGTTCGTACAACAGAGGGTTTTCTTCCTTAGGGTAGGGCTTAGAAGGGTCGGCGTAATGGGCTCTGATGTCAGACATCAAGGCGTCATTGAGGGTACTTAAACTGCCAGCCAGATATTTGGAATCAAATTTGCAGCAAGTATTTAGCTCATGAGCGATGTGATGCCGTAAGAGTTGCATCTGCCCAATCTTGAGGATGGAGTCAACGAAGCGGCTAGTCATTGCTTTCTGAGTCTTTGCCAATACACTGGAGTATGTTTTCATGGGCTGGATTGCTGGTTTTGTGAAAGTTGAGGATGGGCCTTCAAGAGTATTGGCGAACGATGATAACAGTTCTGCCCACTGTTTGTCTTGTAGGATACCACGTTGTAGCAGCCTCAAGAATGTCTGCAGGTCTTGAACTGTCTTGAAAGACAAGAGACGATCTAGACCGTTGATACCAAAGGTTCCAATAGCCACCTGAAGTTTGGAGAACACCTTAACGTCGATTACTTCGAGTTTCGTCTTGGCATCGTACCAAGTACTAGTCTGGTCGATATAGATGGTCGATTTTGGATCAGTCACTCGTAGGATCTCGTTAGCAAGTCTACCGATAAAATTATTAGCAGACTCGTCCATGGGCACGAATTTTGGAATGGGAATGGCATGTGACTGATAAATGCTCTGCCAGTCATGTACTTTATGTCTCAGGAAGGTATTACACTCTTGCTCCACATTGTAGTTGATAATGCGTGACACTTCCTCTTGCCAAATCTTCAGCCCATAAATATTGATATAGTCTTGAATGTACTCGAAAGATTTCTGAAACCCTTCCATGATCGTACCCAACGCTTCAAGTTTTGGAATCAATTCACTTGTCTTTGCTTTTGGGTTGAATACCATGCATCGGTGAAGTGCTGCGGCTACCTGACGAACAAGTTCCTTGCGAATGCCGTCTTCCAAGAGTTGTTTTGGATCAATTTCGATTATGCCTACTAGGGTTGTTTTCATCATCAAAATCCCTTCTGTGAAAACTGACACTGCGTGGGTGAGATTTGCCACTTCATAGCGTTCATCCAACTGAGCATATTCTTTGAGGCGGTCTTTCTCCAATCTAGTTGGGACTTCTTTGATCTTGTTTGTCTGGAGCCGTATTATTCTGTCCAACAATCCAAACATCGTTTCCGGAATGATCTGCAACACCTTACGGACATATGTGACTAGTTCACCAGAATAGTATTGTGACACTGTCATCAGGTCAGGACTCTTAGCCTGGTTGATTCGCATGAGTGGAAGATCGAGAGCAGAAGATAATTTAAGAAAAGTCGCTCGCAACTTAATAACCAACGATGGATCCTTTTTAATGCCCTGTTGCATGTAGATAGTATAACCGTCCACGATTTCCCACGCGTATGACAAGTCACCTACGATTTGGATGGTGATGAGAACATCCTCTCGGACGCCCAACATTCGGATCATTTGATGCAAGATCTTACGAGAATCCACCAAGAATTGTTTCACTTGAACGTTACTTTCTAATTGGTGAAACTCTTGAACTTCTTCAAGTGCTTGAATCAACTGCACAGTCTTCCGGCCCGTCGCTGTTGGATCGTCATAGCTAAGTGATTGAATCTGCGTACTTATCTCTGCAAACCACGATTTCAAGTCATCATTCCTTTCAACACGAGCCAGGGGTTTCGTTCCCGAGAAAACTTCTGCCAATTCGGTCATGCGGCCAACGCAGTCCTTTTGCCCCTCTTCCCAACTACTTTTCTTTTCCTTGAGCATGTGACGAAATGTCTCGCGAACCTTAAGTTCTAGTTGGGCAGTGTTCAACAGTAACTCAAATACTTGCAACGGTTTGCACTTGCTGTCTTGAAGCACCTGTTCTCTGACCTGGCGACATCGCTTGTTGGCTTCAGCGCTTGATAAAAGAGGATTGGTATGCAGCAACATCCAACGAAGTGTCACGTTGCACTCACGTATAAGGTTAATAACGCTGTTGGTGCAATCTAACAAGGTGTCCTCCACCAAAACCCCTTCTTTGAGGAGACGCTGGACTTCGGGATTAAGTTTAGCCAATTTGGCAGCATGTTTGGATGCCATTTCTCTGATGATGCGGGGTTCTAGAGTATTGTTCAGAGCCTGTTTAGCTGCTCTGTAGGGTTCCCAGGCATCAATTAAATTCACAGTGAGTCCCATGTAGATCCCGATAACCCAATTATCTGGGAAATAGCGATCGACGATCTCTCGCATTTTGGCAGTGTTACTGTGCAAAATTTCAGGTTCTAAGTACAATACCACGTATAACATGCCTGCCTGAGTGGCTACTGCTGTACTTCGATGTTCAGGAAAAGGATAAGCTGACATCTGGTTATACACATCATCTGACCTCAGACGTCCAATAACCATACTGACGTACGTCGAATTGATAGGACAACGTCGGAAGTAGTCTTCAGGATAATTAGCAGGGCGTTTGCCACTAACTCCGTGGATATAACCAGTGCTACGCAGTAACTTGCAAACATCGTCTACGTTGGAATCAGAAGACACTCTCCTGGCACTGTAACGATGATAGGAGACCAACATCTTCTCACGAAGGGAGCCCTCAATCTTCTGATCGACAACTAATAACATGACACCATATAAAAATAACGCCTCGCACATGAGTTGTTTTCCATCGTCATTCAACATGACAGATTCAAGAGTTTGCTGGATGTAAGTTCCTTCAATGAGTTCTTCGACGAAACGATCAAGATCCAATACATACTTGTGAATGCTCTCAAATGCTAAATAAAATCTGGTAAGGATTTCAAGGTGATTTTCTCGAAACTCATCATCCATGTCACGTAAGTGGGGGTCCAACTCGATGTGAGCGTCGAACTGTTCGGCCTTTTTAAAGTAGCTAAAGTCACAGATGATATCTGCATATTTTGACGATTGCTCGGAACGTCCAGAGTCAAGACGATAGCTCGGTGGAATGAACTCCGATAACCTCAGAAGTTCCGCGATGATTGCATTACCACGGGAAACTAGCCGCAAGATAGTCTGCCCACAAAGGTTGTTGTCTGCCAAAAAATCGACATCCATTTTGCCACACAAAGCCTGTCACTGGCACCTGCAAGGAATCATTATAGTGGTGTGTTAGTGCAAACGGTGAATTTATTTAAAAAAAAAACTACGTTGCGACTATAATAAATACGTAAATTTTGAATCTGCCTCACATTCGATCGTCATGTGATTCGCAAATGATATTTTACACAAGTTGTGTGTTTAATGTGTCCTAATGTTTAAATTGCGCTCATGATGGAAAATGTGAGTGGTATAAATTATAATATTAAAAATATGAACGAAAATATCATACTTGTTGCAATTGTCTAACCGAAAGTGGCAGGCTATGGAGTAGGCCGTCAGCCAAAGGCAAGTCAAAACGAGCACAGCCATTGACCGTGTTACCCCCATTGACCTTCAATAGCAATAATTTATTCAACTTACTGATTTAATTCCATGTAGGTATTAAAATAGATGCTGTGTCTTCTTTTCATTAAAAGTCCCACATAACTATAGGTCTTAAAAGATCAATTGCCGGTCAGCAGGTGGCAGAACATAAACAGCATATACAGTACAGTATTTCTGAACGCCTTCTTGTGGGTTGTGCGCACAACTCAATCCGTGTGAGCACGGAACCTGAAAACTAGTTGGTAATTATACAATAAATGGCTGATAGTATGCCATAATGGTGTGAAACCCTAACTGTCAGCAGCGGTGACAAGAACCAGGGGGAATATTTTAATAAATTGTAATTAATACAACCTATTTAGCATTATCTCGACAGAGAAAAGCATTAACACGAATGTTAACCATATGGTGAACGGCGCTCCACTCAAGATACTTACTTCGAATGGATTCAAAATTTTCGTCACTAGTGGTTTTGGCGGGCTAATTTGCATTCTATTTGACATTCCTGAAGACTGAAATGCTAACTTTGTAAGCATTTCAACGAACCTGCTGCAAATAAAGGTATATAATAAATGTATTTTCGTTATTTTCCGAATGTTTTATACATGAACTAAGTCACAGGATTTCGTAAAAAAATTGCGAACATATGGTGACTGTCAGTGGCAGACTGGTTAAGAGGTGTCAGCTTACACCGATGGAAACTGGTGAAGTATCAAGTGGGCCGCCTTAAATATTGGACTTATAGTTATAGACAGCCCCCCTTTCGTATCAGAGGGAGCACTTCAAAAAAAGTGCGCCCCAAATATTTTCAGAATCCCTTAGTATAAACAAGCAATTACAATAGGTCCTGAGGTCCTCTACTGCCTTTTAGACAATGCCCTATCTTCATTGGTTTAGCCAACTGTAAATTGGACTGGCAGTATTGAAATGGGAATAGCAAATTCAAAAACGCCTCATCAATTGCAAAATTGAATCGTGCATCTGTTAAAATTTACACCCCGTTGAGGCACTGAGGGGGGAGCAATTGCTGCATTGCTCTCCTCCCTGGATCCGTCCCTTCAGTTTTCCCAAACGGCCACCCATGCTGCTTTGTCTCCTGGGAACTAGGTTTATGGGAACCAAAATTTTTAGACTCTGTCTGCCATTGTGATTGAGCTCCATGTGGGTTCCAGCCTGGGTAGTGGCGTATGATCTTCAATTGCCCATTGACATTGTTCCCTTCGTTTACCCATGCAGTAAGTTTCCTCTCCTTGTATTTCTGTCCTCCTAGTTTCTCTCTCCCACTTTCCACGTTAATTTTCTATTCACATTTTATTCTGTTCTTTCTCTCTCTCTTAGTTTCCTCTTTCTGCTTTTGTAAAGTGATTTGTAGAGCAATTATAAAATATGTGATATTCAGATCATGAAACGATAACTAGGCAAATGTGCTCTTAAAGTAAAGTTTATTATTTAAGGTAATAATTCACTTTCATGCCATTTGTTTATAATAGCAAATAATTTTTCTGGCAATAGATCCGTCACAGTACAATTAGCGTTTCTTTCCGTTTTCCATCATCCTCATCAGAACGCCTAAATAATCATTATTTCTCTCTAGGCATCCATTGGGACCACAGACAGAGTTGAACGACATAATTTCTGGAGTTGACCTGGTATTCTCCGATTGCGTCATTAGTGCATTTCTGAACTCTGAAACAATCAAAGTAATGCAGTGATAACAAGGCAGGTAAGTTCTGAAATTTCGTGTTTTAAATAATGCATTCATCAAAGACTCAAAGTCACTGAAAGGTAATACTCACCCTCGCGATTTCTGACGAGCAATCGATGAGGAGAAATTGTCGACCCCACCATTAAACAAAATGTTACTATCGCCACACTTGTTAGGAGAACACGATTAAAACTCATTTCACGACGATCTTGAATAATATACAGCTGTCTTTATTGTTTATAGTCGCTGGGTATCCTGAACATGTACATGTTTTTACTGCTGAATGCACGTGCATGAACCCTGTGCACTGTTTTAAATACTGATAGCTAAAGTTTTGCTACAGTGTGGTACTTACCTACTGGAATTGTTGCAGAAAAACAGAGACCTCAAAATAGCACGATTCGTACCTGAAGGCTTCAATGTCGTACTGTCGATTCTGTAACTGCCCTTTTGGGCTTTTATTTAGTCGTCAACTGGCAGTAGGCGCATGGCATGTAGTGGATTTGAAATTGACGTGAACGACATTTGTTTAACATTCAGATTAATTTTTAATATTGGTTGGTACTGATTACAAATGAAATCCAAAATGTCCACATTATTAATATGATTTTTAATTTTAGACAATGTACGCAATAACTAGATGAACGTTAAAAGAAAACCATTATTATGTTTTTCTTTACTGCTATTAATATTTGGAGGGGGACAACTAGGCTTAGCAGATGAGAATTGAAATGAAATAGTTTGCCATTGACATTCATTTTCTCGTATAATCCTCTAGAAAATCTTCAATATGCACTTGGACAATTTATTGGAGTTTTTTCGTATACGTTTTGTGGAACTTGTTCAACAAGCCTTTGGACAAATAGATATATGGCTATTGGACAACAGTCCACAGGGCCGTAGATGGCTTCTCAAACATGGGCAAGTACAGTGCTAGTACAGTATTGCTAGAAATTTTTCCTTATTTGAGAGTAGGCCAATTATTCCTCTTTTATATGTGGTACATTTAGTTTGTTTTAGTTACAATTGAGTAATTCCTGTCTACAATCAGTTCATGGTTGCAGGTCTGATCCTGATCTAGACAGGTGACTTTTTTTTTTGGAAATGGGGAAGCTCCAAGCAAGTGAGAAGTAAAACCTTAGTCCCATTTGGTGTGCACGATATCATCTGCATATAAAATAATCTCTTTCTACGTGGAGTAAAAAATTACTCGTGTAGTCAATTGCCTCTGGCAGTACATAAGTCGACGTTGAATAATTAGAAAAACTAAACCAGTTGGAAGACCAGGTGGCTTGAACACCAAGATCTACTGTATATTAACATGGTTGCTGTTTGCTTTTTTAGTACAAAAATTTTTCTCAACTTCTTGATACAATTTAAAGCATCACCAACATTAAAAATAATTATAATTACCAATAAGATGTTTAATACTTCAGGTTTCAGTGAGTATTTTGGTCCTTGAAAGGTTACCGGGAGGGAATTTAAACAAGGTCGATTGAATCGAACCACGTTCTCAAGATGTGATATTTTATATAAAAAAAATTGAAATAGGTCGCTAAAACATTTTAGACGTTATTAGACCAATACAAAACAAATGATAAATAAGCATGAGGCAAGGCGTAAAATGAGACGCAGGGTGGCGCAGGTGGCGAAGGTGACGCAGGGTGTAGCAGCCATGCGAAATTCTGCTAGCAGGCAATCACCGCACCACAGGCGGCTCATGGGGCAGGCAAACCTAAGCAGTTGCCTAGGGCGGCAAATTTCATAGGGGCGGCTAAATTACAGAGGTACTTCCTCGCCATGCAGTCTATCGGTCATTTAAAATATTCATGGTCCTGGGGTTCCCAAACTTCTCTGATTGGTGGGGCATTTTCTAAATGCTGGCTTTCTCGAGGCGTCTTGTTGCAGAGCCTTGGCAAGGCATTTACATTGAGACAAATCCCAAGGGTGTGAGGGACGCTCTGACAATTTAGAAGTGCATTAAATTTAATGGGGGGGCCGGCGATGAACTCACTTGCCTAGGGCACCTGAAACTCACGAACCGGGCCTGCACCGCACATTGAATCGCAGTTTGTCACCATACTGGTTTGAAAGTTGCATCAAATAACGAGAGAACTTCTTTGCTTCGCACCGCTTTTTGTCACGCCAACTTCACGCAGGAAACTGCGGCATTGGCACTGCGCTCCGCATGGTCACGTGGCGCAGGCAATGAGTCATGTCACCATGCGACTTAACATGCGCGCCACATGTGAGCCACAGAAATTTGTAGTGAGTCACCCTACGTAACATGCGTAGACTGCGTCTCATTTTGCGTTGGGCCTAAGGGTTGTAGACATTAAATTGGAAGTCTGCTGCATAAAAAGACCGTCCAACAGATCGTTCGTGTGTTGCAATGAGATAAAAATAGGCACCCGACCCTGCCATAGGCGACAAAAAGGGTTAGTGATGATAATGATGATTAAACCAACACATTACAAGCAATGGCACTTGAATCTTTTTACTCCTGATATACGGTGGGTGCTTGTCATTTAGTGTCTTCTTGATGCAAGTTTACCACTTCTGATTTAGTGCCAATTATGGGCATCTTCAGAGTGAGGGAAAGGAGGCAAACGGAGCACCGGGCAATCCGACCCCTGGACATCGTCTCCAACTGTTACCTCGGCTTCTCCCAGAAAATTTTCTGCCAACGCCCATGGTGCCAGTTATGCATTTAAATTTGTAATTTGATAATGACTGAAGACATGATTACGGTGAGACTACAGAATCCGATGGATACCAAGTAACTTGCCCAAACGGGATATTGAAATAGCGATCTTCCTGCGACGATAATGGATTTCATGCTGTCTATGGCAATGGTATGAGGCTGGATGATAAGGCTAATAGTCTGCATGGTCGGAGTCATTCCTTCCAATGGCCACACGAATCCTAAAATAATTTTTATTTTTTTTTTTTGAGAGGAAACATTATTTGAAACGAGGACGCATGTAAATATTAATTCGGAGACATAGTAAATCAGTAGGCCAACCCGTCCAATATTCCTGCGGGTTCCAGATGTCAGGCTGGGGTGTCCCCAGTCAGAGCATTTTCTTCAAGAATAGGGGTTAATCTTAGATTAGGAACGTGGAGAACCTTACA
>JAAFCE010006949.1:25984304-25997594 GCA_013389805.1 Trigoniulus corallinus | reverse complement strand
CTAAAGGTCTTAATATTGTAAATGCATTACGAAATTTAAAAAAAAAAACCCCTTTCTTGTGATCCTGTCCCCCTTTCCAAATACAGTCCAACCCCGATAATGAAGACCCCGAATAACGCAATTGTCCGGCTAATGAAGACAGGGGAGGTCCCGACGAAATTAGCATCAATTAGACCTAAAATTGAACATTCTGGATAATGAAGACACGGTAGGTCCCTTAGGGGATCTTCATTATCGGGGTTGGACCGTATTGGCCGATTTTCGGGTAAAATTCAAACTTGCGTATTGGATATTTCTCTGTATGTTATAGTTATTTTTAACTACATTTTATATTAATTAGATAGTGTTTGCAACATAAACGACGGTACCGGATGTTTGTCATTCAAAAACAGGAAATTGTTACTGACTTAATTTCGATAACTTGAAACTTGAGTTTCGCAAAGACAATAATAAGCTTCATGGTCCGATAGCGTAATTTCATAAAAAGGGCTTCTCTTCCAAAGACCAAAAGGCCCTTTATAACGATAAGGGGAACCTCCTCAACAACAAAAATCCACCCATTTTACTGATTCAGGTCGCAATTTATAAACTAGGTGCTCTTTCAATTAACTATACCATAACCCTTTCACCAAATACAGTCCAGTGGTTATTATGACCACCCAGTGCCAACGAATGTTAGATATTAATTGATGGGTTCATTATTTTAAATATTGACGCCGAACATGTGATTATGTGTGCGCCAATGTCCCGTAATTTGAGACAGGATTGTCAACCAGGGCCCTAAGTTCCATATCCTATCCCCAGACTGCCTATCCCGACTATTAAATCGTCACGATGTTTTGAGTTAACAAGCTGTAGATGTGCCCCATGAAATTTGCAGTGTATTTTTAATTAATGAAACCCGTTGTTTGGTGGTAATGGGTGCGATCCGCATTTTTACAATAGGGCCTATATATAAAATCTAAGACACTGAGTGGCAACGAAATAAGCCTTTCTAGGGTTAAGTTCAGTTGTTGAGTTAAAAGGCTTTACGTACGCCTTATATTTAGGAATTGATCACTTGTTTCGAATTGCATGAAATATTGAATAGCTAAAGTGCAGTTTTAGACTCCAGTAGGCCCTATGAAATGTATAAGTTACTTGTAAATAAGGTCATTCGCAATACGATAAATTTGAACCACTATAGGTATGACAGGCTGAGGGCCTATATGAAAGAGTTTGTTCGTACAGGATGAATATTATTAACCAGTAAAGAATCATAAGGAATTCTTTTTCGGATTGAGATGTAATTTATTTGCTGTTATCCAAAATTAGTTTCAGTTTTTTTTCTCAACGTTGTATTTTAAAGATTTAGGATTTGGAAGTCGGATAATTTAACCAACGAAAGAGTTAAGGGTACGAGGCCGTCTCATACATCTAACGATGCCAATAAGGGGCAATAATGGTATCTTTAAAGAAGATGCTCGTAGTAGTACCCTCTTAGTGACCTCGGCGATGATAATTTATATTAGCATGTAATTATATTTCTATAGTAGGCCCTATGTATTTCAATAATTGTTAGTGGGGCCTCGTTATCTCGCAAGGGCCCTTACTGTTTCTAACCCTAATGCTTGCTACTCAGTTCATTAGATCTTCACTATCCAGTTCTGACAATGTATTTAATTTTACTAGTGATAGATACTGTTTTATCAATTTATGGAGGAATATTAATTAAGCAATGAAAGAAATTACGATGTGAAAATCAGACGCAGGGCCAGGCTGCATTGTCAAAATGCAGGGCCTACGATTTACCTCGACAAAGTGATAAATGAGAATTAGGAGGAAGGGGAAACAAGCAATGTCTCAAGAAAACAAATATGTATTAAATGACAATCAAAAGATGTATTATAGCGACGTGCTACAATTGAAATGTAGTTAAAATAATCATAATATTACTTCTTAGAACCTTACCTTGATAGAAATGTCAAAGTGGCCTTTTCCTCACCTCATCCGTCACCGCCTATAAATTTGGAAAGATACTCTCTGACAGGGCAGCAGTACAGTACAGTATGATGAAATAAGATCTTGTGGTAAATTTGTCAAATATCAGGTTAGTTTTATGTAAAAAATCTCTCAAATGAACTAAATGTCAAGTAGGCAATGTGATGACCAATTTGTAAAATGAACACTTGCGTTGATCGTCAAGGAACGAAAGGGCAGCCACCTGGGGCAGGAGTAGAAGGAGGAGGAGCCGAACGACACTTCATTGCGTCAGCGCCTTTCATTGGGCCTCTCGCTAGAGCGCCTCCTACGTCGCCCGAAAAATATTGACGTTCGACTTGTTCGCTAGACTGTCGAATTCCACAATTAGGCTTCAATTATTGCACTTAATTGGCCATTTTCTGTTACTTCATTACATATCTACTGAATATCCGAAGTGAAATTGGCGTAATCCTCATTATTCAGGTATTTGTCTTTATAAAGAGATACTAATCATTAATGTTCATATGTCCGAGTTGAAAAGACCGTTCTATTCCAAATTCTGTACCTCCTAATTAAACACAAAATGGCTTTCTGAAGGTAATTTTATTGGCATGATGGTTTATTTTTCAGATTTCCCCCAATATGTATGCTGCATTTCATTTAACTTCCTGATCATTTTTAGTAGTATTTAGTTCATTAGAGGCAAAAAAGAGTGGCCTCGGAACCATATGAAACAATATGCGGTTGTGTGTGTGTGGCGCCATCTGCAGCTAATCTAAATATTACCTTAATAGAATTGAGATTTTGTGCGACTTGTATTAAATGTGCGTTTTGTCATTAATTAATAGTACAAGTGAAATCTGCAGTTCGTCAACATGTAAGAAGAAAAAACCGAATCTTGAGGAGATCGGCGCAGTACTGCAGGCTGATGCTACATTGTTAAGTCTTCTATTTCATAGGCCCGATTGCAATTACATACCGGTATATGGATCGGAGCGTTGGGCAGTGAAGAAAAGCCACGTAAACAGAATGCAAGTGGCCGAGATGCGAATGCTGCGGTACATGAGTGGCGTGTCGAGAACTGATAGAATTAGGAACGAGTACATTAGAGGCAGCCTGGGGTGGTGGACGTCGCCGAAAAAATGACGAAGAATAGGCTGAGGTGGTATGGACACTTCGTGAGAACGGGGGAGAGGAGCTCGTTAGGTGCATTCCAGGAATCCAGGTGGTTGATAGCACCCGGGGTAGGGGGAGACCGAAACTAACGTGGGAGCAGGTTGTCAGTAAGGACATGGCAGTGTGTGGAGACATAGACGGGAGTGGAGGGCGAGAACCCGCAGACCCTACCCCGCCACGGGCGTGATAAGGGTATAATGATGATGATGATGATTCCAATTACATAGAAGCTGTAACATTGCACAAAACCAATGCATATTCCAGTGGTGGTTGTATTTCCCATTCACATGTTTAGGTCTAACTGTTGGACATGATCATCATATCCTTATTCCGCCTGCGGCAGGGTCGGGTCTGCGGGTGCTAACTCTCCACTCCCGCCTATCTCCCACCAGGTCAGGGACGGATTTAGGTTTTGTGGGGCCTATGGCTTATTGAAGCCCAATAATGTTACATTAATTAAAATAAAACAAATAATACTATAAATTATCATTATTATTATATTACTACGCGAAAGGTGCTCACTGTTAATAAAAAAAGTGCTAAAAATTTAGGATAATTCAATTTGTGGGCCCTTGACAGTCCCTATATAGATCCTCCCCTGCACCAGGTCCTTGTCCACCCCAAACACTACTATATCGTTATGGACAACCTGCTCCTGCGCCATGTCTGCTTCGGTCTCCCCTTGCCCCGGGTGCTTCCAACCACCTGCATTCCCGTAATGGGCCTAACGAGCTCCTCCTCTCCTGTTCTCATTACATGTCCATACCGCCTCAATTTACTCTCCCTCATTTTTTCCTCGATGTCCCACACCCACCTCTGATATACTCATTCCTAATTCTATCAGCTCTCGACACCCCACTCATGTACCGTAGCATTCGCATCTCGACTACTTGCATTCTATTTACGTGGCTCTTCCTCACTGGCCCCAACACTGATCCATATAGCATGCCCAGTAAAACTTCCCTTTCAACTTGATTGGAGTCCCTCCTATCACACAGGACTCCGTTTGCCTGTTTCCTCTTCAGCCATCCCCGTAACTGTTGGATATAATCTAAAATACTGCATGTAATAGACCTAATAGTGCGGCAACATCAGTTTTCGCCTCAGCATCTCTCAGGTCGTCCGCGTTACTCCACTTTTCTGGGGGGCAGGAAGTTCTCCCCTTACGTAGTGCATTTCGAAATTTCCTGTTACAATTCACCATAATATACAACTAGTTTGCCATTTGTATGCGTTGTCATGATTTACATTGTTGAGAAGAAGCCTGACGGTGTTATCTTGCGGTAATCACAGACTATGGGACACAACGTAGGGTCCGTATGGGATAAGAGACGCAGAGTTGTAAAGTGGTGTCTAGGACCTCCGACTCCAGTTGGAATCTTCACGGATGTGATCTGGAGTCAGTCTGACTTTAAAAGTTCATTGTTTTTCATTTGGTTCATTTCGATTAAAAAGTTGATTGTTTGAATGGTGTGAAGTATTAGTTAAAGCATTATAACTACCCCACTCCTGCCCTCTTTCAAGGGCTGCAGTGACCTTAACACCATTGTTGTTCCTATCGTCATATCGCATGATTATCAATGGGTCGTTTAGGGGTATCCTAATTTACTTTGGTTTTCTTAAAATAAATGGGTGTCATTAACGAGAGAAAGAGAGAGAGAGAGAAAAAAAACGGAAATAAGAGATTGTCTGGACCTCAGAACGCCACTTCGTTGAATGTCCTTCAGTGGTTATAATCATAATTGTCCAATGTTTACGAAAATATCAGTAAAAGGGTGGTCAAATCGTGTGGGATTCTGATGTAGACACGTGAGGACCTCCAGCCATGCAACATGTTGAACGGGAATTCAAAGTGCAAAGGATACTTACCATAGGCATGGGTAAGGATGGAGGTGGCAGGTCCATTAAAAGAAGTTCAAACTACACAACACGCCATGACAAGGGATAGGGAGAGGTTCACTCTTTAGTAGTTTGGGTGTTTTGGTCGTCCGCATTTTTAACCCGTTCTGCAGTGAAGATGCCATCCTAGATGACCTTTTAGAAACATGTTAAAGGGTTGTTCGCACCTCTGATAGGTCATGCTGTTGACATTCGTCTGAAAACGAAAGGGTCCCACATGCACTATTATTATATTACTCCTGTGAGGCACCAAACACTTGAATGGGACCAGGACCTTTGTGATTGTTTAGGAAATGGAGCAAATATAATATGCTTTCCCTTCCTCATCCTACTGCTCTTCCCTTTTTTTCCGATTGATTAGGTTATTTTTTCCTGTTGGTCTAATTCGAATAGACGGATAGGACTAAGGGCCATTACGTGGGGGATGATACCACGAATTATAGAGATATAAAGTTGGACCATGTTCGTGCAATTTGGTGTAAACGTGGGAATTTTGATATCGAGCGAAAGATCTGTTTGGGCCTCTACATGTGAGAAAGGCGATAGCGGTCGGTATTTTATATCATCAAATAAGTGAAGTGTAAGTTGTTAATTGCTGTTTTTGTTTTAGGGAGTGACCCAACAAGGGCGTTAATGTGGTCCCACCTGCAACATTGGTAACTCAAGATGCATCCATCATTGCTCCTGGAAATCAACGCGTCATCGTTTATATCTTTCAAAGGTTGTAGAAGGTCCCATTTAAATTTTAAGGATAGTAAGTGTTAACAGTGCCTGTTGTGCCATACTGTGATTTTTAAATTGATGTTAATTAGAATTTTATTTGAAGGATATTTGTGGGAAGGACCACGACGTCCCCTCAGTTTGGTGCTGGCATCGACTGCTTCAATGAAAGTGGCGGTCGACAGGCAGTTGTTTAGGGCGGCATTAAAAAATGAGCATGTCGTCCGACAGTGGTCTCAAGAAGGCATATGTCTAGGGTTAAAATGATTTTTGGGGGGAAGGGGGGGGGCCATATTGCCATTCATGTCCTCGTTTTCCTCCTCTTGGATTTATGTAGATGCGCGTGTAGGTAAAGAGCCCTTTACATATTGTAGTCGTTCCCACCAACGTCAACTCTTTTGAAATCGACTGATGATAAGGGCCCTAATATAAATTTTGATTGAAGATATTATAAAGTAATAATCTACCATATTCGTTGGCTTGCACCCCTTATATCTCTCTCTATTTCTCTCTTTAAATTTTTTTTTTCATTTTTGACCTCAAAAAGAGTCGCGTGCCCATCGCCGTCCTCGTGACTACGGCCATTTAGGATCGGACCAACAAATCCATCAAATCCTTCCCCCCTCTCCTAACACGTGTCTTTTACTTAGTGGATAGCAATGGACCCACCGCAGGTTGGCAAATAGCATTTCGATGGGATTTTTCCTGTCTATTTGAAGGATAGGAGAGAAAGAGGGAGAGGAAGGATGCTTGTCAGGACGAGAGGGTCCCTGCGTGATGCTTCAAAGGCCCATAGAACAGAGTAGCATTCGCCTTCAACTCCTCCTCTTTCATGTTGTCTATGTCGTCACTTTGAAATGTTATGCACAATACTGAAGCGAACGGGTGTTGGTGTTAAATCACCAACAGTGACCCGACTAACTATCTTTCGTAATTCTCATTTGGGATGTGTGTTTGTTGAGAGTCACGCACAAGGTGCCTCCCGAATTCTCGAGGAAACAGGACAAACATTTAAAAAAAAAAACAGTGGAAGGGGAGCCATCATCCTACTTTATAGATGAGGCGTGAATGTGTCAGGTTGGGAATTTAGAGAAAAATATAATGTATATTTATTTGCCAATTGGAGAGAGGGATATAAATTTAAAGGGTCCCAAAATTAATCCTGTGACAAATGGATCCAATTTTCTGGAACTAAGCGCGGTGAGAAAATGAGTTTTCATGACGACGATGATGATCCCTATGAATTTAATAAGGGAATTACAAACTGCCCTTTGAATCATAGGGATGGTCACTTTTATGCCTTGTACTAAGTCGGTGGATGAAGTGAAAGGGCCTCAGTTTGTACGACACACTGTCGAAGAAGAAGAAGAAAGGGCCTCAACGAAGATGATTGTCGAATTAGCTGGCGACGCTGTCGACGACGTCTTTCGGTTTAATGAAATATTTCCGCAAATTGATTTTCACTTTGTTTGGTCCTTTATCAGTTGGTTGCAGGCCGTGCCGTTAATCCTCCTCTTCCTCCCGAGTTCAGCAGCTAGTTAAGAGGCAGTTGGGGCCGTTATCGCATTTCTGCAGATACGAGGGGGCGCTCGACGCGTGGCCTCTTTCCGCCGTCTGTCTTTGCCCCCCTTCCCCTTTTTTTAATTTTATTTGCCACTAAACGGGATATACTGTATATTTTTTAGGCTGTTCTTGTCGTTTTCGGTGGGTGTCTGTACCTCCACCTATTTTTGTTGATGGTCCCTTATCATCCATACATGGACTTCGTGGACTACTTAAGAACATTGCCATCCTACTTTCTCTGCTTAGCACTTTTTTTTTCGTCTGGTAATTTCCCCAATTACCCCTCCCCCATCTCCTAACTGTAGAAATGTGTCATAATGTTATGAGGTTATTTCTATAAAACTAACATAAATTCTAGGAAAAATAGTGATCTATTTATTTTTATATTATCAGTTTTTTTAGTGACGGCCCGTTGGATGTCGGACAACGGCCCACTTGGGGAAGTTCAATACACACCTTATGGTTCAGCCCTGGTGGGACCTATGGATGTTTTCCGGGGAGTAAGAAGATGTTTACTGTCGGAGGAGGCATTAACGCCCTTTCTTCGCCAGGACAAGATCTACACAGGAATTAAACAAATTTTCGTTTCGTTGGTATTTTAGGGCCCTTCAACAGCAACGGTCATTAGAGCCCCGTCCACTACAGAGTCGGCACAGACACTGCTATTACCACGATTTTTTTGGGGATTAGCAGTACCCTGGATGTTGAAGCAACATCACTATAGTTAGGTCTGTCAAGTTGCGGTATTGTACGTCAGGGCCGTAACGAGGGCGTGGCGAAGAAGGCAGCCGCCACGGGCGCAACTGGGTTTGGGGCGCAAAATGTTTAAGTTTTCTGTCATTATTGGGTTACGGGCAAGCGAAAGTTAGACACTTGCCACAGGCGCTTCATACCCCCGAGACGGCTCTGTTGTACGTAATCATTGGAAAACGGGTTAGCACGCTCGGCAACTGCGTCAGTAGTTCTAGGTTCGATACTGGACCGAGGTGGGTCGGCTTCTTTCGGGCGAGAGAGAGAGAGGCCGCGAGTGTGCCTTCTATCGGATGAGAAGTACAACCGAGATCCCATGTGGGTGTACGATGGCACTTGCACGTGAAAGAACCCTCTCTACTATGCAACGGGTAGATGAGGCAAAATTTCCAGGTGTAGGAGCTCGACCCCTGGTGTCGGTAGCATTCCCCAACGAACACTAGACCGACGATAAATAAGCGTAGGGATGCAGCTTTGGCCGGCAACCGGCTGCAGAAAAAAACTACGACCAATATATCACCCTATGTCCATTCAGAGGGACAAGATGGGTACCCGACCCTGCCATAGGCGGGAAAATGGAGGGGAGTTGCTTTTTGCTTTTGCATTAGAAAACGGGTTGAGAAACTGTTATGAACAACACTGGGGTTACAGTACGGGCAAAAGGTCACACGTGATCTTATTTTTGTTCCCACTCTTACCTCAACTGATATTCCACTACCACTCTTATCACTGCACGTGAGATGCACCTGTATGTGCGTTTATCTTATCGGGAGAGTGACAAGTGATTGTTTCAAGTGAAGATCACGCGACAGGTATTTGAGCCTTGATCATCAAACATTAGGTTATTACCTTGAAGGTCGACTACTGAGGTGGCTTAGATCGAAACCCGTGAGCATAAAAATGTTGGTGGTCTGTTGACAATAGATCTCATTCCCACTGAGAACCTTGGAGATTCGGAGGCTGTTGGCCCGCACGCTTTCCCCTCCGCCTTCTCAATAACTCCCTGCCGGTTCTCTAGATCCTTGGTTCTGAATCTTTTTGAAGTCAGGGAACATTTTTTTTTTTTTGCACGGAACCACATACATACTGTTAGAACCCGCCGCGGTGACGCAGTGGATAGCACGCTGGATAACTGCAACAGTAGTTCTAGGTTTGATACCGGGCCGCGGTGAGTTGACTTCTTTCGGGCACGAGAGAGGCCCCGAGTGCGCCTTCCTTCGGATCTGAAGTACAAACGAGGTCCCGCGCGGTGTACCATGATATTTGCACGTCAAAGCACCCTCTGTACTATGCAACGGATGGATGAGGCAAAATTTCCAGGTGTAGGCGCTCGCCCTCCCCCTGGCATCGGTGGAATGCCCCAACGAACGGTAGACCGACGATAAATAAGCTAAGGATTGCAGCTTTGGTCGGCAACCGGCTGCGGAAGAGCACTGTCCAATATATCACCCTTGTGTCCATTCAGAGCGACAAGATGGGTACCCGATCGTGCCATAGGCGAAAAAAAGGGTTAGGAGTTGCTGACCCACATACCGGTATATACTGATTTATTTAAGTTCTTGAGGAACTCTTGAAGTGGTTTCACGGAATACCAGTGTTCCGCGGACCACGGATTGAGAACCATGGCTCAAAATGACCCTTTTCTTTTTGTTTGTTTCTTTGGTGTCTTAGGACTCTTCAACTACAAGGTCATTTGAGCCCCGTCCACTGCGTAGTTCTAATGCAGAGACTGCCCCGACACTTCTCAGGCGGCCACCCATGTTAGTCCCAGCTGGGGTTGCGTTGCTTCACTTCAGTGATCAGAGGAGAACTGGTGTCATCATCATCATACTCTTATCCACCTGTGGCAGGGTTGGGTTTGCGGGTTCTAGCCCTCCACTCCCGTTTGTCTCCTACCAGGTCCCCGTCCACCCCACACACTGCCATGTCCTTACTGACAACCTGTTCCCACGTCTGCTTCGGTCTCCCCCTGCCCCGGGTGCTATCGACCACCTGCATTCCTGGCAAGGACCTGACAAGCTCCTCCTCCCCTCTTCTCATGACGTGTCCATACCACCTCAGCCTTTTCTTCCTCGTTTTTTTCTGGGATGTCCACCACCCCCAGGCTACCTCTAATAGAGGCATTCCTAATTTTATCAGCTCTCGACACGCCAATCATGTACCGCAGCATTCGCAACTCGGCCACTTGCATTCTATTGACGTGGCTCTTCCTTACTGCCCAACACTCCGATCTATACAGCTTAACTGGCCTAACCACTGCCCTGTAGAACTTCCCTTCAGCTTGATTTGGACTTCTATAACACAGAACTCCGCTTCCGTGGCGTACCGAGGGTATTCTGCGCCCGGGGACAAAGACCGAAATCTGCGCCCTCTGGCACCCGCTAAGCGCATTTTTGTTGTACATTTTTGCGCCCCCTGTCTTCTGCGCCCGGGGACATCTGTCCCCCCTAGTTACGCCACTGCTCCGCTTGCCCGTCATCACTTCGGGGCCCCCTATTGATTCTACGGGTCACATTTAAGTTTATTTCCCCATTGCTTTTGAAAGACGAGAACTGGTGTGTCCAACGCAAAACGCCGCTCTCGACCACCTCCCGTGTCTTTCGTAAGAATACTTGTTAATCACTGATAACAAGTCACAAAAAATCTGGATTTAAACCCATTAACTGGAAATCTGTCATCCGGACTTTTAAACGTTTAAGTCCCATCATCTTCCCCACTCCCTCGATTGCTGATGTAATTTTGAAAATAAATCTGCGATTGCAATAAACCTTGATCCAAATTTTTATTGGATTAACAAAGTTATCGATGATTGTTAATCAATCAGGCATCATAGTCCTAACATTGAACTACTTCGTCATTCATTATTATCGAAATAATGTACAAAAAAAATACCGTCAAATCAACCGCACCCCGAAGGGAGAGAGGGGGGTGGAATTTACCGACTGGATAAAAATGAGAAAATCTGTAAATTATCACCCTATCTGATGTGATAATTTGGCCCTGACAATTCTTTCTGGTTTGAATCAGGAGGAAAACCGTTTGCAGCAGTTGGAAAAATCTAGTCTTTCTTTTTTTCGATTGTTTTTTGTTTGATCCGTGCTCAGTTATTTCGGTGGAGGGACAGAGAGCCGCCTGGAGCCCTGTGGACACCAATTATTACCAATTCTGAACAGTTCAAAATGACGTCATTGTGCTTATTTCGTTGTACTTTGGCGACAGCATGTTGTTGTGTCTTTATTGTTTTATGTGCCCTAACGGTGAGTAATCTATTCGTTCCTAGCGAAGGCAGGGAGGGACAGTGTGGGATGGGACTTTTCACAATTCGGCTGGAAGAATGAGTAGAAAGATATGGGGCAAAGGTAGGATAAAAGAGGGGAACCTCAGTTGGGGAAAATTGGAGGATTATTGATGTTGCGTCGTCCCTCCCAAAGTTCAAGTTCATTGGCTTAATATTATGGTTTTTCATTTCTAGATGGATCAGACCAGGGGGGAAATCCATGAAGAGGTGTTTGGTATTCATCTGGACGATGACGTGAAGGCCAGTGCTACCTGTGTCTGGTACGGATCGGTCAAAGTGGATGTGAATGGCACCACCAAATCCAAGACACGTTATTACAATGGCAAAGCCATAGTAGTTGAGGAGAAGTTCTTACCCATGGTGTGGCAGTATTGTCACGAATTTCTGAATGGTTAGCGATTCTTTCGTATAACAGCCCTAATAAAGTGAGTTTCTGTATTGGGGGATGTCCTTCACCCGCCTCGGTAGCGTGCTCGGTAACTGCGTCAGTGGTTCTAGGTTCGATACTGGACCGAGATGGTTTGTTTGGCTTCTTTCGGGCGAGAAAGATACCCTGAGTGAGCCTTCCTTCGAATGAGAAGCAAAACGGAGTCCCCGTGTGGTGTACGATAGCATGTGGACGTAAGAACCTTCTATTATGCAAGCAACGGATGGCGTCGGTGTAATACCCCAACGAACAGTCGACCGACGATAACTAAGCATAGGGGTTGCAGCTTTGGTCGGCAACTGGCTGCGGAAAATGACTGTCCAATAGATCAGAGGGGTGCTGCGTGGGGCGATGTACAAGGTCAAGTCCACATATAGTAGCTTTGTGAATGGATAGAAGATTCTCAAGTCCTTTGACCTCTTCAAAAATCTCAACCGGTAGGATATAATTCTTTGGTGGGAGGTTATTCTGATGAGGTTCTACAACAGACTCACAGGCTTGATTCCTATAAGCAGATACACAAATATTTAGCAGTAGTTGTGTTGCTTCGAAATGGCAGCCTTCAAGATTTCCGAGGCTGTAGTGAGGGAGGAGAGAGTATCCGTTAACTGCAGTACTTGCCCTCTTCAAATGTAGTAATTCCTGTCGTTGAATTTTTAGGTACGGAAACGGCGTTGTGTTGTGATACAGCTCAGCTAGCAGGTGTGAATGCGGAATTGATGTCATTCCAACAAATGTTCTTGCGATGTCCAGCATGTTTTGACAACTTCAGGAAGTTTATTTGCACTTATAACTGTAGTCCTTATCAAAGTCTTTTCATGAATGTCACTAGTACAGTGTCTGTGCCCGGCTCTGATATAATTTCCGACGATAAGTACTTTTCATTTGTTGAATAGTCACACCTGTGACGAAATGGTGGACTTCTTCCTTTTATTTACTTCCAGACAGCTCTTTCTTCCAACTGGACAACTTTTAGAAATGTTCCAAGGTGAAAAAGGGATCTAAGATGTGTGTAATTTTAAAATAAAATCGTTTTATTTGTGGATAGTGAGTAACATATTATTTTTTGCGTTTCTCGCTCATGACAGTCTTGCTTGTTTCTCGTCTTCTTTTATTGATGGGGTTCCGTGGATCGTATATTTCAAATGTATCTTCGTTGGCAATGTTTGCATCTTTAGCCAAACGATTATGCTCATCAAAATGTAATGAATGTGTCAACCTACAAGTATCAAATCCGAAAGCTTATCTCGTTTCTCATTTATGAATATGTAATCCTTTGTGACGGATACCTGGCTTGAATTCAAATCTTTCTTGTACTTACCATCCTTCGTCATTGTCATTGTTGTCATCCACATCTTCACTCTTTGGATTGGTGTCAATGGTTTTGTCATAATCCTTTTGTTCCATAGCAGATTTCATCTTTTCTACAAATTTATTTAAAATGGCTAATGTCTGAAAAGAAAAATCAGATTATAATTTCAAAAGACAAAAAAAA
>JAAFCE010006949.1:25945024-25984204 GCA_013389805.1 Trigoniulus corallinus | reverse complement strand
GAGATGGACCCGGCGAGACAGAGATGGACACGGCGAGACAGAGATGGGAACTGAGAGACAGATGGACGCGGCGAGACAGAGAGGGGGAGAGACAGATGGACACGGAGAGACAGAGAGGGGGAGAGACAGAGATGAACACTGAGAGACAGATGGACACGGAGACAGAGATGGATACTGTGAGACAGAGATGGGCACTGAGAGATAGATGGACATGGCGAGACAGAGATGGACACTGAGAGATAGATGGACACGGAGAGACAGAGATGGACACGGCGAGACAGAGATGGGCACTGAGAGACAGAAAGGGGAAGAGACAGATGGACACGGTGAGGCAGAGATGGGCACTGAGAGACAGATGGACACGGCGAGACAGAGATGGGCACTGAGAGACAGAGAGGGGGAGAGACAAATGGACACGGAGAGGCAGCGACAGAGATACATGTATGACAGGAGTTTGCGTACCTTTGAGCACACAAGTATTTAGGCGAAAGCTAAAGTATTTCATAGTAGGTATACTTACACGGTTCCATAAGGTACACAAAGGTTAACTCCATTGAGCACTTGAAGTTCAGGTCCGAAAAGAGTCTTGTAAGACTTGTATACATTTTTACAACAAATGATATTTTTCGATGAGGTCGAGTCTACTGCCATCGTTTGAATGAAAATGTTCGGTCAGAATCTCGAGTAATTTTGTGGAACACGTTGTTAAACCACTCTGTACTGTGAAGGGGTGTGTCGATGAGTAAAATTGCGTGTCAACGCTTTCAGATGGCTACTTTCGTTAGCAGCCCCTTTTACCTTACTACTGCACCCATCGACTAACCGCGTGAAACTGTAAGATATATTCACTACATATTTTTTGTCGTTCTCATAACTATTTGGGCTATTGGGGAAAGTGGTTGAGAGAGACTACTCTACAACACTTTGACCTTCACGCACCTTAAGTGGCACCTAACGACGTAAAACTGAAAGCCTCATTAGTATTCTGTGGGTGTGCGTGTTGCTACCACTGACCAACATATTAATATGTCATACTCTTTCCTGAATTAGATCTTAGTCTTAAGACGCTATAAGACTTGCCGAACTCTCCAACAGTTTGTGGTGCACGTAAACTATTCGAGGGCCTCATTGTACTCGTGATGTGTTGCGTAAATGCTATTCGAGGACAAATATGGTCCGTATGAGGGAAGCATAATAATTAGGAATTTTTTTATCAGGGTTTAACTTTTATTAAAATGAATGCTACAGGGGAAATCAACGATCAGTCCCCCTTTTTCGGTGTCGCAGAGGTATCTGTCAGTGATTTCGGGTTACATAGTGGTTCGAAGCGGTTTAGCTTCTTTAGGACGAGAGGCTATGGGAAGAAAAGCCGTGGTCCCATAAAAGACCCTTGTGTAGTCGACAGATTGGTGGTAAAATTTCCAGGCGTAGGGAAGCGGCCCGTGAAAAGTTAGATCGAAAGCGGGATCCGTGAAAAGTTAAGCAACGCAACCCCAGCTAGTACTAGCATAGGTGACCGCTTGGGAACAGTGGGTACCGATTAAACCCAAAGTTGTGCGGCCAATTTGCATTGGACACACCAGTTCTCGTGAGATCACTGAAGTTAAGCAATGGAAACCCACGTTAGTAACAACATGGGTGGTTGATAGTGAACATTCGGTGCTGCAACTTTTCCCTCTCCTACATCCCCTACACCAACCTCATCCACAAGCAGCCTCCTAAGGGCTCGGCCTGTTATGGCTGCTGCAACCCTCTATAGTTTTCTTTATCGTCGGTCTACTGTTTGTTTATTTTGGGGGATTCCACCGACGCCAGGGCCTAGCTCCTACACCTGAAAATTTCGCCTCTTCTACCCGTGGCATAGTAACCCGCCGCGGTAGCGTAGTGGCTAGCAAGCTCGGCAACTACGCCAGTAGTTCTAGATTCGATACTAGGCCGTGGTGGGTCGGCTTCTTTCGGGCGAGAGAGAAGCCGCGAGTGTGCCTTCTTTCGGATGAGAAGTAAAACCGAGGTCCCGTGTTGGGTGTACGATGGCACTTGCACGTAAAAGAACCCTCTCTACTACGCAACTGGTAGATGAGGCAAAATTTCCAGGTGTAGGAGCTCGCCCCCTGGCGTCGGTAGCATTCCCCAACGAACACTATACCGACGATAAATGAGCGTAGGGGTGCAGCTTTGGCCGGCAACCGGCTGCAGAAAAAACTATAACCAATATATCACCCTGTGTCCATTCAGAGGGACAAATGGGTACCCGACCCTGCCATAGGCGGGAAAAGGGTTAGGAGTTGTTGTTGCTTTTACCCGTTGCATAGTAGAGAGGGTTCTGTTACGTGCAATTGCCATCGTACACCACACGGGACCTCGGTTTTACTTCTCATCCGACCTCTCTCGCTCGAAAGAAGCCAACCCACCTAGGTCCAGTATCGAACCTAAAACTACTGACACAGTTACCGAGCGTGCTAGAGAGCGGCGAATTGCGTTGGACACACAAGTTGTCGTCTGATCACTGAAGTTAATCAGCGCAACCCCAGCTAGTACTGACATGGGTGGCCGCTTGGGAAAATAGGTGCTGCTAATACCCAAAAATCGTCGCATTAGTGTAGTGTCTGCGCAGTCTCTGCATTAGAACTATGCTGTGGACGGGGCTCTAATGACCTTTGCAGTTGAAGAGCCCTAAAACACCAACAAACAACAACAACCGAGCCTACTACCCACTGCTCCACCGAGGCAGGTCTTTGGTGACACGTTCGGTGCTGCAAATTTCCCCTCTCCTACATCCCCTACACCTACCTCAACCACAAGCAGACTCCTAAGGGTTCGGCCGGTTATGGCTGCTTCACTCACTCCCTAGCATAGTAAAACAGTAGTAACAGCGTAGTGTCTGTTCAGACTCTGCATTAGAACTATGCACTGGACGCTGGACGAGGCTCTAATGACCACTGTGGGTGAAGGGCCCTAAAACACCAACAAAACGAAATCCAGCCGTAGGAGTTCACCCTCTCTGCCCTTGATGCAGGAAAAGTGCCCCAGCGAAGAAACCTAGGCGGTGGACAGGACTCTAATGACCATATAGTTGAAGGGCCCTAAAGCACCACCAACAAAAGAGAGGTGGAGAGAGGTGAAGTGGCCGTGAAAGAAAAGAGAGGTGGTCATCTTGATGTTGGTCATCTCAATCCGTGGTCCGCGGAACACTGGTGCTCCGTGAAACCACTTTGGCAGGGTCGGGTACCCATCTTGTCCCTCTGAATGGACACATGTAATGCACTTAACAATGTACTGTCCCTCATTTTTTAGGCGAAGTCCCCCACCCTAAAGCTACTCCTAATATACTTGTTCCTAATTCTATCCGCTCTCGACACCCCACTCATATACCGCAGCATTCCAATCTCGGCTACTTGCCTTGCTGTGGGTCTTTCTCACTGGCCAACACTCTTTAAGCCTCCCTTTCTATCGCTGCTCTAAAATCGTGTAGGCCCTTCTCTACATGTTCCCTGGAGTCACTAAGTTATCCTACGTCGTCGGCAAATGTCATGCACTGAGAGCCCATTCTCCAACCCGAGTCAGCAGACGAATTACGTTGGGGAGCGGCGAGTTGCGTTGGACACACCAGTTCTCGCCTGATCACTGAAGTTAAGCAACGCAAGCCCAGTTAGTACTGACATGGGTGGTCACTCGGGAAAGCTGGGTACTGCTAATACCCAATAATCGTCGCATTGGTGTAGTGTCTGTGCAGCATATGCATTAGAACTATGCAGTGGACGGGTCTCTAATGACCCTGTAGTTGACGGGACCTTAAACACCAACAAACAAACAACGAATTACGTCCTGCACTTGCGCACATATCCTTAGGCAATGGCGCAAAATGAGGCCGCAGGGTGACGCAGTGTGACGCAGCCCTGCGAAATTCTGCCGGTGATTGCCTGCTAGCAGAATTTCGCAGGGCTGCGTTACGCTGCGTCACCGTGCGGCCTCATTTTGCGCCTTGCCTTAATGTTGCACATGCTAAGGACGCGTGATGACGACGGCCCTTGGCTCGCTCAATCACCACTGATGACCGTCCGGACCCGGGGTTACGACTGCCAGCACACAAATTTTAAATGTTAACTGTTGATTTTGCATTGTCGTTCTTGGCTTGAGTTTTGTCTGCAGAACCTTTATTTTGCTCCGCCCCCCACACATGAAACCATTGGCTACTTTTGCAGCCAACCCTTCCATACGTGGTGAGGCTCCCCTATCCACCACCTGGGGACGCGCCACATATCAGTTTAAAAATGCCACAATGAAAAAATGTTAATCAAAACAGGAAGACTGAAGGTACAGAAGGCCAGATCTCCAGTACCGGCGGTCGTCAGGTGTGAGCGAGCAATCGTCGCATTAGTGTAGTGTCTGTGCAGCCTCTGCATCAGAACTGCACGGTGGACGGGGCTCTAATGACCTTGTAGTTGAAGGGCCCTAAAACACCAACAAACAGACAAACAAAGCCATCATACACCACACGGGACCTCGGTTTTACTTCTCATTCGAAGGAAGGTACATTCGGGGGTTTTTCTCTCGCCCGAAAGAAGTCAACCCATGTCGATGCAGTATGGATCCTGGAACCTGTGGCGCAATAAATCAGGTTGTTTGTCATTAATGACATTATTACAAAACACAAGATGAGTGAGTTGTTAGATGTCACCTTTCAGGACGTTAAATTTATTTCTTTGAATTATGAAATATTATACAACTGCCAACACATTCTCACAATTCTGTCTTCCTTATGTCTTTCATCATTATTTTTTATTACACCTGTGTTAATACTTGGTAACGTACTCAGTGAGCCTTGACGACTATCTTTCATCATCCCATCTTCTTCGACTCTGGTAGAGTATCTTCAAGGTCAAATCACAGGCGCATTGTCCTTATCTACATTCCCTTTAAAACGACGTTTATTTCATGAGGCAACATGCATGGAGACGAGTTTTATGCCGAGGTGCAAGATAAAAAACGGGTTTTCATTTTCGACTTCAGGTCGTTTAACCTACTCAAGATCATCTCACAAGGTTTAGTGACTCAAGATTTGAATAACGGGTTACAGTGGCAGGGCTACAATGACCCACTAGGATATAGAGAAGACTTTGCCCGGTTGGCCTTAGACCTCCGAGAACCAAAAGGTCGTCATCAGAAATATTAATACATGTTTGGGGTCAGTAATGACACAAAGTCTGTTGAATTGCCGCTTGAGGCCAGCAAAGCAATTCCCTTCTAAATTTTCTACCTGAGATGGTCACCTAGAAATTCGCCCCACGATACTGATGAAATGGTACAGAGACAAAATGAGACGTTTAGGATCAACCTGACCTGAGTTCAAGACTTAAAAACAAACTGCTTTGTAGTTTGATATCAGTGCTTGTATTAAACATTTACAAAATAGATTATCACATCAGTCAAATGCTTTCGTAAGATCTACCATCTGTTCACTAGTGCGGTTTTAACATCAGAATACAAACGGTTATCAAAACAGTAAACCAAATGCTGTTAATACCCAATGCCTTCCAAAACACGCTGTAGAATCCCCAGCCTCTCCCAACCAGTGTCCTGGCCGCTTCAACAGACAAAGCTGCCGGGAATGAGACTGATATGTACAGCATAATAGTTGGAAGGCCTTGCAGTGGCCACAACACACCTGAAAAAAACATTTTTTAAATCAAACAAAACTTTCACATTTCACAGGAATGATTCGATTACCGAGTAAGGTTGCCAAATACCATTGGTACAAACCTGGTCCTAACCCCTTTTTCCGCCTATAGCAGGGTTGGGTACCCATCTTGTCCCTCTGAATAGACACAAGGGTGATGTATTGAACATTGTGTTTCCGCAGCCGGTTGCCGGACTACGCTGAAATCCTTATGCTTATTTATCGTCGGTCTACTGTTGGTTAGGGGACTCCACCTAGCTTCTACGCCTGGAAATTTTGCCTTATCGACCCGTTGCATAGTAGAGAGAGTTCTTAGACGTGCAAATGCCATCGTACACCACACGGGACCTCAGTTTTACTTCTCATCCGAAGGAAGGCGCACTCGGGGCCGAAAGAAACCAACCCACCTCCGTTTAGTATCGAACCTAGAATCAATGACGCAGTTACTGAGCATGCTACCAATTGCGCCACCGAGGCGGGATGTATCATGCATAATCATTTGTTAAAATTTTAAAGAGATTCGGGATAAGCGGCTTGTATAAATCAGTACAACCCTGATAAAATCAGGGCATTCGACAACCCTACTATAGAGGAGGTCTAGAAAATACGTACCGCTTACAAGTACTAAGGGTATGATAGTAAATAGGACGATGACAGCATTTGCGACTTGTTCAGTTCCAATTGCAGACAAGAGAAGCCCTGCAACAGTAAAAAAGATGTTTAGTCACATTGGGTTGCCCCGACCACTGCTGAGTTCTATGCACAGGCTGCACAGACACTATGCTATAACGACGATTTGGGTATTATCAATACCCAGTGTCCCCAAGCGGTCAGGGAGCGGCTTATTGCGTTAGACACACCAGTTCTCGTTTGATCACTGAAGTTAAGTAACGCAAGCCCAGCTAGTACTAACATGGGTGGCCGCTTGAGAAAACTGGGTACCGTTAATACTAAAAATCGTCGTATTAGTGTAGTATCTGTGTACTCTCTGGATTAGAACTATGTGGTCACCCATTCTAGTACCATGGGGGCAGAGCCGTCGTGAGGCGGGTTCAGCGCCCGGTCCCGCGTTTACTAAGGCCCCGCGCGGGGGGCTTTTACATGTTTTTCCTACAAAACGCCTCGGAAAGTATTTTTGAACTCGGCCCCGCAAAAGTTCACGCCGGCTCTGTATGGGAAGTTGCGTTGCTTAACTTCAGTGGTAAGATGAGAACTGGTGTGTCCATCGCAATACTGTATATATCATTTGATTGAAAGATTAAATGACCCTTACCATAACTTAGTCCAGTAAGTCCTACACTTAATATCACAGGTATGGTCATCAGGAGGCCACTAAGTTCTACATAAATACCAAATATTCCATAAGGTATTAATAGCAGAAAAAGCGTTTCTGCTATGACTACCATGGCACGTGCTATCAAAGTTCCGAGGACGATTTCAAGAACATTGACACCTGTATTAACAAGAAGTGGACAAAGTGTTTTATAGGTTGTCAGTCACCTGATCTAAGAAACGTTGCACCTTGCAATATTTACCAGATACGATACTTCGCTCCAGTTGTCCACATTGCTTTTCTTCTAGCATGGTCGTTGATGTTACGTCCATTGACAGGAACAAAGTTAGCCTGGAAAAAAAGGTTTCAATTGATTCAGAGACGTTCATCATTACCTTATCCCGCTTATGGCAGGGTGCGATCTGTCAGTACTGACCCTGACGAGAACCCAGCGGGTCCCATCTGTCACAGGGATCGGCTAACTGCGTTGGCCACACCAGTTCTCGTCTCATCACTGAAGTTAAACAACACAACCCCAGCTAGTACTAACATGGGTGGCCGCTTGGGAAAACTGGGTACCGTTAATTCCAAGCAATCGTAGCATTAGTGTACTGTGTGCAGACTCGGCTTTAGAACTATGCAGTGGACGAGGCTCTAATAACCTTCTAGTTGAAGGGTCTTAAAACACCAACGAAACGAAAAAAATCGATCTGTCAGTACTGACCCTGATGGGAACCTAGCGAGGGAATATCAGGGCATCCCCTCATTTTTTGTTTAGTTGGTGTTTTAGAGCCCTTCAACTACAAGGTCACTTGAGCCCCGTCCATAGCGTAGTTCTAGCGCCGAGACTGCACCGACACTACCCTAATGCGACGATTTTTTGGGTATTAGCGGTACCCAGTGTTCCCAAGCGGCCACCCATGTTAGTTTGTCGTTGCTTGTTGGTGTTTTAGGGCCCTTCAACTACAAGGTCATTAGAGCCCCTACCACTGTGTAGTTCTGATGCAGAGGCTGCACAGACACTACACTAATGTGACGATTTTCGGATACTAGCGGTACCCAGTTTTCCCAAGCAGCCACTCATGTCAGTACTAGCTGGGGTTGCGTTGCTTAACTTCAGTGATCAGACGAGAACTGGTGTGTCTAACGCAATTTCCCGCTCTCCCCATGTTAGTACTAGCTGGGGTTGCGTTGCTTGAGTGATCAGAAGAGGAACTGGTGTGTCCAACGCAATTTGCCGCTCGATATTCCCCCGCCAGGTTTCCATCCAATCCACAGGGTACCATGCTCCCCGTTCAACTTGCTGGAAGAGGGGAATGTAGTTTTCAAGATCACTTACAATACTATGATACCTGGCACCATGAAATTCTGAAAATTAGCATCAGATGGTCCAAACAAAGGTTCTGCAAGCTATCAAACAAAGAGAGGTAAGACAGGAAATTCTGGCCCAGCCAAAATCTTAGGGCATGAATTAGTACAGTAGTTAATTTCATTAAGATTGGTATGTCAACGACTTACTTGAACGGGCAGTTCCCCCACAGAACTTCGGAAACCGAAAAGACTCATTAGAGTTTTTACTGTCCGAGTTAGTGAAACCAATAATTCGGCAAGTGCGCCTCCCTTAAGGACACTATCTGTAATATTGCCATCAGAAATTAAAATGCAAGGCCTTACCTAGTTATCAGACATTAGGAATGAGGATGGTCTAACAACTCACTCTTTGGATCGATTGCCAAGAGAACTTGACTTTCTTCTGAAATCTCGTCGGTGTGACGCCCATACAAATATCTAACAGGGTAAGACAAAATCGTGTAAGTGAACATATCATCAAATTCAGTGCCGGCCTTACGAAATGGGAGTCCCAGGGCAAGTCGTCCACCGTCCAGGGTAAGGCAGTTGAAGTTCTGTCAATAACTTATTACAAATTATAATGTACAGTAGTTAAAGTTGCCCCTATTCTCTGGGAGTCCCCGCGGTGGCTGCCCGTATTGCCCGCCCCCTAATGCCGGCCCTGATCAAATTAATAATCCCAAGTGAAATGTCAGTCGTCTAGCTTACTTTATTGCTACTTGATCTGTGAAATTTTTCTTAAACTTAATAAGTGCCGCAACATCTCCATCATGTAACGCTTTATAAGCCGTTGATGTATCATTGAAAGGAATCTGAAAAGTAACACAGTATATATCAGTGGTCCGGTGCCGGGCAACCCCTGGCCTACATCTTGCTGAGATCCGGCCCCCTGATCTGCTATAGTCAGCGATCGGAGCGACACCACTAACCTACTATTAACTCACCATTGTGATAAATTATTGACTCATTTTTTGTTTCGTTGGTGTTTTAGGGGCCATCAACTACAAGGGGCATTAGAGCCCCGTCCACTGCGTAGTTCTAATGCTGAGAACGCTGTTAGGACGAATTTTGGGTATTTACAGTACCCAGTTTTCCCAGGCTGTTATCCATGCTAGTACTAGTTGGGGTTGCGTTGCTTAACTTCAGTGATCAATGTGTCCAATGCAAAACAGCCAGCGCCTCCCACAATGACTCCCGAATTAGGAAACGTTGCCCAAGCCTGTGCTACCGGTTTATGGGGTGTGCGGCAGGTGCGCGAAATACTTCTCCTATTTTTTTGCCCTGCCGTGAATGTAAAAAGGTTGAGGAACACTGATATAAAGGTCTATGATTGTACGATGACTGATAGTGAACATGTCTTCAGCCACCTGGTCCTTTTTGTGCAGAGGGCCATAAAATAGTAGTGACACCTCACCGCAAAATCGTCACAAGCTAGATTGAGGCGGGCTAAGTGTGATCTCCTTGGCAAACATTGATTATTGGGGTCCCAGCAGGCGACAGTGATTTAGGCCGGGGCGTGGGTTACCCAATTTGCGAAGTATGACCGCACTGCAGAGCGGCTATAATCTGCTGCGCAGCGCTCCGTAGCACAGTCCAACTTCGCAAACCAATGCCAGTTGCATAATTGGATGACCAGAGCCGGCGCGAGTTTTTGCGGGGCCTTTTGTAGGAAAAACCCTGTAATATAAAGGCCCGCGTGCTGGGCCTTAGTAAACGCGGGACTGGATGCAGCGAACGCGCTGGCCCGGGGGTTTAGCCACGCCCAATATGATAGTCGTCTTCTGGGACCCCGATAATCAATATTTGACATTTTATCCTTACCCTTTCCACGAATGACAACTTATGAGATTGTAATACGGGTGTCTAACTGACGGCTTCCTAAGTCACCCTATAAGACCCCCTTCCCCCATCCAAAAAGGAGGTTGGGCATCAGGAGGGGTAGCCGATGACCACCACTTTTTTCCAAAGAAAAGCTGCACACTACGTGGTAAAAGGCAGAGAGTGGCTGTATGGCTTTGGCAAACCAGTTCTCGTCTGATCACTGAAATTAAGCAACGCAACCTCAGCTAGTACTTGCATGGGTGACCGCTTAGGAACACTGGGTATTGCTAATACCCTCTCCCAAAAAAATCGTCCTAACAGCGTAGTGTCTGTGCAGACTCTGCAATACAACTAGGCAGTGGACGGAACTCTAATGACCATTGTAATTGAAGGGCCCTAAAACACCAACGAAATTTGAAAAGGCAAACAGCCCTGTGGTCTCACCTGATGAATGACGCTTTCGTCGATACTTTTCAGGTAAAGGTTAGAAATGACGTCCTTGTCTTCGTTAATTACAGCAAGTTTAATATTTCGGAATTGACCAGTGACCGTCACACAACACATAGTGACGATTATAAGGACAGCCACTAAATAAAAGATAATTCTGAAATGACATTTAATTAGAGATGTAATTCAATGGACTAAACTTGAGTAAACTCCCAAAAGTGACTTACCCCATGTTATGACTCATTTGGGCGAGATCTTTGAAGAATACCGCTGACAGCCGGCGGAAGGAAATTGGTTGAAAGAGTGCACCCATCACTGCACTCTTATTGCAATAATTCGACAAAAGCGACCGGACTCGATCTCTCATCTTGATAGCTGACTTGCTGCTGTAAGTGTTAGACTCTACAGCATCCGTCTGAGAAGTGACTGTTGATTCTGCTGTGACGGAAGTATTCAAAAGCTGACTAGACTCATCATCTATAGGAGAATCTTCAGGCAGTTGATTGCTGGTTAAAACAAGTTGTAGAAAGACGTCCTCCAAATTCGTCTTCCCACATTCCATTATGAGTTGTTCAGGAGGTGCTTCGACCAATAGCTGGCCTTTAAACATCATACCAACCTGTGGGTGAGTGTGTTACGCATTCAAAACAGTTCTTCCTGAATTTCTTAAAAGCAATTGAACCAAAAAAAGAACAACTCCTAACCCTTCTCCCGCCTATGGTAACGTCGGGTACCCATCTTGTCCCTCTGAATGGACACAAGGGCGATCTATTGGACAGTGTTTTTCCACAGCCGGTTGCCGACCAACGTTGCAACCCCTATGCTTATTTATCGTCGGTCTACTGTTGGTTGGGGGGGTACTCCACCTCCACCAGACGTCAGGAGAGGATGGGGGCGAGCTCCTATACCTGGGAATTTTGCCTCATCTACCTGTTGCATAATAGAGAGAGTTCTTTAACGAGCAAATCCCATCGTACACCACACGGCACCTCGGTTTTCTTCTCATCTGAAAGAAGGCGAACTCGGGGCCTCTCTCGCTCAAAAGAAATCAACCCACCTCAGTACAGTATCGAACCTAGAACTACTGGCGCAGGCCCGGCTAGTGAGTTTCAGGCGACAAGTGGGTCCAATCGCCGCCCCCGCCCATTAAATTTAACGTCTGTCCGAGCGTCCGTCACACCTTTGGTATTTGTCCCATTGTCAATGCATTGCAGTGGCTCCTCGACGAAGCCAAGATTTAGAAAAGGCCTCACCAATCAGAGAAGTTTGGGAACCCCAGGACTATGAACATTTTAAATGACTTTTGCCGTCCTAGGCAGCTTCCTAAGTTTGCCTGCCCCATGAGCCGCCTGTGTACTGACGCAGCTACTGAGCATGCTGCCCACTGCGCCACCGAGGCGGGTTCTTAAAAGCAACTCAGGGAATACAAAAAACAGGATAATAACTTAATGCAGACTCTTACAATGTTGGACGCCCGGGCTTCTTCAATGTAATGTGTTGTGATGATGACTGTCCGGCCATGGGAGTTCACCAAATCATTCAAATAGAGCCACATCCTGAGCAAAAATCAAATCGTATAAAGGTCAGAGGAACAAAATGAATACTTTCGTGGCTGCTGCAATGCTCATACGTACTTCTTCCTCAGAGGTGGATCGACCCCCACAGTGGGCTCATCCAAAATCAAAAGTTTTGAGTCCTGTAGCAGAGCAGTTGCAAATGACACTCTTCTCTGTTGCCCGCCACTGTAGCGAAGAGAACAACAAGTTCAGGTGTATTTCTTAATTAAGGAAATGAAGTAATACCATGATTGGACCCGAACCCTGTTACGGGGGGATAAGGGTATGATGATGATGGTGATGAAGTAATACAGTACCATGATTAGGTCCTTACCTCATTTGACAGACAAGTCTGTTGTGTGATGGAAGCTGAAGCATTTCCACTAAATGCTTAATCTTGATTTTTATTTGGTCGCTTTTCATCCCTGCCACAGTACCATAATACCAGAGCGTCTCTTTGATTGTCAGCTGACCGGACAATGCGAGGTCCTAGGAAATAAGCACATTGTCCAACTTAAGTCTCTTAACGTGAGAGCCTTCAAAAATTGAATAACCTCGGAAAGTAAAAGTTTTTTTTGTTGTATGTTTCCCTTGGCCTACATCTGATAGGCCGTACAAGAACAGATGTCAGACTTCTACTACCTTCTTAATAAGACTCATGTCATTATAAGAGTTGAGGGTAAATGGTACACGGGTACTGCTCACCTGTGGCATGTATCCGACATTGAGTTGTGATCCAGTATTTCTTCCCGTGATAATGTCTGTCTCCTCGCCAAACACTCTCACTTCCCCGCTGTCCAGCGATGTCAGCCCCAAGATGCATTTCAAGAGCGTTGTCTTACCACAACCGCTGGGACCTAATAGACTGTAACTGGGGAAAGGTGAAATGTCCAGTAAATGAAACTGTACGTTAAACTATTTAAATTGAAAAAGTGGATCAGGGCTATCATCTTAAAAATGACACAGTCTCAACAATGGCCTAACAGAATGAGGGAGCACCTTCCTGCGTTGGACATCCCCAGTTCTCGTCTGATCACTGAAGTTAAGCAACGCAACCAAAGCTAGCACTAACATGAGTGGCCGCTTGGGAAAACCAGGGGACTGTTAATACTCAAGTAGTTGAAGGGCCCTAATGGCATTTGTAGTTGAAGGGCCCTAATGGCATTTGTAGTTGAAGGGCCCTAATGGCATTTTTAGTTGAAGGACCCTAAAACACCAACAAAATCGGCTGATTTGCGTTGGACATATGGGTAGTACTGACGTGGGTGGTTGGTTGGGAACATTGGGTGCTGATGATCTCCCCTGTCCTATTTCCCCCACTCCTACCTACCCCTCACCGGCGAGCAGCCTCCACAGGGTCCGGCCCGTTATGGCTGCTTGGCCGGCTCCCCAACCCGTTGGCGTAAGATGCCCACAGAATGAAAGACACTTCATCTGTCAGATAATAGGACAACCTATGCTACGTGGGTCACTGGAAAGGCGTAAGAAAATAGGGCCCATGTAGAAAATTGAGCAGTTTAAGGCATGACACAGAAATGTAAAGTTAGTGAGTACAAGGTTGGTTGAGACTTTGATTGTAGGAGAGGAAGTGGACTTGGAAAGGGAGGAAGAAAAATGACCTGTAGTCCATAACGCAGCTGAAGGGGAAGAGGACACCAATGGGTACATGACATCGTTAGTAGGTGGCCAAGATAGAGCATCTGTAGACAAAAGCAGCAGGGAGAGGAGGAAGGAAACTGGTATGATGATAACAACTAGATAAAGGATTAGGGTAAGCAGGTATCCTGATAACATCAGTTTTTACAATTAAAGGAAGTAACCAACCAAATGGGTGATTCAATTGGTCAGCAGGCCTTACTATAATTATGTATTTCACGTACGAAACTTGCATTGAAATATTCCAATCGACTCATGATCTCCGAAAGAAAGGGGGCGGCTTATTGCGTTGGACACACCAGTTCTCGTCTGATCACTGAAGTTAAGCAACCAGAGGCAGCTCATGGGGCAGGCAAGCCCAGGCGGCTGCCTAGGGCGGCCAAATTACAGAGGTACTTCCTTGCTATGCAGTCTATCAGTCATGTAAAATGTTCATAGTCCTGGGGTTCCCAACTGTGATTGATAGGGCCTTTTCTAAATGTTGGCTTTCTCGGGGCGCCTTGTTGCGGAGCCTTAGCAATGTATTGGCATTGGGACAAATACGAAGAGCGTGAGGAACGCTTGGAGGAACTGCATTATATTTAATGGGGGGCGGCGATAGACCCACTTGCCTAGGGCGTCTGAAGCTCACCAGCCGGACCTGTAAGCAACGCAATCCCAACTAGTACTAACATGGGTGGCTACTTGGGAAAAATTGGGTACTGCTAATACCCAATAATCGTCGCATTAGTGTAGTGTCTGTGCAGTCTTTGCATAAGACCTATGCTGTGGACGGGGCACTAATGACCTTGCAGTGGACGGGGCTCTAATGACCTTGTAGTTGAAGAGCCCTAAAATACCAACAAAACCCAAAAGAAAACCAAACTATGGGCTACTACAGTATGTAATATGTAGAATTGGAAATGAAAGTGAATTTTTAAACCCAAATTTAAAAAATATGGAAATATTTATTTTATAAATAATCTTATTTAGGGACTGGAGGGATGGAGTAACCAATCAAGTTAAAAGGGAAGTTTTACAGGGCAGTGGCTGGGCCCGCTATGCTATATGGATCAGAGTTTTGGGCAGGGTATATGAGCGGGGTGTCGAGAGCAGATTGTTAGGGATGAGTATATTAGAAGTAGCCTGGAGATGGGGGGGACATCGCGGAAAAAATGAGGGGAGAGTAGGTTGTGGTGGTATGGACAGGTAATAAGAAGAGGGGATGAAGAGCTCGTTAGGTCCGTCCATATCAGGAATGCAGGTGGTAGAAAGCACCCGGGGTAGGTGGAGAGCAGGTCGTCTGTAAGGATATGGCTGTTGTTGTTTGTTGGTGTTTTAGGGCCCTTCAACTACAAAGGTCATTAGAGCCCCGTCCACAGCATAGTTCCTATACAGAGACTGCACAGACACCACACTAATGCGACGATTTTTGGCACCAAGTTGCGTTGGACACACCAGTTCCCGTTTGATCACTGAAGTTAAGCAGTGCAAGCCCACGTCAATACCAAAAGGGTGGTTAGTAAAGAACGTTGGGTGTTGCAAATTAACCCTCTCCATTGTCCTTTCACCTTCCTCCTCATCTCCTGCGGGCAGCCTCCTAAGGGTTCATCCTGTTATGGCTGCCTGGCTTACTCCCCAACCCACAAAACTAATCCAGTAACGCCTAAAAGTGCTCAAATTCCCAGTTTTCTCAAGCGGCCACCCATGTCAGTACTAGCTAGGGTTGCGCTGCTTAACTTCTGTGATCAGACGAGAACTGGTGTGTCCAACTAAGGATATGGTAGTGTGTGGGGTGGATGGGGACCTGGTGGGAGATAGGCGAGAGTGGAGGGCTGGAACCCGCAGACCCAACTCTGTCACAGGCGGGAAAAGGGCATTATGATGATGACGACTAGAGGAATGGAGTAAAGGAGTTAGTGAAATCTGTGAACCCTAGTTTTCGATCCTGTATTCTTATTGACATTTATATTCTTCAGGGTTGAAATGCCCACATCTTATAAATGAAAGATTCAGTTACTCGTATTTTGAATATGAACCTTATAAAAAAGTGTTAAAAAATTTTTATCTGGATACTTACATTGATCCCGCTGGGGCCGAAAGATTTAGGTGATTGAGAACTGACGTAGACGCGCCGTAACGTTTTACAGCATTTCGAACGCGGATGGCACTGGCTTCTCGTGGAATGTCAATCACGTGATCAGCGTTCTCTGTCGCTGTCATCGTTCTAAAACTTTTATGAAGTAAAATGAATTTTTACTCGAGTTTCAATTTAACTGTCTGAATGAATATGACCTTAATTTACAAAAAAGGCCCAAGTGTAACGATGGTCATGAAGCTATTCTCAACAATAGTTTGGCTGTACGAATGATCTTGAAAGTAATGTTACTACTAACACACGAGAGCTGCTCAGTTGCTTCGCAACTACCTCCATGCCATCACCTTCATCAACTGCCTATGATGTACGTTTGTACACCTGTTATTAATATTCCTATGTAGTAAACTCGTAGATGCCTTTCGAAATGGTGAAACTGGATAAAAGCAATCTGTAGGCTATCCTTCACCTAATAGTTAATGTCATTCATACGTACCACTACTCTCCATCAATGAATTCGTTTGCGGCAAAGGGTTAGTTGCATCACGTCATAAACAGGTCATTCTCAGCGGAATTGGGACAACTCAGATGATTAGATCACCTTCAATGTCTATGCTAAGTAGTAAGGTTATCAATCTGTAATACTGTACCTATTGATTACGATCTTGTAATCCATTAATATTGCCTGTTTCTGTCTCTTCCAGTCCACCTTGTGACTTCAACGGGATAAGTGTCGTATATCATCATCATCATCTCACCCTTCTCCCGCCTGAGGCAGGGTCGGGTCTGCGGGTTCTAATCCTCCACTCCCTCCTGTTGTCCACGAGGTCCCTCTCCACCCCACACACCTCCATGTCCGCCTGCACAACCTGCTCCCACGTTCGCTTTGGTCTCCCTCTACCTCTGGTGCCCCCAACCACCCGCAGTCCTACAATGGACTTAATAAGCTCCTCCTCTCCCCTCCTCATTACATGTCCATACCACCTCAACCGATTCTCTCTCAACTTTTCTGCAATGTCCCCCACCCCCAAGCTACCTCTAACGTAATCATTTCTGACTCGGTCGGATCTAGACACCCCACACATGTAGCACAGCATTCGCATCTCGGCCACTTGCATTTGCCTTCCTAACTGCCCAGCACTCTGACCCATACAGCATAGCAGGCCTAACAACGGTTTTGTAAACCTTGCTCTTCAACTTTATTGGGATCCGACGATCACACAGGACCCCACTTGCCTGTCTCCATTTCAGCCATCCAGCATTAATCCTACGAGTCACATCCGAGTCTATTTCCCCATTGCCCTGGAAAACTGATCCCAGATAGCGAAACTCTTGCACCACTGGAATCTCCTGTCCCCCACAGCGAATTTCACCTCCTTGCCCCTGGCCGCTAAAATTGAAAGCTAGGTACTCAGTTTTCTTCATGTTCACCTTAAGGCCCCCTTCTTCCATTGCTGCTTTCATGTCTTGCAGGCCCTTTTGTGCATCTTCCTTGGACTCCTCAAGCCTTCCCACATCATCTGCAAATACCACGCACTGGGGGGCCCATTCCCCTATTCCCGTCAGTAGCTCATCCATTACTAGGGTAAATAGGTATGGGCTAAGAGCTGACCCTTGATGCACACCAACCTCCACTTTGAAGCTTGCAGTGTTTCCCCATGCTGTTCTCACCCTAGTGATAGAACCATCATACATATCCTGAACTACCCTAATATGGCCTTCATCCATGCCTTTCTTTCTTAAAACACCCCATACTAACTGTCTGGGAACACTATCATATGCCTTCTCCAGGTCAACGAATATAGCATGAAGGTCCTTCCTTGCTGCTCTATACTTCTCAATCATCTGTCAGAGAATGAAGATTGGTTCCATAGTGGACCTACCTGGCATAAACCCAAATTGATTTCCCCAGACACTAGTTAAGTCCTGGAGGCGACGTTCTATGACTCACTCCCACAGCTTCATAGAATGCCTCATCAGCTTTATGCCCCTATAGTTTCCACAGTCCTAGGCGTCACCTTTGCCTTTGAACAGTGGTACTATCCAACTCTCTCACCATGCAGAAGGCATCCTGCCCCCCTTTGCTAACTTATTGAAGAGCTTCCCTAGCCATGTAATTCCCATGGGGCCCAAGGTGTGCCAAACATCCATGGGGATCTTATCAGGGCCTACTGCTTTCTGACCTTTCATCTTCTGAAGGGCTCTGACTATTTCTGCCTCACTCACCCTGTCCACAGCTTGTGGTGTGAGTGGGTTTCTGCCTGTGGCCATTGCACCAGAGTCTGCATTTAAGAGACTGTGGTAGTATTCCTCCCACCTTTTGATCACCTCTGCTGGTTGAAAAAGGACCCTACCCTTGGTATCCTTTACCGTTATGGCCCTGGTCAGACGTCTAGAACCCGCAGTGATAGTGACAGGGATACCTGTGGGGGGGTGCCATCCTACCCCACAGGAGACACTCGATATCGTAGTCAATGCCATGTGAGCCGAGGTCTCCCACTCACATGACGCATCACTGGGTCACCCTTCACCTGAAAGGTTACATGCAGTCTGAGGACTGCATGTCAAAAAAAAAACAAATGGCAAATACCCAGACAAACCAATATTCAATAGACCAAAAATATTAACTTTCACTTAAATACTAATATATTAAAATTTTACATTAATAAGTAAATAAATAAATTTTGCTGTGGGGATTGGCTACTAACCACAACGCAGCCAGGCGTCTGTCAATACAGATGGCACCTGTGCTGCACCATACAACAACGAGGCCGGCAGATGCTGTGCAAGGTTAGGCCTAAAAGCCCACCTCACCATCAGCCGCTCACCTCTATTTCAGCAACCAAAATCCACAGCCCTACCTTGTCCTGGTATATATCAGTATTCACCTTGAAAAAGGTGGTTTTTATTCGTGGCTATATTTCCGGGATCCAGAAAGACAGCCAAAAATCTGCAGAGCACAAAGTCACGCACGCCCAAGCACATATGCCCAGATAAGTGTCATATATGTACTTCCTTATTTCAGTCGTACTCAATTTGAAACTACTGCATTGTAATTGTCAACCACTCCTTATCACTTGATAAAACACACCTACAGTTATTAATTTTATTTGTTCATAAGCATTCTTTGGTTATCTCTATAAACAGGCACCTACAAACCCGTTTCCCGCCTATGGCAGGGTCCGGTGCCCATTTTTCTCAAACTGGGACACATAGGTGGTCTGTTGGGCGGACTTTTCCGAAGCTGGCTGCCAATCTAATACTGCAACCCTACGTGGGTCAAGCCTATCTACAAGTTTCACGTAGAAAAGGGCCTTTGACGTGCAATTGACATTGTACACGCCACATGGGACTATGGTTTAAGGCAGTGAAGGTGGAAGGCGCGCAGAGGACCTATCTCTAGCCTGTAAGAGGCCAACCTATCTCGGTCCTGTATCGAACCTGGAGCCACTGACGCAGTAGTTGAGCATGCTACGTCAGGACCACTGATATAAGGGTCATAATGGTATGACTCCAACTGTGCCTCAGACAGATCACTTGGAAATCCACTCATAAATTCTAGTTTTAACTCTCCACTACTCCATACTACTTGGAGCAGCGAATTGCGTTGGACACACCAGTTCTCGTCTGATCACTGAAGTTAAGCAGCGCAACCCCAGCTAGTACTGACATGGGTGGCCGCTTAAGAAAACTGGGTACTGCTAATACCCAAAAATCGTCGCATTAGTGTAGTGTCTGTGCAGTCCCTGCATCAGAACTATGCTGTGGACGGGGCTCTAATGACCTTTGTAGTTGAAGGACCCTAAAATACCAACAAACAACAATCCATACTACTCGCCCTTGATACTGGACTTAACAGCTCCCAATTCTTCACCGTCAGCGTAAGCCAGTGCCAACATCATCGCATATTTATCCTTCCTCTATAAATGACAGGGTTGGATGTACGAATCATTGTCCTTCATTCCATTTCATTTCCAAGTGTTCGTGTCCACACAGTGTCAGGTCTTACCGTGTAGCTTGTCCCATGTGTGCTTTGTGTCCCATATGTGCCCATACCACCTAAACCTATTCTGGCCTATTCTGCAGGTGATCACATACTAGGCCACGGCCTTATATCTCATCCGATGGAAGGCTAACAAATTTGGGGATAAAGATGGAATGGAACACGGAAGAAGTGAGGATGGAACCGACAACCATGGAATGGATGCTTTTAACAAGTGTGCTGCTGTTGAGGTGGGTCATACGATAAAAGTAATTACTCGACGATATTTTGTCGTGTTTGGCCTGTTTAACGAATCTTTCGGTGGACGAGAGCAGCATCTGTGTCCATTACAGCTCCATTTGTGAGCGACGCCTCATTTAAATGTACGCACATTTATTACACAACATCTGATGTAATCTATAATGTAACCTCCATTTAAATTTTTCGAACTTTAACCTACGTATCACACGGACTGCCTAAATTATAGGTCGAAAGAAAAAAGAACTGTAATGCTAATTTTCAAGCATATACGGCAAAGCAACTCCTAACCCTTTTCCCGCCTATGAACGGGGGTCAGGTACCCATCTTGTCCCTCTGACAGGACACAAGGGTGATCTATTGGACATTGTTTTTCCGCAGCCGGTTGCAGACCAAAGCTGCAACCCCTATGCTACTTTATCGTCGGTCTACTGTTGGTTGGGGCACACTATCGAAGCCAGGGGACGAGCTCCTACACCTGGAAATTTGGCCTCACCTACCCGTTGCATAGTAGAGAGGATTTTTTGACGTGCAAATGCCACTGTACTCTACACGGGACCTCGGTTTTACTTCTCATCCGAGGGAGGGTGCAGTATGGAACCTAGAACCACTGACGCAGTTTCCGATCACGCTACCCAGTGCGCTACCAAAGCGGGATTTCAAGCATAGAAGCAGGGGCCGGCAGTACGGGCAGCAGCCCGGGGCCTCCCACTAAATAGGGGCAGTTTTAACTTGTGTAGAATATAATTTATAGCAGTGGTCTTCAAACTTTGTCGACTCACGGAACCCTTAGAACTATAAGATGTATTGGGGGAACCCCAACCCACCTTTAGAAAAGTACATCTTGCCGCAGCTAAAGAATTTTTCTTTTGACTCGCGGAACTCCCAGAGATGTATTGCGGAACCCTGGGGTTCCGCGGAACACAGTTTGAAGACCGCTGATTTATAGTAAGATACTGAAAGAACTTCAAATCAGCTCTTGATACACTATGCTATGCTATACTCGGGACGGTGGACGACTGGACCTCCTAAATTGTACTTGCCCGGGGTCTCACGCTTCGTAAGGCCAGGGCTGTATATAAGGCATTGGTTCTTAATAGTAGTGCCCCGAAAAAAGTAGAAAGGCAAAAGACTTTTGAATATTATAAAAAAAATACAGCAGGCCTGAAGAATGTTTTAATGACCCTGTAAAGTTTAGCGAGTAGAGAAATGTGGTGACACAACTATTCGCTTCTGTCACAGAGGTTCTTTAAGGGGCATAATTACTTTATCAGGTTACCCTCTTCTGTTTTTTTTTCTTTTGGTATTGAACTCACTGACCTCCATGGACTACCGCCCCTCCTCCAGATGGAGAAGGTTGGTCTACTTTCTTCTCCAGAAAAAGTAGACCAACCTTCAGTAAGCAAATGGTTGTTGCATTAGGTCGACAGCCGGCTGTGTTAAAATGCTGTCCAATAGTTCACCTCTGTGTCCTGTACCCCATAAGGGGGGACTGGGTTTGAAATGATGGTGATAATGTGCTCCTACATATAGTAAACCCCAAAAAGCATTAGTTATGAATTTTTTTTATTGTGTAATTAAGAAATTTGTTATCTGGCGAAAGAGACCCGCCACAGTGGCGCAGTGTGTAGCACGCTCGGTGACTGCGTAAGCAGTTGTAGGATGTGTAGTAGTTCGATACTGGATCGAGGTGGGTTGGCTTGTTTCGGCAAGAGAGAGAGAGAGGCCCCAAGGGCACCCTCTTTTGGATGAGAAGTAAAACCGAGGTGCCGTGTGGTGCACGATGGCATTTGTACGTAAAAGAACCCTCTCTACTATGCAACAGGTAATTGATGCAAAAGTCCAAGGTATAGGAGCTCGTCCCCACCCTCACCTGGCGTCTGGTGGAGGTGGAGTGCCCGAACGAACAGTAGGCCGACGATGCAGCTTTGGTCGGCAACCCGCTGTTGAAAAATTATGTCCAATATATCGGATGGAGCACCAGGCCCTGCCATAGGCGGGAAAAGGGTTAGGAGTTGCTTGTTATCTTGCGAAAGTCCCACAGATATAGGAGTTGCAATGTAAGGTATATAGCCTTCACCACTGCTGTGCAACTTTGTAGCCCTCAGGCGGATTCGGGCAGCAGCTGGTTGTACCCAGTGCTTGTTCCTCAAGTTTTTTTCATTACCAGTAGCTTATTAAAATTTTGTTAGGTATGTGCGTTGCATGACTAAAATTTTGACTAGTCCGTGCTGTTTCTAACTGCATCATAAATTAACCTTGGGGTGAAGACGTCTTGACTGACCTCTAGTCTCGTCCTAGAAGAATTTTGAAGCATTTGACGCGAATGTCTTCCTATGACATCGCAACCATAATTGGATTAGGGGATTTGTGACGTTCTTGCTTTGATTTTGATAATCTACTGTTGTCTGGGTGGCTCATGAATTATGGGTTACAAGTTTGATCCTGTCCGAAACGGATGATGGCTGGTTTAAGTCCTGTGGCAGCTATGAACTCACTCCCTGACGTCAACAAACGCAACCCATTGCCGAGAGGCTGACATAAGTTAAGGGCTGTAGCATTCGAACGACACCCAGCAGGATACGTGAAAAATCATTCCATAGTTGACAGCTGTGTTGTAGACACCGCCCTTTCGGTACCCGACTCTGCCAAAGGCGAAAAAAAGGGGGTTAGAAAGGAGATGATGGGATCGGACTTTTGTAAGGTGTTGGAGGTACAACATCATTTTTTTATTTTAATTTTTTAGTCTTCTTAAGTCTAGTGAGAAGAGGAGCTCCAGGAAGCACCTGGGGCAGGGATTTCGTTTCGTTGGTGTTTTAGGACCCTTCAACTTTAAGGTCACGGGTAGATGAGGCAAAATTTCCAGGTGTAGGAGCTCGCCCCCCCTGGCGTCGGTAGCATTCCCCAACGAACACTAGACTGACGATAAATAAACGTAGGAGTGCAGCTTTGGCCGGCAACCGGCTGACCAATTTATCGCCCTATGTCCATTCAGAGGGACAATATGGATACCCCAGCCTGCCGTAGGCGGGAAAAGGGTTAGGAGTTTCTTTTGCTTGCAACTTTAAGGTCATTATTATAGCCCTGTCCACTGCATAGTTCTGATGCAGAGACTGCACAGGCACTACGCTGATGAGACGATTTTTGGGTATTAGTGGTACCCAGTTTTGCCAACCGGCCACCCATGTTTATACCAGGGACGGATCCAGGGGGAACAATGCAGCAATTGTCCTCCTCCCTCTCAGTGCCTCAATAGGGCGCATATTTCAACTGATGTACGATTCAACTTTGCAACTGTTGAGGCATTTTGCAGTCCAATCTGCAGTTGGCTAAACCACTAAAGACAGGACATTGTCCAAGGGCAGTTGAGGACCTATTGTAATTGCTAGCTAGATTTATACTAAGAGATTCTGAATATTTAAAAATATTTCGGGCACACATTTTTTGAGGTACTCCCTCCCCTGATCCACCTATGGATCCGCCCCTGCGGGGCTAGAATGACCTTTGTAGTTGAAGGGCCGAGGTTCAAATCTCCAGCTGCAGAGATCCGCCTGGTAGTGATTCCTCCCTGGGGGGGGGGGGGGGGGGGGGGGGGGGGGGGGGGGGTCAATGATGGCCCGGTGTCTGTTGAGCCATAATCAGGGCTTTTTTTTTCTCCCTAAGAAAGTTTGATGAATTTGGCCTAACAATTCTTGAAAGTCTTTAAGGAAAGTTCTTATTGTATTTATTTATATTCTAGGAGAGTAACAATGCTTACGGGCTAATAACCCTGTTCGACCCCCTCAAAACGAAATATGGTGAGAGGATGGTTTCCCCAAAGTCTTATAAATTTTTGCAAGAAATTCTTTATTACAACCTTGGACGGTGGCAGCTTTGGACGGGTTGTTAAATTTGAGGATTGTCAACGTTGTACCAAATAAGGGCAACGCAAAACGTGTAATTTGCGGTAGAAAAAAGTTTAATTTCGAAGGATAGGATTGTTGCGCAATATATATTGCCTTGAAATCAACGTGCTGCACCTAAGCAGTTGTCAAATTACAAGACCCTTTAAGGGTTAAGTGGAAGTGAACGAAATTTTAATTAACGTCGGCAGCATCCGGGGTAGGGGGGAGAGACCGAAGCTGACGTTTGAGCAGGTTGTCCGGAGAGGCATGGCAGTGTGCGGGTTGTTGTTGTTTGCTGGAGTTTAAGGTCCCGTCAACTACTAGGTCATTAGAGACCCCACCACTGTATAGTTCTAATGCATAGACTGCACAGACACTACACTAATGCGACGATTATTGGGTATTAGCAGTACCCAGCTTTCCCGAGCGACCATCCATGTCAGTACTAACTGGGCTTGCGTTGCTTAACTTCAGTGATCCGACGAGAACTCGCCGCTCACCGGGGTGGACGGGGACCTGGTGGGGGACAGACGGGAGTGGAGGGCTAGAACCCGCAAACCCGACCCCGCCATAGGCGGGACAAGGGTGAGATGATGATGATGATGATTTGAAAACCTAGTGACTCCAGAGAGCAGAGTAGAGAAGGGCCTAAACGATATTAGAGGAGCGATAGAAAAGGGAGGGCCAAAGAGAAACATGAAGAAGACAGAGAATTTAGCTTTCAATTGGGAAGGGCAGGAAAATATGGGTGACGTACTCTAGGGGTGAACAACCCGCCGCGGTGGCGTAGTGGTTAGTGGTTAGCGCGCTCGGCAACTACGCCAGTAGTTCTAGGTTCGATACTGGACCGTGGTGGGTCGGCTTCTTTCGGGCGAGAGAGAAGCTGCGAGTGTGCCTTCTTTCGGATGAGATGTAAAACCGAGCTCCTGTGTGGGTGTACGATGGCACTTGCACGTAAAAGAGCCCTCTCTACTACGCAACGGGTAGATGAGGCAAAATTTCCAGGTGTAGGAGCTCGCCCCCCTGGCGTCGGTAGCATTCCCCAACGAACACTAGACCGACGATAAATAAGCGTAGGGGTGCAGCTTTGGCCGGCAACCGGCTGCAAAAAAACTATGACCAATATGTCACCCTGTGTCCATTCAGAGGGACAAATGGGTGCCCGACCTTGCCAGAGGTGGGAGAAGGGTTAGGAGTTGATTGCTTGTTTGTTGTACTCTAGGGGTGAACTGGTGACGAAGGTGCAAGAGCCAGAGTACTTAGGATCAGCGTTGGAAACAGGCAAGCGGAGTCCTGCGTGATAGGAGGGTCCCAATCAAGGTGAAAGGGAAATTTTACAGGGCAGTGGTTAGGCCCGCTATGCTGTATGGATCAGTGTTGGGACAGTGAGGAAGAGCCACGTCAATAGAATGCAAGTAGCCAAGATGTGAATGCTGCTGTACATGTGTGGGGTGTCGAGACCTGATAGTTAGGAATGAGTATATTAGAGGTAGCCTGGGGGAGGGGGACATCGCGGAAAAATGAGGGAGAGTAGATTGAGGTGGTATGGCATGTGATGAGATGAGGGGAGGAGGAACTCGTGAGGTCTATTTCAGGAATGCAGGTGGTTGCAAGCACCCGAGGCAAGGGGAAACCGAAGCAGACGTGGGAGCAAGCTGTCCGTAGGGGTGGACGGGAACGTGATTAGAGATAGGCGGGAGTGGAGGACTAGAACCTGCAGACCGGACCCTGCCTTAGGCGGGATAAGGGGATGAGGATAATGATGTTAAAGCTGACAACACTATCAGTGTGTAATAAACTGTATTAGCCAACAAAAAATTATGGCAGCACCAAGTTTCGTTGATGTTTAAGGGCCTTCAACTACAAGGTCATTAGAGCCCCGTCCACTGCCTAGTTCTAATGCAGAGTCTGCACAGACACTACGCTAATGCGACAACTTTGGTCTATTGCGCGTGTCCAACGCTGTAAGCCGCTCCTTGGCAGCACCAAGCAATTTCTTTATAGGTTAGTGTATAAAGTTGTCAAATCAATCGTAATGCGGTTCTCACATAATTATTTCACGTAGCAAACTTAACTTAAAAAAGTGAATTTTTTATTGCGAAAAAGGTACACAAGCCCCCCCACATCATTGTCCATTTTTCCCTCCATCGATGTCGGGGGGGAAGGGGGGGGGGCAAGAGATCCGACCTACACCTGGAAATCTTGTCGTGAACACGTTGCATATAAAAAGGGTGATGTTCAAATGACATCGTATACACCACCCAGGTTCGTTGGTTTTTTCTTGGGCTCTTCAACTACAAAGGTCATGGTTTACCTCTTGGGAACACTGGGCACTGCTAATGTTCAAAAACTCCGCATTAGAACTAGGCAGTGGAGGGGTCTCTAATGACCTTTGTAGTTGAAGGACACCCCAAAAAAACCTACTGTTTAGCCCTACAATATATTAACATAGCCCTGCGGGGCGAATGGGAACCTAGCGGGGAATTTTCCACGGGTCTTTTTCTTCGCTGGTGTTGTAGGGCCCTTCAACTACAAAAGTCATTAGAGGCCCGTCCACTGTGTAGTTCTAATGCAGAGTCTGCACAGACATTACACGCTGTTATGACTCTGATTTTGGGTTTTAGCAGTATCCAGTGTTCCCAAGCGCTCACCCATGCAGGCTCTAGGTGGTGTGCTCCAAAGCAATACAGCCACTCCCTACACCACCCAGTGCCACGTTTTGGTTTCCTTTCCAACGGAAGGCGCACTAGGGATCTCTCACTCGCCCTGATAGAGGCCAAAGTACCTCGATCGAGGTTCCAACTTGGAACCACTGACACAGTAGTCCGTTGTTTGTTTGTTGGTGTTTTAGGGTCTTTTAACTACAAGGTCATTAGAGCCCCGTCCACTGCATAGTTCTCATGCAGAGACAACATGTGACGATTTTTGGGAACTAGCGATACCCAGAGAACTGTTGTTGGTGTTCTAAAGCCCTTCAACTACAAGGTCACTAGAGCTCCGTCCACTGCATAGTTCTAATGCAGACTGCACAGACGCTACACTAATGCGACGGTTTTTGGGTATTAGCCGTACCCAGTTTTCCTAAGCGGCCAGCGATGTCAGTACTAACTGGGGTTGCGTTGCTTAACGTCAGTGATCAGACGAGAACTGGTGTGCCCGACGCAATTAGCTGCTCCCCACAGTAGTCCAGTATGCTACCTCTGAGCCCCAGAGGAGTCTACCCTATCATTGATTTGTCAATCCTCACTACTTACTGACATTATTTCATTTATATATAATCACATTGAAAAAGTAATATTACTTTATTGATATTACGTCGTCCTTTGACCTTTGGTAACTTCCGAAACTTGAGATTTGAATTTTTTAAAGTGCTTTTGTTGTTGTTGCTGCTGTTCCCTTTCCTTCTTGATATCTAGGTAGCGAGTGACGTTGTCGTACCACTGCTTATATAGCGAAGGGATGATACTTGGAGTAGTCCCATCTATGCCTAGGGAGCACCAAAGCCCAAATTCCTTAGAGGTTATTTATTTACACTGAATTTAATGGTTTTTTTTCTTTCTGATAGGTACCTTTGAAAAATTCTGTATTGGCATTTAGTCTTTCGATTAGGTGATGCACTGGTGGTGGTGACGACCCAGTTAACGATCCATTCTGTGTAAGATCAAAAATTCCTTTATAAATATGAAAAAACTTTCATTGTCTTTCGGCTGGTGTTTTAGGGCCCTTCAACTACTATGGTCATTAGAGCCCCGTCCACTGCGTAGTTCTAATGCAGACTGCACAGACACTGCACTATAACGACAATTTTTGGGTTATTAGCGGTACCCAATTTTCCCAAGCGGCCACCCATCTTAGTTGTTTGTTGGTGTTTAAGGTCCCGTCAACTACAAGGTCATTAGAGACCCGTCCACTGCCTAGTTCTAATGCATAGACTGCACAGACACTACGCTAATGTGACAATTATTGGGTATTAGCAGTACCCAGTTTTCCCGAGGGACCACCCATGTCAGTACTAGCTGGGCTTGGGTTGCTTAACTTCAGTAATCAGACGAGAACTGGTGTGTCCAACGCGATTTGCCGCTCCACCCATTTTAGTACTAGCTGGAGTTGCGTTGCTGAACTTCAGTTGTCAGACGTGAAGTGGTGCCCTTTTGTGACAAGGTGTGAGCCATAAAGGTGTCCGTCATGGTTTCCCGTAAATTTCTTTGTTTTAGAATATGAGCATCAACTTGGCGTCCCGTCCCCCTCAGATGCTGCGCCCGGGAACAGATGTCCCCTCTGTCTATGGCCTATACCAAGTATTACGGCACAGAAAAGTACCTCAGTTGTACTGCCGATGCTGAACACCTTAACTGGATGGTCTGTCGATGGAGTGAGTACCCACAGTCTGTTGTTTGAATCAAAAGTGAGGTCCAAAGGTTCGTAACCCAACAGATGGGTATTCATGTGCGTGCACGTGACTTTGTAATCGGGAAGCGATACGTCAACCTGATAAATTCCAATTAATGGTAATCTATAAAATTACAAAGCATGTATAAATGAGATGACCTCTCTCTCTACATCAGATTCTCAAATGGGACACACATCACCCACTTATGATAAGTAATAGCAATGGCGTTATTTGCACTGCAAACGAATTTTTTGACAGCTAATTTCTGTTCGTTGCTCTCTTTAGCAGTTGTCAATGCTGAGTGATGCTGTCCTGAACATTTGTCTTGGTCCGTCAGCAGCATTTTGAGACATTCCTCAGGTATGTGGTCTCTGCACTGGACATTTCCAATTTCTTCTCCAGTCTTAAACCTCCAAAATTTTAAAGTTCCGTCCTGAAAACATGTTTATCCTGTAATACTGAATTTCTTTTGAAAGAACTGTGCAAGACATTGAGGCTTACACCAGAGCCAGAAACGAGAATATCGCCATTAGTGTGTAGGAAGTCCAACTTGATTACAAATCTGTTAGGGAAGAACCTAGCCTGTCAAATATAATCCCAAAATAATGTTTCAAATATAGATGTCAACAAAATAGGGGGTCAAAGACTTACTCTGTGTGTCCCAGGCAGAAGGCGTGGATATTATAACAGTTGGGATAACAAGAAACACGAATTTTTTCATCTCGGTCACACGTTAACACGTACTCGTCATCGAAGGATAAAATCTTTGGAGAAATTAATTTAAAAGTTTGTAATTAAAATAAAAAAGGGGTTACATCCGGAATTATAATAACGAAAATAAATTTTATCCCTTACAATGTCCAATATCATGGACAAGTGTCCGAGGATGGGAATTCCGTCTCCGCTGTTGTTTTGCACGTCGTATTTAATAACGTCTCCTGTTTTATCTGCAATTAAAATATGACTGCAATCTTTCAGGAAGGCCATACTGAGGCACTTCCTTGGGAGTTTCCTACAAGACACAAGCACACAAATTAGGAAAGGTTGCTCAAGACTGTAGCACAAGTCCGACCAACTATCATTTTGGTTTCTGGTTACCTGATGCATGTGCGGGTAAAACTGTTACCCATAGTCCAAGCAACAAGTTGTTTCTCGTCGGTAGTTGCTGCTAGATGATTGCCACATTTGCATGCTACCATGCAAAGCACATCTCGGCCTTCTGCTGATGTTTGGGGTTCCCTAAAGAATGAGATTTCTGAAATGATCTTGAAAAGGACTTAAGTGCTGTGTGGATTCCAAAATAAAATCGCTCCAAGACAATGCTTTCCCCCCAGTTCATTTGTTGGTGTTTTAGGGCATTAGACCCCGTCCACTGCGTAGTTGTAATGCAGTCTCAGGCCTGGCTTGTAAGTTTCAGGCGCCCTAGGCAAGTGTGTCCATCGCTGCCCCCCTCCACTAAATTTAATGCAGCTCTGAATTGTCGGAGCACCCCTCACGCCCTTGGCATTTGTCCCTTTGCCAATGCATTGTCATGGCTCTGCAACATAACGCCTCGAGAAAGCCATCATTTAGTAAAGGCCCCACCAATCAGAAGTTTTGGAACCCCAGGGCCCGTATTCAAAAAAGAGAGAGTCGATAGACTGGTCTAAATTCTAATACCTATAGCTAAATTCTATGGCCAGTTTTGGGTCTATAATCTTTAGTCCCTATTGTGAACACGGGTCCAGGACTATGAACATTTTAAATGACGGCTGGACTGCATGGCAGGGAAATACTGCTGAGCTTTGCCGTCCTAGGCAGCCGACTGGGTTTGTCTGCCTCATGAGCCGCCTGTGCAGTCTGCACAGACACAACATGCATACTATGGTGTTAGGACGATTTTTGAGAGACCGGCTTATTGCGTTATACACACCAGTTCTCGTCCATCACTGAAGTTAAGCAACGTAACCCCAGCTCGTACTAACATGGGTGGCTGTTTGGAAAAACTGGGTACCGCTAATGCCCAAAAATCGTCGCATTACCATAGTGTCCGTGCAGTCTCTGCATTAGAACTATGCAGTGGATGGGGCTCTAATGACCTTGTAGTTGAAAGGCCCTAAAACACCAACAAAACGACTAATTTTGGATATTCACAGTACCCAGTGTTCTTAAGCGGCCACCCATATTAGTACTAACTGAGGTTGAGTTGATGAACTTCAGTGATCGGACGAGAACTGATGTGTCCAACGTATTACAACCACTCCCCCAGGATCTTTTGAATAAAACTCTGGCAAGAACATTTAACTAATATAACAAAATCTTGATTTTCAATACATAATCTTACTTCGTTGTTTTTACGGCTTCCCGTGGAGGCGAATGACTTGAAGCTTCAGGACGTTGACAATCTCCACTTGTTGTCAGTACATGGACAATATCTGGATCGCTAGTCAAGTCATAATTAATATTAAATCTCCCAAATTCAGAGTGGCATGTGGTTACGTTACTTTACTTACTTTATATCGTACGCAATAATGATGTCTCGATTTGATATGATAACATATCGACTTGTAATTACTATTTTCGCCATGTGGTCTGTGGAATTCGTCAGCGTTCGAAAACCTCAATTTGTATGTTTGGTGCGCCCTCTATCGGTGATGTTAGAAGTGACATGCTTCCGGTTTTCTGCTTCAGTCATTCCTACACGTATTTTAAATGAAGACGTGTCCTAATAAGATTTGATGTATTTCTTTCTCCTTAATGCTGTTTCATATTAGTTGAACATGAGGAGAGCACATGGACGTGAGTTAAGATTTTGTTTTCGTTCTCCAGTATTGTTATTTTGACAATTTTAATCACGTAACAATGATGAGGATTCTGCAAAGTGTCATCTGTTAATATTTCAACCTGGTTACCATTTCATTGGTGTTTTAGGGTCCTTCAACTACAATGGTCATTAGAGCCCCCGTCTCCTGCGTAGTTGTACTGCAGAGTGTACAGAAACTGCGCTGTTAAGACGAATTTTGGGTATTAGCAGTACCCAGTCTTCCCAAGCGGTTACCCACCCATGGTAGTACTAGCTGGGGTTGAGTTGCTGGTTCCCCATGCTCTTTAAAAAAGTGCTCACTGTAGAGTTACCGCGAATTCAAAGGTGCTGTAATTTAATTTACCACAGTAAGTTCCGTTGTTGTTGTTTGTAGAGGGCTATGTACCACTTAAAAGAGATATTGTGGACGACGTGAATGACGACCTAGTGGAAGGATTGAAATCGAAGACGTCAGCTCTCAAATCAGTAAGTTAATTTGCAGTAAATCCCACAGTGTTTTGCGACGCAAATAAAGGCCCTCATCTAGTAATTATTTGTCTCGCAGTCTAAAAGTTGATCTCATTGTTGAGCATACAAAATGAAGTGATATAGATAAACTGTAATTTAGACAAGTCGATAGAATCCTCATTTTCATCACTAAGTCCATACCTTTTCATTCTGGTTATGGAAGAGCTGCTGACTGCAGTTGGAGAATGGGCTCCTAAGTGCATGGTATTTGCCGACGATGTAGGAAAACTTAGTGATTCCAGAGAACAAATAGAGAAGGGCTTAAACGATTTTAGAGCAGCCATAGAAAAGGGAGGCCTAAAGATAAACAGGAAGAAGGCAGGGTATTTAGCTTTCAATTGGGAAAGTCTGGAAAATAGTGGTGACGTACTCTCTGGGGGCGAACTGGTGACAAAGGTGCAAGAGGAGAAGTACTTAGTTTCAGTGTTCCAGAGCAATGGGGAGATAGACTCGGATGTGAACCATAGAATCAATGGGGGATGGTTGAAGTGCAGTCCTGTGTGATAGGATTGTCCCAATTAAGCTGAAGGGGAAGGTTTACAGGGCAGTGGTTAGGCCAGCTATGCTGTATGGAGCAGAGTGTTGGCGACAGTGAGGAAGAGCTACGTCAATAGAATGCAAGTAGCCGAGATGCGAATAAGAGGGGAGGAGGAGCTCGTAAGGTCCAGTACAGGATTTCAGGGGGTTGGAAGCACCCGGGGCAGGGGGAGACCAAAGCAGACGTGGGAACAGGTGGTTCGTAAGGATATGGTAGGGTGTCGGGTGGACGGGGACCCTGCCACAGACGGGATAAGGGTATTATGATGATAATAGAATCCTCAATTTGGTTTTTCTTTTTAGTTAACTATAGATATTGGAAATGAAATCAGAGAACAGAAAAAGCTACTGGACGATCTGGTAAGTGTGTACACTATTCATGATACACTTTAAATTTTCGTTTTTGTAATTTGTTTTTATCATACAAGGATGATGAATTTGATAAAACTGGGGGACTGCTTTCTTCAACTGTTGGCAGAGTTGGGCGATTACTGAAAGCTGGCCATAATCGATATATCTTGTATCTAATGCTGTTTTCATTTTTTGTATTTTTTGTTATATATATAATCATTAAGTTTAGGTGAATAAATTATATGAGTAATTTTACGTGAGTAATTTATCCATAAATACGTGAGTATCGGTTATACTTGAAATTTGGGACTTTTAACCTCGTAAAGCAATGATTTAATTTCACAAAATACGTTACGCATCTAAACATAAATCTAGTAAATGTCTAACAATGTTGATATTGACACTGTTTCCAAGTAAACGATATTTCTGCCGTGAAGAGAAACTGGGTGAAAAACCTAGAATCATAGCACGTCATTAATTTAGGGAAATATCTACAATAAAAGACGTACATCAAACTTACTGAAAGATGACGGAAATCCGAGTAGATTTGCAATTTCTCTGGGTGTGAAATAACGTAACCTCAGTGTTTTTAGCAGTTGTAGTTTTTGTGGATCATCATCGTTTAAACCATTTAAAGCAGAGTACACATCAGACACCTAAGATTTTTGAAATTAGCAGTTTGCAGCAGAGTAGAAACTCAGAAAAGTAAAATACTGTCTATTCTTACCGAGACTTCATTATTTGTTTTCAGCACGGATCCAGCAGCTTTAGAAAAATGGCTGTACCTAAGTAAAGTAACTTTTAAGTCTGGCATCAATGTTTCTTGCTTGTCAAACATACAATTTTCTTTTACTCCTTACGCTTTTGTAAAACAGCAAGAATGTGTTGCTTGATGGTCAACAATATCAAAAATGCACGAACATTTCATAAGTACTTTGTCAGGCAACAAAAATTCTTCAAAATTATTATCAGAATTCTTCTCAAGATAAGTTTCCAATGTCGACTCCTTTGGAAGACTTAATGCTGAGATATCTCGTCCATTTCTTGGAAGTTCATTCATAATCTATAAATTCAGATATTATTAAAGCTTTATATGTTGCCAATTATCAAATGGCTTAAGCCGCTACAAAACCGTAATTTCGAAAATACCTCGTTTGAAGTTTGAAATGCAAACTGATGAGGGTTCAGTTTAGCGATAATGTAATAACGAAGTCTTGAATTGGGAATTCCTATTTGCTTCGGAGTTAATAAGAATTCCTAATTGAAAGAATTTTTTGTTAAAAATTAGTCGTCATTTTGTAAATATGGTGAAGAATTTATAAAATTATTCTACCTGGTATGTGTAACCTGATAGTTGAAGTGTAGACAACAACTGCAAATGTGCTTCCGACTTCTCAAACCCCTTCACATTTTCAAGTAAAATGTATTTGGGTTTCTTCTTCAATCTAAATCAAATAATTACGCGTACAGGCTAATAAAAAATGTCGGTTGTAACTGCTACACTCCTAACAATCACCTGTTTTTTTACTCCTTACTGAGGAATGATGTTTAGCAGGGTCAAGAATGAATTAGTACGGTTATCGTCACAATCCTGTTGCTTCCCAACTCTTATAATAAATGAAAACGTTAACCAATACTTCAAATGACGGAAAAAGTAATGATGAAAACTGAAAATGCCGGTGAAACAAGTGTTTAATCCCATACCGAGTAAATGGTTGGCAAGGTGGACTCATCCAAAATAAGTCAACATTGAGCTTTTCTATGTCGTGGGATGTAAAAGACTAAAAACACATTGAAAACGATTGACATTTATATACTCGTTGCAACATCTAACTCTAGAATCACAACATGGGGGTCCCAGTGACCCCAAGCATCTTAAAATGCATCACATCTTTGTTATTATTTAATTGACCGACATGCACCTGTCAATTCCCTCCTTTAGCTTGTGATGTTGGTTGTTTGGTTTTCAAACATTCAGAATCAACTCCAACAGCTGAGCAACAGTGCGTTTGAGTCCCTCATGACCCCCTGTTACAATGCATTTTTAACATTAATTCTTATAATTTAATAAAAGAAATTTTTGACCTTTATTATACTTCGGCATCTTTTATATCAACTGGCCATTATGAATATATAATCCTTTGTGATGGATACCTTGCTAGTTAGATTTTTCATGCTAGACCCATATCCCTAATCTCCACCAGGACCCTAACAACACTTTCACCTTTGGCACCCATTCTAGCCGGTCCACCTAAGGGCCTCGTCCAATATGGGGGTTCTCTAACCCCTCCTGCAGTGATCCAGCGTTGGACATGCAGGTATCACATGCCTGACATCCTCCACTTGATCCCCACACAATCCACGGCCCTCCTCTACACCTGTTATCTTTGCCATCTTCTGTTTCGTCTCCAGTGACCACCAGCTCTTGCCCGAAACAGAAGTGAGCTCTCCCACTTTAATTTTTACCTTATGAAAGAGTTTACATATAGCTAAAGGTCATTTGGAATTGTGATAGTTATACAAGATAACTGTGCAGTTAAAAATATGGCTAAAAAAAGAGATGGGGGTCATACAGTACCCCATGTTGTGATATTTGTCATGGTGTGATTCTGGGGCTAAGCATACTGTATATAAGGTGCAGTCACCTCAATATTCCTTTGTAACAATTTTGTCCGTGGAAAATTATGGCAATAAGTCTGATTTGCAGTCGTATTAATATCAACAGCAGCATGAACATCACCCATAATTTCTTTCAATCGACTACCTACAAAACGACCATTGATTATTTGATATAGTACAATATTATTACAAATGATACTTGAATTTTGAATAATTACCTTCAAAAGCATAATGGAAACCACCGATTCCACTATATAACTCCAAAGCCATTTGTCTATCTATCTACAGGATGTTATTACTATATCGAAATATGAATTGTTAAACCTACAACTTGATAACTGAATAACAGGAACGGACTGCCATACTTATGATGTTATGGGACGCCGAAGTTGCTCAACTTCCGGTTCGATTGGTGGGCGTATGCGTTCTGTATGTCGTGAGATTTGGAGGCATTGAGACGGTTGAAGAAAACCAAGTAATTAATAATGGCTAAATTACTGGCTGCCTATCAGTATATTGTTTATACTATAACAGCAGCTGCACTTCTTGTTATAGGTAAGTAAGAGTTTTAAAAATGAGTCGTGAAATTAAGATTTCATTGAAAAAAAGAATTGCACTGTAGCGTCCGGCTTCAGGTTCTTCAAACCTTGCTGTGATTTCTGAAGTCAGGACAGGGTTACTCTCCAATTCTTATGATGTTGTATAACAATTACTAAATGTTATTTCTTTCATATTCGAAAATTGTTTTGAAAGAGTAAAGCTAAATATGGAATAGTTTCGGTTGAACTCCATTATAAAAAAGAAAACCTGCAGTCGTTAGCCCCCACTGTGATTGCGAAATTCGGTACCCGAAATTCTCATAGAATAATGTTTTGTACGTTTTTATTATAATTTTTTGAGTCGTATATTTATGAAATATGTAATTGTTTGTTAAACAGCGACGATAAATAAGCATAGGGCTTGCAGCTTTGGTCGACCATCAGCTGTGGAAAAACACTGTCCAGCAGATGCCCATTCAGAGGGACAACATGTTGGGGTACCCGACCCGGAGTTGCTTTTTGCTTTTGGTGTTAAGCCAGTATGCGAAAAATGTAATGATGGGGTTTGTTCTTGAATTGAATAAAATCCTCATTCAGTGCCGTATGGCTGTGATTGTATTTGGAGAAGTTCCAATTTTAAAGCAATTTAACTAGGCACCTCTTTTTTTTAATCGTTCATTTATTGCCTCACAATCTTGTGTCATTCTTACTGATTACCTTATCATGAGTTTCGTGTATATGGGACATATACGTAATACTAATTCAGAAAGATGTTTATCAAGTATTCTTTTATGAAACTGATAACTACAGTCGAACCCCGATAATGAAGACCGCGGATAATGAAATTGTCCGGCTAATGAAGACAAGATAGGTCCCGGCCAGATGTGCACCAATTAGACCTACAACTGAATATTCTGGGTCCCTTAGGGGGTCTTCATTTCTTTATCAGGGTTGGATCGTATTATAGTGAAAGGAACTTCACCATGTAATGTTGATTAATGTTACTTTATGGCTAAAGACACTTTATTTTACAGTATTGTATTACCTTTTAACCGGAAAAGGGCAGAGAGTTGACATTGGATGGTCAGTCGTATATAATTGAAAGTGATTGATAATCCCACTTTATATTTCAGCCTTGTATTTATGTATGTATTTATTTTTAGGTTCCTGGATAGTACAAGCCCATATTTGTGGGCAAATGTCGGCATTGCTCTAGCCATTTCATTATCAGTCGTAGGAGCTGCACTGTAAGAGAAAATGTCACATAAACTTTGCTTTTAAGCACACCTGTTGATTAACTTAAGGTCGACTTTTATTGTTTTTTTTAGAGGGATATTCACTACAGGCGCGAGTATTCTTGGTGGAGGTGTTAAGACTCCTCGCATTAAGACAAAAAATTTGGTTAGCATCATTTTTTGTGAAGCGGTAGCCATCTACGGTATCATTATGGCAATTATCATGTCTGGTATGGAAGAGGCAAGTCATATATTAACTAAGAATTTCAGATTTATAAACCGTAATTAATTTTAGCGCTAAAAATGATTATCTTTCCTCCACCCAAACCTTTAGAATTATAACGTCGGTGCAGTAGAAAGTGACTTTGATTTGAAAGCAAAAAATCATTTCGCTGGCAAGTTATTTTTATGGAAAAACTGGTGGTGTAATTATTGGTCTTATTATGAAGTTGAGATATTGACGTTTATAATTTTTAGGTTTTGCGATATTTGGTGGAGGACTGACTGTGGGCCTTACCAATCTTGCGTGTGGAATATGCGTTGGAGTTGTTGGCTCTGGTGCGGCATTAGCTGATGCTGCTAATCCTAACCTTTTTGTAAAAATTTTAATCGTTGAAATTTTTGGAAGTGCTATCGGTCTTTTTGGTCTAATTGTAGCCATTATTCAGGTAAGAAATCTTTTACTGATTTCTCGACCATATTTTTACGCATATTACTCGTCCATATGCCAAAAACTGCAGTCTGATCAGGACAGGAGGGGCACTTCTGACCGTTCTGAACGAATCCGAAACGATTATGTTAGAGGTAGCTTGAGAGTGGGAGACATGGCGGAAAAGATGAGAGAGAGTCGGTTGAGGTGGAATGGGCATGTGATGAGGAGGGGAGAGGAGGAACTCACTAGGGCCATTATAGGATTGCAGGTGACCGGGGGCACCAGGGGCAGGGGAAGACCAAAACGGACGTGGACGCAGGTGGTGCAAAGGGACATGGAGGCGTGCGGGGTGGAGGGGCACTTGGTGGGGGATAGGCGGGAGTGGAGAATTAGAACCCGTAGAACCGACCCTGCCTCAGGCGGGAGGAGGGTGAGATGAGGATGATTCAGAATCCCTTAGTATAAATAGGCACAAAAGGGCCTACACGACATCCAGGTGGCAATGGAAAAGAGGGGCCTTAAGGTGAATATGAACAAAGGCGGAATACCTAGCTTTCAACTGGAGTGGTCAGGGACCAGAGGGCGAGGTTCGCTCGGGAGGTGAGGTGATACCGGCAGTGCGGGAGTTTAAATACTTTACCTGTTCCAGGGAAATGGGGAAATAGATTCGGATGTGTCCAATAGGATCAAGGCAAGTTGGTTACGGTGGAGTCCTGTGTGTCCGCCGGGTGCCTATAAAGCTAAAAGGCAAAGTCTACAGAACTGTGGTTAGGCCAGCTATGCTGTATGGCTCGGAGTGTGTTGGGCCGTGATGAAGGACCATGAAAGAATGCAGGTGGCTGAGATGCGAATATTGCGCTTCATGAGTGGGGTGTCACGAGCTGACAGGATCCGAAACGATCATGTTAGAGGGAGTGTGGGGGTGGGAGACATCGCTGAGAAAATGAGGGAAAACAGGTTGAGGTGGGTGGCATGGGCATGTGATGAGAAGGGGGGAGGAGGAACTAGTTAGGTCCATCCTGGGGCTGCAGGTGGTCGGGAGTGTCAGGGGGAGAGGAAGACCAAAGCGGACGTGGGAGCAGGTGATACAAAAATACATGGGTGTGTGCGGGGTGGATGGGGGGGGCCTGGTTGGAGATCGGCGGGGGTGGAGGATTGGAACTCGCAGACCCGACCCAGTTCGGAGCTGGAGAAGGGTATGATGATGATGATGAATCCTTACGTATAAATCTAGCTAGTAATTACAATAGGTCCTCTACTACCCCTTTGACAATGTCCAGTCTTTAGTGGTTTAGCCAACTGCAGATTCGACTGGCAGTATAGAAATGGGAATAGCAAATGCTAAAAATACCACATGACCTGCAAAGTTGAACCATGCAACCGTTTAAATATGCGCCCCATTGAGGCACCGAGGGGGGGGGGGGGGGGTACACACCAGTTTTCGTCAGATCACTGAAGTTAAGCAACGCAACCCAAGTTAGTACTGACGTGGTTGGCTGCATGGGAAAACTGGGTACCGCTAGTATCCAAACATCGTCGCATTAGTGTAGTGTCTGTGCAGTCTCTGCA
>JAAFCE010006949.1:25910263-25942973 GCA_013389805.1 Trigoniulus corallinus | reverse complement strand
GGTGTTTGTTACTCGAAGGGTTCCATGGTCAGGTGTTTGTGAGGCGAAGGGGTCCATGGTCAAGTGTTCGTTACGCGAAAGAGCCCATGGACATAATAAGTTTGGAACCACTGCTCCACACTCTATAGAAACATGTTGCTTCAACTAATTCTCCATTCATATTTAGATTCAGATGCTTAAGGGTTGGTGGACTGATAGGTGCAGTGGCGGTCCGAGGGTATTCTGCGCCCGGGGGCAAAGACCGTAATCTGCGCCTTCTGGCACCCTCTAAACTTAATGCGAACCGAATTTTTGAGCTCCCTGTCTTCTGCGCCCGGGGACATCTGTTTCCTTTCGCCCCCCCCCCCTCGATACGCCTCTGGATAGGTGACATGGTACACCCACGCAGGGTTTCACGACTTTCACTTGTCATTATGATGAGAGGGCGCGCCTTGTGTCGTTAAGGGGAAGGCCTTGATATCAAGGAGAACTGTCTTTATCGTCGACCTGAATTGAATTTGGTGCGGTTTAGTTGGTTATGTAACGTCGACCTATCTATTCCGCAAGGGGAAGGGGGGGCCAGCTCCTGCAAGTATATCGTATTCCGTGTACAAAAGGCTCTTTTCCGTGCAACGGTGACATGGTAGACACTATCCTTGTTTTCGTGGGAGTAGGAAGCCCCCCCAACGCTAACCACTAAGTTGGTCTCCATTTTTCTCTTTTTAATGTCACCGCTGTCTTATCAGTCCTTAAAATGCGTCATTGTGATATTATAGTATTATTAAAACACACACGCTTACAAGTGATGAAACAGGAATTTAATTTGAAATAATAAATACCATGAATTGCCTAATTTCATTGTAGGCCCGCTATATGAGCGGGGTGTCGAGAGCTGATAGTGTCAGGAATGAGTTTATTAGCGGTAGCCTGGCGGTGGGGGACATCGCCGAAAAAAAAAATTGAGGGAGAGGAGGTTAAGGTAGTATGGACACGTGAAGAGGAACTCGTTAGGGAGGGGCTTATTGCATGGGACGCACCACTTCTCGTCCGATCACTGAAGTTAAGCAACGCAACCCCAGCTAGTACTAACATGGGTGGCCGCTTGAGAAAACTGGGTGCCGCTAATGCCCAAAAATCGTCGCATTAGTGTGGTGTCTGTCCAGTCTCTGCTTCAGAACTATGCAGTGGATGGGGCTTTATGACCTTGTAGTTGAAGGGCCCTAAAACACGAACGAAACAAAATATAACGAGGAGCTCGTTAGGTCCATTTCAGGAATGCAGGTGGTTGGAAGCACCCGGGGCAGGGGTCGAGACCGAAGCAGACGTTGGGAGTAGGTTGTTCCTAAGGATATGATAGTGCGTGGGGTGGACGAGGACCTGGTGGGAGATAGACGGGAGTAGAGGACTATTTGTTGTTTGTTTTTTGGTGCTTTAGGGCCCTTCAACTACAAAGGTCATTAGAGCCCCGTCCACAGCATAGTTCTTATGCAGACACAACGCTAATGCGACGATATTTGGGTATTAGCAGTACCAAGTTTTCCCAAACGGCCACCCATGTCAGTACTAGCTGGGGTTGCGCTTCTTAACTTGAGTGATCAGACGAGAACTGGTGTGTCCAACGCAATTCGCCGCTCCCTCGTTAGAGGACTAGAACCCGCAGACCCGACCCTGCCACAGGCGGGATAAGGGTATGATGATTATATATAAATTAATTACATAAAAAAAACCAGCTCAACATAAAAGGTTGGGATGTAGAATTGGACTAAAATTTTGTTGGTTTTGTTTTTGCTGTCCATTTTAAGGCTGGAGTGGAAATACATGGTCAAATAATGGAGCTTTTGTTTATTGACCCGTCGTCGGACATTGAAGCACAGTAGCTTTTATACTGAGAGTAAGTACACTGATAAGCTTTAGGGTTAAGGTAGGGGAGATTGAGTGAGGGAAGGGGAGAGGATCCTGTTTTACTCCTCCTAATTTTTTTTTTTAGTCTCGACATCATAACTATCCGGTTTATGAAATGGATAATTTCTCAGTTATTAAAGGTAATTTAAAATAGGTATATTAATAAGGGAGTGAAAAATTTCAGTTAATTAAATTATCCTTGAGAGTAATTTAGTGACAATTGTTTCTTTGTTGCAGTGGCCCCTACAGCAGACAATAATATAATTAATATATTATTTTTTTAAGGTAAAAATAATGTGTCTTACCTGGATGAAGTCAACTTGATGATGATATTAAATCAATCCCTTTAAATAAAAGATTTGAGAAGGTGAGATACTTTTTAAATCCAAACACAGAAAATTAAAATGAGTGTGTGTGTATGTGTATGCCGTTGAAAGAATGAATGATAAACTGATTTATAAAATGACTCATTTGATAATGGTTTTTATCAATTTTATCACCCAACATTTATTTTGTTGCTGCTCGAGCTGATCTAGCTTGGTATTTATGTCTTGTCGTAAGAGGACAGTGATAGGTAGATAACCTGGAAATGATGTTCCAATACACAATTTGGATGGTGCAAATCACAGTGGTCCCCCCCTTACGCACACACACACAAATTCCGATTAATTGTTTGTATGAATTCTAACTATTATTTTTCTGTTTTTTTTTTTTGATAAATATTCTCTGCTGTGATAATTTTTGAACTTGAACAAGCAACTAATTCCAATATTTCGTCATTGTCACCCATGCACGCTCCTTAGACAGGCGTTGAAAGCCGCGCGCCTGCGAAAGAAACAGAGACTGGGATCTTTGGTCTCTCAAACAATGTTGTGATTATATTTTTGTTTGTGATTATAAATATATTCATTAGGATGACGTCACGGAGTTGAAGTGCAATTTCTAAATTTACCTTGAATCGTAATATGGCATACACACACACGCACGCACCACACACCAATTGCAGAAATCGTTTTGTAACACACCTTTTTTTTTTCTTTTTGTTTTTTTAAATTCGTTTTTCGATCTCTCCCTTACTCGTTTTTGAAATGCGATGTTTCTGTCAGATTTACACTACCAACCCCTGGCTGTTGGTGACAGTTGTCATCTCTGTCTAGCGTTAGTCTAGGATGAATTTCTGTGTCCCATTCTGATGAGAGAAGAGAGGGGGAAAGTGGAGTGGACAAGGGAAACCATCGTCGTCGTATTGAGAAGGGGGAAGAGGATGAGGTTTGTCTACGGACCTCTGGGACCCTTATTTTCATTGTGGAAGAGAGGAAGGGGAAAAATATTGAGTGTCACGTAGTGGAGATTCAGACGTGAAATATGTATTGTAGTAATAGTGGGATGACCCCCACACACAATGCGCGTTGTTGTTAGATGGAACTTGAGAGGGAGAATGTTGCCTAGCAACGCGCTGTCAATGAATCGAAAGGTGTTGCGCTTCTTCCGAGCCGACCTTTGTTCGGCGATGGCGGCTGGTCGTATTCTTTTGAAATCGTATTTCCGAAATACTGTAGATAGAAATTACCAACGTTTCTCATTTCTATATAATTGGGGTTTAAAGATAATAATTTAACTTATTAGGAAATGTTTCTTTTTTATGACATTTGAATACAGTAGTGATAACTAATATTGTAGGGAAACGAACGAAACTGTTCGGCGCCAGAAGAACAAAGACACCTAGTGGCAGCGTTCTAAGAATGAATTCCATTCCATCAGGTACGGCGCTTGTTATAGAAAACTTGAGCGTAGGTGAGCGAGTCATTTTAGTCTTAACAAAAAATATTAAATAATTATGTTTTAGTGTAGGTGTAATACACACATGATGATTCTCAAAAAGGAGGAGTTGTGTTGTATACCCTTTCCCCATCAAGATTTTTTTCTTATCTGACATTTCCCTCATCAATAGAGATGAAACCACTGACGTCAGCCAGAATGAACAGAATTTCGAACGTGAGCCTATTAGCACCTCTTGCTGTGTCGTCTGCATTTAAAACGTCTTCCATCTCGTCCACTTGATTATGATTTTGAGAAAATAATTTTGCAGGACTGAAATAACACAACCATCTCTCATCTTCATTTCTTATCCACGTTTTTAACTGAAGGTCCAAAGTAATGGGGAGATAGACTCGGATGTTACCCATGGACTCAATGGGCGATGGTTGAAGTGGAGACAGGCAAGTGGAGTCCTGTGTGATAGGAGGGTCCCAATCAAGTTAAAAGGGAAGTTTTACAGGGCTGTGGTTAGGCCCGCTATGCTATTTGAATCAGAGTATTGGGCAGTGAGGAAGAGCCACGTCAATAGAATGCAAGTAGCCAAGAATGCTGCGGTATATGAGTGGGGTATCGAGAGCTGATAGTGTTAGGAATGAGTATATTAGAGGTAGCCTGGGGTTAGGAGCCCAGGGACAGTAAGTTGAGGTGGTATGGATACGTAATGAGAAGAGGGGCGGAGGAGCTCGTTAGGTCCATTTCAGGAATGCAGATGGTTGGAAGCACCCTGGGCAGGTGGAGACTGAAGCAGACGTGGGAATAGGTTTCGGTAAGGATATGGTAGGGTGTGGGGTGGACGGGCGGGGACCTGGTGGAAGATAGACAGGAATGGAGGGCTAGAACCCTCAGACCCGACCCTGTCACAGGCGGGATAAGGGTATGATGATGATGCGCTCTTCACTGAAGGCCCCTCTTGAAAGAGTCGAACACTAGACAAAACGTTGCGTTAGACGACAGATAACTTGAAATTGTACAGTGGTGTAACCAGGTGGGGGGGGGCAGATGTCCCTGGGTGCAGAAGACAGGGGGCAAAAAAATGCGGTTTACATTAAGTTAAGCGGGTGCCGGAGGGCGTAGATTTCGGTCTTTGTCCCCGGGCGTAGAATACCCTCAATACGCCATTGAACTTGTAAAGTCTGGATAGGTATTGCGTTTATCGTTATCTATTATGATAAACAGTTCGTTAATTAATTTTAAAAAAGCTTAGTCTTAAGATAACGGTAGATTTTTTGATGCTGAATCAGTGGTGATGGGGGATTCGGCTTTTGCAGGACAGGGTGAAGCATCGTAGGTCATTGTCTGTATACCAGCGTTTGGTAGAAGCTTAGCTTTATATGATAGCGAGGCATTAACTAACAACTATCCCAAGTGAGAATTTAATATCGATCTTCCCTTAAACCATTATTTAAAGATGTCCCAGCTTAGTTTGGAAATAACATTTGGGGATTTAATTTAATGATAGAAAGAGGAGGGGAAAAACATTGGACATGAATTATATATCCCTATGAAAAAAGTGCATAGTAAGGACTTTTTGACAGAAGCTTGTAAGATAAAAATTTTGATTAAAAAGTGTCATTCAGCTTTCTAAGATATTTTCAATCATCATTAGATTTGATAACCAGTATTAAACGTTATCAGTGATTGCTGAATACAGACGAGGAAAAACACGAGTTTGAAAATAATCATCTATATGATAATGATGAAATTAAATGGAGACTTTTCTTTTTTTAGCTCTTCATGCGGTACTCATGAATTTGGATTATATTCTTTAATAGGTAATGTTATACTCAGTTGCTAGCTGTTATGAAAGTTTGATTTTCCAGAGAAACTACCAGAAATAATCTCTCATGAAATAGTGGGGTTCTGTTTTGTGGGACAAGGTTTGTTGCTAACCTTACACTAAACAGACTTTCGGCTGGAGATTTTGCCGGGCCCTTGGGGGGGGGGGGAATCTAGAGAGAATGATATACTGTATTACCACTCAACGTCACGTCACTAATTCATTTAATTGCTAAGGGGGCACAGATCGCTCTTAGTGCCCAGCCCATGCTTCTCGTTATCATCATCATCATACCCTTATCCCGCCTGTGGCAGGGTCGGGTTCTAGTCCTCCACTCCTGTCTTCCTCCCACCAGGTTCCCGTCCACCCCCCACACACTACCATATCCTTACGAACATCCCACGCTTCTTGTCAGGAATCAAAAGTTCTTTACCACATGAAGAGGCCTCACCTCGGTGGCGCAGGAGGTAGGGTTCTCGATTACTGTGTCAGTGGTAGGTTCGATACTGGATCGAGGTGGGTTGGCTTCTTACGGGCGAGAGAGTTGTCGTCCTGTACGATGCCTCCTTTGCACTTAAAAGAACTCTCTCTACTATGGAACAGGTAGATGAGACAAAAATTTCTAGGTGTACGAGCATAGGGAACGCAACTTTGGTCGGCAGCCCGCTCCGTACAAATACCGTCTAATATATCCATTCAGAGGGACAAAGATGGGTACCCGACCCTGCCATAGGCGGGAAAAAGGTTAGCAGTTCCTTCTCTACCACATCAAGTGATCGAAGCATAGTCGTATTGAAGCGCAATGCGAAAGCATTAGAAACCAAGGTTACTATGGAAACGCCCTTTATCAGATTGGTATGTAGATGTCAGTGTTGTGTCTTGGTTTTAATAGCGCTTTAGTTAATGGGACGTCCATTCGTTGTTCGAATTCGCTTCCATTGACGTGTGTTATCATAACCGAATTAGTGTATGCTGGTGTTTTTTTAATTATTATGGCTGTATATGAATGTTAATTGACGGTAGGAAAGCATACAGTAAATATATTCAAATTCCTCGCTGTCATCAATAACGGGTTGACGTTGTCTGAGTGTTTAATTTAATGACAGCATGAAATTTCGTTAATCTTGGAATAGACAGACTAATAAAAAAGGGTTGTTCGTTATCCAACAATTTTGGCGCTTGATTTAATAACGGTCTAAATGCCTGAATTAAAGCAAGTGTCATGTCATAAGGAATGAACGTACTTTTTTATACTAAAATATAAATTAATGAACCTTAATTAGGGCTCTGTTGTATGGAATTAAGTAATACTTCTACTCCTTAGAGTATATTCGTCTTCAAAAATTAGTACAGCCAGATGAACAATGGCCACTCCGTTGGTCCCTTTGCTGCATAATTTCCACACTTCCCAATTCATATCATTTTGTTCTGCTTGAAAAATCTGTCATTAATATCTTTCAGGGATTTGACTCGTTCACTTTTGCTCCTGGTGTTAAGCTGCAGAAATTGTCGCTGTAATCTTTAATATAATTTGTTATTTATTTATCCATTTCCTTTGTGTGCATGCATATACTGTATGTTGTCAAGCTTCGTCGTTTTGATATTATGAGTTTTTGGCAGCGGCAGTTATTATTTAAACCTTTCCCCCTATTCAAGAGGAGAAAAAATTTAATCAGGAAGGGGATGTGGATTATCTGGTGAAATTCGACCCAGAAGTCTCGACACTCGTAATTCTCAGTTTGAGCTAGAATTTAATAAGATAACATTGAGATGGATACTGTCTAAAATTTCTAAATTGAAAGAGAAAAATTCGTCCTATGTCATAAAACAAATTTATTTCTTGCTACTCCGCAGAAATGTCTTCTTCATAATACTGTGTGCATCTCTTTCTCTTAGCGTTATCTGAACATCATCAAATCCAATTAGGATGTGGTGGTCGTAAGAAGAAATTTCGGTTGGAATACCATTCACTAAGAGCATTTAAATCATTCAAGCATTTTTTAAAACTTATTACTTTGTTTTAGGGTTTCTCTTTTCCAGTCCGGAAATTTGTAACGTGGTGACAAGATAATGATAGCTATGAGCTCTCAGCATCAGCAAGAAGACAGTGAAATCAACCCAAGAAGACAAAAGCATAAATCCAAACACCGACGTAAAGGAAACAAGGTATTAAATAAGATTCACCAAATGTCACGAGAATCATAATGTCTAACATTCTTTGTGAGACTAACTTCTGATGAACTCTCTTTGCTTCAGTGCTGAAACTCTAACTTCTACTGTAATATCGACATTTTTATCAGATTGTCTGTCATAAAAAGAGGCTGAGAGAGACAGACGTGTGACGTTGAAAGCCGTGGTGGTCGATGAATGAAATGCTTCATAAGAATTTAGAATAACAATGAACCGTTATTTTAGTTTTGGTGTACTTCGAGCTCATGCTTTGCAGGTTGCATCCTAGTCAAGGTATAATCCGTTGCCTCGCGTGGAGTCTGTGGGATGCCACATGTACGTAAAAGTACATTTGTATACCGAAAAGAAATGTGTACATTAACAAAATTTCCAGGTGTATAAACTTACTCCTTCAGTGTCCTCATGAAATATAATTTGCAAGTTGAAATTCTGAATTGAATTTTTAAATTATCGATAAATCCATAAGGCGTTTCTCAGACAGCATCTTTTTGAAATGGCGCATGCTGATCAGCTGCCTTTTCGTGGCGCACAATTTATATACCTGTACAGGGCTGTCCTGCGCTCCCTGGTACCTGTAAAGAGCCTTCAGAGCGGACGTACCGACGTGAAATTCCCAAATAAGTTAAACTTGATCGTGTTAAGTACCGATAATTTCGGTTTTGTTGAAACTTTTCTCACCTAGACCTAGATAAAATAATGCAAAAAGGGAGATTTTCGATTTAGGTGAATGAAAGAGGGATTATATTCAATGAATTTCACTGTTATTTATAGTGCCAAGGCGACATGAAAGAAATAATTCAAAGGTTTAAGAAGGAAGGCTGGAGTCGTGGGAAGTTGCCATCGTTCAGATTTTTCCCTATCGCGATGTCTTTAATCAAGGTCCGTGCTATATATAAAACAAAGACATTGATCGGTTGTATTTCACAGTCGATCGTTAAAACTGTTGGGCATCCCAAGATTAGATATATGTACTGTATGTGTTTTATAGGGTCGTTCGCAAAATAATGATTTAGTTTTGTCTGTGTGTCACCTGTGTGAAATACAGATGCAGTGTTGGTTCTGGATGTTTGATAGCCTTATGCTATAGGACGTTTTGCAACCCTTGCTAATGCACCATTATTACATGTTGCACCACCATTACGTCATTATGCGCCACTATTACTTTGAACAAAACTATGCGTAGGCCGCGAGCAGATGATGTTGCCTGCTATGCATACCTCCCTAATTTAAGATGTAGCTCTGAAGAGAGATATGCTGTATATCTGGTTGGCTGTTGTATCAAGAATGATGTTTTCAGTGGGGGATAATTTTAAGCCATTGATCTTAAAATGGTATTTTTTTTTGTGTCATGACAACGTCTTAATCACTTTCGCAGGCTGCCCCCTTCTTTGCTCTTCCTTGAGTCTTTTGTTTTGCTCACTGCTGTATTTGTACTTTCAGTCGCAGATGAAATAGCGTTATTTAAGTGGCGAGTTTTGCATCGTGGTCTGTGCTTAATTTTTATTTCCTCCACTGAAACCATTTGTCTGGTCTGCGTCACAGAGGTGTGTCATGAAATCTCTTTCTACGTGAGTGTGTAATTCGAGAACATTTTCAAGGTACCCCTTTAATGAAATACAGTAACTACTGTAGATTCTTCTGAATTTGCGGGAACATATTTATTGACTTACACTTTATGCACTTCGATTGCATTTTTTAGCTTAGGGTTGTCCAACCTGCGGCCCACGGAGGCTTGTAATGCGGTCCCCAAAAGACCAACAAAAAAAAGGAAAACATGTCTGACAATTCATCATATCTTCATCAGCACCAGGTTCAAAAGTCTCATTAAAATGGTGCATTGCTTGTTAGTGTGTGTGTGTTTTTTTTTATTTTTTGTGATGCATTCGTTATACTTGATATTGTAACACCTAAAGTTACCTTCCCCCGTTTTGGTTTTTGCGGCCTGCGGCCCGCAATCTGTTCTTGGAGCAGCCGAGTGGCCCACAATACCAGAAAGGTTGGTTGGACAACCCTACCTTAACTTATGTAACAGCGTGCTATACTTTAATTGGGAGAGCATTCAATACAGTAATCATCTTTTGCTTTTGGCATCCGCCAGCCAAGTCCTTTTTAACAGTTTGTTGTTCGAGAGCATTTTTATCGTCATTATTTTCAAATCCATTGTGTGCTTGTTTTTCATTGTGACATTTCAGTCATTTTATCCGTCGTCTTTTTATTTATCATTCATTATGTGAATGATCAAACGCGTTAGAAGCTTTTTCTTTCTTTCTTCTGAAACGAAATTTGATACCATAAAACCGAAAGTTTATCCTTTATATTACGCACGAAGTACGAAAGGTGTATATACAGTATACCATGCAGTACGCAATATTTATAGGAAGCTAATTTACATACCGAATATTATATATATGTATAAACGTTTGTAAAAATTAAAGCGAGAGAAAGGGAGATATGAATAATGTTTATGGGTAATGAAGTATCCAATTGCTTCATTTTGCTAAACGAAGGTTGTAGGTTAGGGTAGAGAAGGGATGATGATTAATTGAACTGCCAGTGTAGACACCGCTGCGTTTTTATTTCTGCATATAAATATAAATACCACGTATGTATATGATTTATTATATAGGATTTCATTTCTTCCTTTTAGTTTGTTTATTTTATTGCGATAATACGAATTGAAAAAAAAAATATTTGAGTGAATCGTTACTAATGATGCCTTTTGACATTGATGAACAAACGTCGCGTAAATGAAATAATAAATGCCATTCAACGAATGTGTATAGCATACAGTTACTGCGTATTTTAAATGGTTTATCTTTGGTCCTCAAGTCCAATATCGTCTATTATAATCTGACTGCATTTAAAATCCCACTAAACGTTTGATACGCATGAAATTCATAGCAGACTCGAAATACTAAGCTTTTCCGATAAGCGTAGACGTGCTGTGTTGTATAAAATTGCTATTTGCAGTAGTATTGTAGTAATGTTTAACGTTTTCTTTTCAGCAACAAGGGCCAGCTTTGCATTACCATGTTATCAACTCTGATAAAATGACTAGAAACAGACTCACGGTGAGTATTGAAAGTGGCTTTTAGTTCAGGACATGTAATCAGGATGCCATGAAGAAAAGATTTTATTCTCAATCGTTGACTACTAAATTTGACTGAAATTTAATAATTTTTTGTTTGTGTTGTTAGAAGTTCGGTTTGTTCGCGTTTGGAAAGACGTCCACAAAGGTAGTAAGAGGTAAAGTACCATGATACCAACATATTATTGATTCTGTATAATTATCTTGGAGCAATTGTTTATTCAGCACATTTTCTTGTACTTTAGAACCATATTTGTCTGAGGAACATGAAGCTCGAGCCAATGCAGATTTACAACAAATACTCGATCTAGCCAACCCCAGCACTGCAACTGCACCTGCAGTTGTACCTAACCTAGCACTTAGAACTAATATTTTCAATACTACTGCTTCAGCGGCTGCCGGACACGGTACGGAACCAGAGCCAAATGTATCATTTGGTGGCGGTAGAAAAACACGAACCATCAGAGCGTTTGGTGGCAACAAATTGCCAGAGTCTCCTATGTCCTTGTGTCGTTCTGCATCTCAAGAACCGTGTTCTGCGGACAAAGTGAATTTAAGGCCGTTGCAAGACAACCATAGTTGTTTGCAGACAAAAGCATCAAAGTGATATTTCTATCTTTCTTTTTGAATTTTTACTTTGAGAGTTTGCTCTGACATTTGTTTTGACATAGATCTCGCTGGAGTTCAAGTAGCGGTGATGACGACGAATCGTCCTTATGGTCGTCACCCGATGCATTACGGAATAACCCTGTAAGTGTTTTTTTTTCTTTGTTCATTTGCGACAGTTGTGAGGTATGAAAGTTGATTCGAATTAAGTATAGCACATACTTGAGAGGTGGTATCCCTCTTCTGAAGATTACTTTGGCCAATCAACAACTCTATAAATGTTATAATTTCGCTTGTTTTTTTCTCTCTCTTGAAAAGGCTAAGCCATCTTTTATGCTCTTTCTTTATATTGGCATTATTGCCTCTGGTCCTTTTCTTTGTCTTGACATTGCGTCTTTCCGGATGAAGCGGCTGTCCAAAGATGTAAAGGGAAACGTCGAGATTTCATAATGATTACTAAGAGATACGACTTTCTGTTGTTCCTGTGCATTTTTTTTTTCAGGCGGCTAAATCGCCATATCAACCGAGGATGGAACTTGTGTTCATTGTGGAGTTATGCAATTTCATGCATTCGAGGACTGATTTGAACGCTCGAGGCGCTTGAAATCGGAAGTGTGACAAAAACATTTTGTCATAATCAGATGTAGTATGGATGGATCAATTTTGCGTGGAAGTGAATGAGATTGTCTATTGTAAAAGGATGGTTGGTACTTAAAAATAACAAATATGATCCATACGCGTTCAAATGTCAGACCAGAATAGAGAAGGATGGACTGCAAGAGCAACATTTGGCTTCCCTTCCTGCTGAAGAGTCGATGTGGAAGAAAATATGATCTCATTCAAATCGCCTACATCATCATCATCATACCTTTATCCCGCTTGTGGCAAGGTCGGGTCTGCGGGTTCTAGCCCTCCACTCCCGCCTATCTCCCACCAGGTCCCCATCCACCCCACACTACCATATCCTTAGGCAAGGCACAAAATGAGACGCAGGTGGCGAATGTGACGCAGGGTGTAGCAGCCCTGCGAATTTCTGCTAGCAGGCAATCACCGCACATTGAATCGCAGTTTTTCACCATACTTGCATCAAATAACAAGAGAACTTCTCTGCTTCGCATCGCTTTTTGTTATTGTCACGCCAACTTCACGCAGGAAACTGCGGCATTGGCACTGCACTCTGCAGGGTCACGTGGCGCACGCACTGAGTCACGTCACCCTGCAACTTAACATGCGCAACTACATACTATCATGTGGGCCACAAAAATATATAGTGAGTCACCCTGCTTCACCTGCGGAGAATTCGTCTCATTTTGCGCTGGGCCTTAGGGACAACCTGCTGCCACGTCTGCTTTGGTCTTCCCCCTACCCCTGGTGCTTCCAACCCCCTGCATTCCTGTAATGGACCTAACGAGCTCCTCCTCCCCTCTTCGCACACCTTAAAACTTGTCCTTACCTGTAAGACTTTACTAGATGCGTTCAAGAAATACTGAGTGGCTCATTGCGTTGGACACACAAGTTCTCGTCTGATCACTGAAGTTAAGCAACGAAACCCCAGCTAGTACTAACATGGATGGTCACTTGGGGAAACTGGGTACCTGTAATACCCAAAAATCGTCGCATTAACGTAGTGTCTGGGCTGAAATGACCTTTAGTTGAAGGGCCCTAAAACACCAACAAACAAGCAAAACTCAAGTAACTCAACTGCTAATGGTAAATTATGACGTAGGCAGAAGTAAGGTCTCCTCAAGCTTGCAATTCAACTGTATGAAAGGGTAGACCGTCCGGGATCATTACCAAATCGAATCTGGACGGATCTGGAGATGCATCCTCTCTATTCAGGCATGCGTACATACTGTACATCTTGAAGGCGGTATACTCTGTAGCCAGAAATTCAGGTCAACCTGGGATTGATATCAAGAAGCGTAACCTTCACTACTCGTAAATCGTTTCCACTAACATTTGCTTTCCCTCGAGGTTATCCCTAAGTAATTTTACTCCAGAAATAAGCTGTTAAAGCAAGTATAAATCAGGTCTGCTCAAGATGCACTAAAGCAATGCTAAAACCATCCATGTTGGAGCATGTGAAATCAATAACATATTAAGACACTGATAAGGTTATACTTGCGAAGTACTCCTGGTTTTTTTTGTTTTTTTTTTTTTTGGTAAAAGCTAAAAGAAACGTTGGGAAACTTGTGTAGGTGACACGTTGTTTTTTCTTTCTATTGCCACACCTAACTTATTTTTGTTTTTCCTAGGCTCATTATTTACCACAAGTAGCAGATGAGTTGTTTAAGACTATCAGAGCGAAGCTTGACGAGCTCTTTCCCAGAGCGACAGGTAAATATTATAGAGCAATTTAGACTTGTTTCAGACATGTGTATATATTTTATGAATCTTTTATTATAACAAATGAATCTAGAATATTTGAATCTTCACGTTAGCTTTCTAATGATATTCTTTGTCGCTATTATCTTCATACTTTTTTTTAAAACCCTGAAATCATTCATCGTTATGTGATGTAACTTGATGGAAAATGCGTCTGAGGACATTTTCACTACATCGTTAAAGGTATAATGCATTACTGGAATAGTTCCACGGGTTGGGGAGTAAGCCAAGCAGCCACAACAGGACGAACCCTTAGGAGGCTGCTCGTGGGAGAGGAGGAGTAAGGTGAAGAAGAAGAAGGAGAGGGGAAATTTGCAGCACCCAACTTTCATTACCGACCACCCATGTTGGTATTGACGTGGGCTTGCGCTGCTTAACTTCAGTGATCTCACGGGAACTGGTGTTTCCAACGCAACTTGGCTGCAGCGTTCCTTTTTTTCGGATTCATGTATCAATTTTTAGAGAATTAGGAATCCCAGTATATTATGTGGTAGCTTGGGGCGTGGGGAGAGTAGATTGAGGTGGTATGGACATGTAATGAGAAGAAGGGAGGAAGAGCTCATTAGGTCCATTACAGGAATGCAGCTGGTTGGGAGCACCTGGGGCAGGGGGAGACCAAAGCAGACGTTGGAACAGGTTGTCCGTAAGGATATGGCAGTGTGTGGGGTGGACGGAGACGTGGTGGAAGATAGACGGCAGTGAAGGGCTAGAACCCACAGATCTTACTCTGCCACAGGCGGGATAAGGGTATGATGATGATGATGATGAGGTATCAGTTTTTAGCTCGTAACAAATCTTGATGAACTCCCTCAGGTAACTGAGCGCTTCCTGATGGAAAGGGCTTTTTTTTTCTGGAGGGTACATAGATTGTTATTCCATCCTTAGGACAGATTACTATTTACATTGGGTTGTAATAATCGATGCTAACTAAGAGCTGAAGTAATGCCGATAGCAACGTTAAGCACCGTATCATCATTTCCGACGAATTAAATAAATTTTCTAATAAAAGTGCATCATAAACTGTGCTGTTGTACTCAGTATTTGCATAAAAATGAAAGATAAATTAAAAACTTAAATACGCATGAATAAAGCAATAAATGATAAGTTTGGGGTAAGGTAATGTTCTTGGGCTAATGCATGTTTGGGACTTTATAGCTTGTATATTTTTTTTTAGAAAGTGAAAGGAAGAGGGATGGGATCCACAGACATTGGATTGCGCCCCTTTAAGACAGACTTTGTCTTGTAAAAATCTGTTAGCAGATTCACGCACATCTCTCCTCCTCTCTCTTTCTCCTCTCTCTGCCCCCCTTTCTCTACCTCTCTCTATCTTTCTCTCCCCCCCTCTCTCTCTCTGTCTCTCTCTTTCTCTCTCTGTCTCTCTCTGGATTATCTGTTAGAGATAAAGTAATCTATGGTAGCTAATTTATGATAAGAAATGCAGTACAATATTGAACTTTTTGTTTTATCCTTAAAAACCAATACTGCTGTTTATCAGGAGCATAGAAGCCGAGTGTAGAGATTGCTGGTGTAGTCCGCAATGTCCTTGCGATAGCCATTAGGTCAAATTGTTAGTCTATTCTCTCTCTTCCCAGGCCTGTCTCTACCATCATCATTATCATTGACTAAGCATTTCAATCCAAGCTGTTTTTTAATGCTGACCACTCAGTCTAGTATATTATTAGCTTCTGGCAAAAGAGACCCTTTTTGGATGGTCAAGCAGTAAAGGTATTTGCATGGAAATGCCACAAGAGTCACATGAAATTTGTTTTGAAATGAGATAGTGATGGTATCGATATTAATTGATTAATTGCTGAAGGGGGTTTACACACGAATATCAGAGTGGATTGTGTTACAAAACACCGCTCATTAAACATTTTCCTAAGTTGATGTGTCTGTGCTGCGATTAGCTTAGTTAGCCATAAATTAATAATCATTGTATACAACATTTTTAGCAGAGGGTTTCCTGTGTTAGTACACAAGCTAGGTACCTAAATAGAAAAGTGGAAGGCAGATGAGGATTAGATCAAATGCCAAATCGATATCCGCTTTCATTTGTCTTGTAATGGTCGGGGTGCAGTCGTCTGCCTTGGTGTGTTGCCTTCCTTCTTCTCACTTATCTGAACGGAACCCCTCTGATGCATGTTCATCGATCTAGTATTAATTATTAACGTAAAGTGTTTTCGGCAAAGAAGAGGAAGGCGGAGGGTAGTCTACTTTTTTTTTTTTTTTTATAGATATATATTAAACTTTCACCTAGCCTGAAAAGTAGTAGTAAATACAACAGAGGTTTTGTGTTGTATGTGGATGGTGTTTCTTTCTATTTCCTCTTCCTCCTTGCTCAAGTTTTTCAATAAATTTCCATTACAATCGCGTTGTCTATTTAAGTTGGTTTTCTTTTTTGCTAATGTGTCTAAATTCACTTCTCTTTCTTTGATATATAGACTATTTTACTGAGAAAAGACAGATTCTACTGAGAGCCCATCGTCAGAGGTAAAGTCTTGTCCTTTCACCATCGAGCAGGATGAGAAGGCGTTCTGTTTTTCGATTAAAACAATAGTAACTGTTTCTTTATCTAATAATACATTTATTTTTTTATGTCAAATCGGATGACAGCGTCAAGCAGTACAATCTTTCGAGAATATCAACATTTCCTGTAGCGCCTGCTGAAGCATCAAGCCAGGATATCATTTCTGGAACACAAACTCATTGTCCACTTCCAGGTATTAGCACCAGATTTTGAATGACGCCCAGTGGCGTGCCGGTAGTCTCTGGCGCCTGTCGGCAAGATCTTATTTGGCGCCCTTATCTCAGGGGAGCGTCGAGTTGCGTTGGACACACCAGTTCTCGTCTGATCACTGAAGTTAAGCAACGCAACCCCAGTTAGTACTGACATGGGTGGCCGCTTGGGAAAACTGGGTACCGCTAGTATCCAAAAATCGTCGCATTAGTGTAGTGTCTGTGCAGTCCCTGCATCAGAACTACACAGTGGACGGGGCTCTAATGATCTTGTAGTTGAAGGGCCCTAAAACACCAACAAACAACAAGCCCTTATCTCAGTCCTCTCGCCTATTACAAAATCGCTATATAAAACAAAAGTTGCACTAATAATGGGGAGAAAAGTAATTTATGCAATTTAGAAAGAAATTGCACCTTTTATAGATGTTTAGAGCAGACGCAAATATTTTCTTCTTCCCTGACAAGTTTGGGGCCTTTAATGTGTGCGTTGCACACATCGCACACTGTACCAGCATGCCACTGATGACGCTATTTGCTTCATGTGCTGATGAGGATCAAATTTGTCAAATCTTTGATGCCAAACCATGAATTGCAAGATTTCAGTCGATGCCCAACGTTACTAACAAGCAACTCTTAACCCATTTCCCGCCTATGGCAGGGTCGGGTACCCATCTTGTCCCTCTGAATGGACACAAGGGCGATATATTGGTCATAGTTTTTTCTGCAGCCGGTTGCCGGCCAAAACTGCACCCCTACGTTTTTTTTATTGTCGGTGTAGTGTTCGTTGGGGGATGCTACCGACGCCAAGGGGTGAGCTCCTACACGTGGAAATTTTTGCCTCATCTACCCGTTGCATAGCAGAGAGGGTTGTTTTACGTGCAAGTGCCATCGTACACGGGGCCTCGGTTTTACTTCTCATCCGAAAGAAGACACACTCGCAGCCTCTCTCGCCCGAAAGAAGCCAACCCACCTCGGTCCAGTATCGAACCTAGAACCAGGGCTGGCGTGATGGGTGTGCGAACAGTGCGACGGCACAGGGCCCCGCGCATTCGGATTAATGAACCTATTGATAGAAGGGTCCCGCTTCATGTTTTCATGGGGCCCCGCATAATTAGTTTGCACAGGGCCCCGCAAATTATAGCGCCGGCCCTGCCTAGAACTACTGGCGCAGTTACTTCCCTTACAAAATAGGTATAGAAGTTCGTCTGGAGGGCAGTTCAGTTGTAATACGTGAACTGCCTGAAAGATCTACAGATTTGAGGAGTTCACGAAGTATATATAGTTATTTAATTTAATCGACTAGTCCCAGTTCACTCGTCTGACATCTCATTTATTGCTCAGGGCATTTTACAGCTTCATTTCATACAAGAAAAGGCGGAAGTTACTGTCGGAAAAAGTGACTCTGTCAAATGTTGTATAAAAGGAAGGATGAACGGTGACTTTGCCTTTACTACAGATGTCTCTCAGCCCCATCATCTTCTTATGTCAACCCTTGCGTCAATCTTTTGGACGTTGTGCTTCGGGTGGCACTGACTGGGATTGTTTGATTTATATCCTTGTTAGAAGAATCTTTACCAGTGAAGTTTTATTGACTGACAAAATCCTGCGGACATCTGCTCCGTTTTCATATCAATCCTTGTAGTAATTTATGATGTCACTGTGAATATAAGGACAGGATGAGCCCATAGTCAGCAAACAAACGGGGAGCGACTGTATTGCGTTGGAAACACCAGTTCTCGTTTATCACTGAAGTTAAGCAACGCAATCCCAGCTAGTACTAGCATGGGTGACCACTTGGGAACACTGCGTACTGCTAATAGCCAAAAAAAATGGTCGCAACAGCGTAGTGTCTGTGCAGACACTAGTCAGGGCCGGCCAACCGGAGCCCCACGACTGAAGGGGGCCCCATCATCAGTACCCAACAGGGCCCAGATCATTGCTAATATTAAAAGTTTAATACGTCATTGTAGGGGCAACGTCCCTCATTCGACCCTGCCAATGGAACATAACCTAAACGTAACCTAACAGCCCTGCCATTGAACTACACCAGGGTTGTACAACCTTTCTGGAGTTGTGGGTCACTCGGGTGCTCCATGAACCGACTGCCAGCCACAGGCTGTCAAAACCAAAACGGGTGAAGATAACGTTAGGTGTTACATAGCAGGTAAGCTATAATGCATAATTAGAATTGATGCACCATGGGCCACATTACAAGCCTCAATGGGCCACAAGTTGGACTACCCAGAATTAGAGGTTAAGAGTCAAAAATTTAATAATGCTATTATTTTAGGGTTGTTAAAACCAAACTACCTTTAATACCGTTATCAGAAGTGTAATAAAAAAATAAAAGGACACAGGTCCAACTGAAAATGTTCCAAGGTGTGGACGTCTGACCAACTCATAAATGCAATGGCGACATATTAGGACACATGGCATCATCCAAATATGTAATACCTTCCAAAATTAGGAAGGATCTCAGAATGGGATAGGAGGGCATCTAAGAGAAGTGCATTTATTCTAAATTCTTTTATTTTTATGTTTGGAAAAATATTTTGGGGCCCCAAAAGGATTTTTGCACCTCGGCCCCTTTATAGAGAAGGCCGGCCCTGACAGACACTGCATTAGAACTACTCAGTGGACGGGGTTTTAATGACCGTTGTAGTTGAAGGGCCCTAAAACACCAATGAAACAAGCAAACATTACGGATGCATACTCTGATGTTTTCAGAAATTTGAAATATCCATATTCATTCGCCAAAGGATGGGAGCGGCGAATTGCGTTGGACACACCAGTTCTCGTCTGATCACTGAAGTTCAGCAGCGCAACCCCAGCTAGTACTGACATGGGTGACCGCTTGGGAAAACTGGGTACTGCTAATACCCAAAAATCGTTGCATTAGTGTAGTGTCTGTGCAGTTTCTGCATAAGAACTATGCTGTGGACGGGGCTCTAATGACCTTTGTAGTTAAAGGGCCCTAAAACAACAACAACAAGCCAAAGGATGGCCGTATCTTCCTTAAGTGTTGTTTAACATCTCTTTAAAATCTATTTGAGGAACTTCCTAGTAAGATATCAAAGACGATCGAGTGGAAATTGAAGTGTGTGTGGGGTTTTTTTTTATGGTGTTAAGTTTTTAAACGTAAAAGGACGACTTCCGAATTCTTTTTCTTTGTGTTTGGTTTTCTGTCAATCGTCTTGACGTTGAAGCTGTAGATGTATTTTTGTCTGTCTTAAATGAGATACTGTCCTTGTGTTATGTAAGATGCCATCGTTTTCTGACGATGCCTAGTGAGAAAAGGTATTTTGGAGATCTTCTTAAATCTTGTGCGCGAGAAATCCTTACCGACATGTAAGAAAAAGACTCACAGCAGAAAATGAGATCTACTAATTTATGCCTTCATCACCAGCTCTTTCTCGTCCTGTCGCTAAATCCTGGGGTTTTACTCCTGTCAATAAAGACGTGCGTGTACACGTGTCTTAAAGATAAAATACAAACCAGCAATGCGAAAAGAGCGGAAGTGAGCGGACTCCCGCCCCTCAGGCAGCCTTTACCTCCCGCAATAAGCAGTGGAATCTTATTTAGATAATGATCAAAGCTGTTAATCGCCTTATGAAATGCGTAAAACAACGAAAGCAATTGCTCGTCGCTGTTCAGCAAGCCTTGTTTTGGTCGGTTCCCTTGTCTCCTGCCCCCTCCTTCATCTTTTTACTCCAACAAGGCCGTTGTTGCCAACTGGCGCTTTTTGTCATTGAAGGCACTTTTTGGTTTAAAGGCGAACGAACCACAGGTGTAAAATTGTGTTTCAGGACACTAGCAAAGCAACTAACCCATTTCCCGCCTATGACAGGGCCGGTACCCATCTTTGTCCCTCTGAATGGATACATGGGCTATCTGTTGGACGGTATTTTTACGCCGCTGACTACCGACCAAAGCTGCAACCCCTATGCTTCTTTGTTGATGGCCTACTGTTGGTTGGGGCACTCCACCGATCTGCACCTGGGAATTTTGCCTCATGTACCTGTTGCATAGTAGAGAGAGTTCTTTCACATGCAAGTGTCATCATACACCATACGGGACCTCGGTTTTACTTCTCATCCGAAGAAAAGCGCTCTCGGGACACCTCTTTCGCCCGAAATAAGCCAACCCTCCTCGATCCAGGACCTGGACCAACTGACGCAGTAATCGAGCATGCTTCCAGGTTCTATACTGATTCGCGGTGAGTTGGCTTCCTTCGGGTGAGAGAAAAACCCTCAATGCGCTTTCCGGCGGATGGGAAGGAAAGCCGTGGCCCCGTGAGGTACTTACGATACCCTCCACTCCCAAGCGCTTTTCGCCCCTTGCCCTCAGGAAGCTCTGTGTCGTGACTAAACTTTATTGCAGGAAGTTTTGCAAATTATCATAATTAAAGACATTTTAATCCTCGATCTGGTTGATATATCTGCTTACAGGTTCTCAAGTACCTCCACGTCAAAGACGTACAACTCCCAAAAAAGGAGTCCTGTATGCCATGTTTCAGATTTTTGATGAACCAGCTGAGGACTCTGACTCGTACGGAGTAAGTGCTACTTTCCTTCGCCAGGACGCGTCAATTTAGCGGGCTGTTGAAACTTGACGTTTGTTTCTTGCGTCTCGTTAGCACAAAGTTTGGCAGTCGGGTCCTCGTCATCACCAGGACACTACTGGTGGAATTGTACCATTACTGTTCTGCAGTGATCGCCGAGCAGCAGCCCCAGGACAGTCATGCTTTCAGTCGTCTTTCAAGATGATCGATCCTTCTATTGAAATTTCTCTAATACCTAATCATTGGTATAAAGTTCATCTGGTAGAGGTAGGTAACAGGATCATAATCACCTTACTCTAGTGGTTGCCCTAATAATGGCCCTCATTTGTTGTCATTTTCAGGGCCCATTTTCTGGCCGCATGAAGACCTCCGTTCAAACTGGATGGAGTGGAATGAACGATGTCATTCATCTGTGGCGGGTAAGACTGTTCTCTCACGCTAACAGTGGTTTGTCAGACACGTCAGGACAGCTTTCAGATACAAGTGTTCCAATCGGAACGTCTGTCAGGTTAAGTGACCGCAAAACAGCTTCTGAAAATTATGTCCTCTCTCCTCAGAAACATTACAGGGTTACATTTTCTGTTGCACTAATACGAAAAAAATGCCGTCCTGGCGTTTTTGGCGACAAACCCTGCAATGAAACCAACATTGTTTTTTTTGGAGTTCATGAACAACTAACAGCATTATGGGCCCCTGAGCAAAGCAATGTGCTGCGGCCTCTACGACAACCACTCACAGGAATAACATGTAGATGATCACTTGACATACACAGATTAGCATGGGGCCCCTGGGCAAATGCCCAGCGGATCTATGTGTTGAGACGGTGCTGACAGCTAACGGTGAATTTGTTTCATTGGCGTTTTAGGGCCCTTCAACTACAAAGGTCATTGGAGCCCCGTCTACTGCGCAGTTCTAATGGAGAGTCTGCAAGACTACGCTGTTATGACGATCTTTTGGGTATTAGCAGTACCCAGTGTTCCCAAGCGGCTACCCATGCTAGTACTTGCTGGGGATGCGCTGCTTAACTTGAGTGATCAGACGAGAACTGGTGTGTCCAACGCAGTACAGCCACTCCCTAGAGGGTGGATTTTTCTGCCTCTGGTTACTGATGGCCATGATTTCAAGGGTTAGCAGGCATCTAACCCTGAATGTCATTAGTTTGAGTTATAACAGCCTCTACAGTTTCAGTTTCTCCCAGTACTAGTTTCTGAACGGGAAATTATGACAGACGGTAACGGAAATTACCGTATGACAGACGGGCACACTCGGTAACTGCGTCAGTAGTTCTAGTTTCGATACTGGACCGAGCTGGAACGGCTTCTTTCGGACAGTAGAGAGGATCCGAGTATCCCATCTTTCAGATGAGAAGTAAAACCGAGGTCCCGTGTGGGTGTACGATGGCACTTGCACGTAAAAGAACCCTCTCTGCTATGCAACGGGTAGATGAGGCAAAATTTCCAGGTGTAGGAGCTCGCCACCTGGCGTCGGTAGCTATCCCCAACGAACACCAGACCGACGATAAAAAAAAGTGTAGGGGTGCAGCTTTGGCCGGCAACCGGCTGCAGAAAAAACTATGACCAATATATCGCCCTGTGTCCATTCAGGGGGACAAGATGGGTACCCGACCCTGCCATAGCAGGAAATGGGTTAGGAGTTGCTGTTGTCATTTAATTACCTTTAATAAGGCACTCTCATAGACAACCCAGCCAAATCCCTGTGGGTTCCAGACGCCTGGCTGGGGTGCCCCCAGTCAGAGCATGTTCAGTGGACCCACAGACCCGATCCTGGCACATGCGGGATAAGGGTATGATGATGATGAAGAATTCAGTACCTTTAATAAACAGTGCGCCGTTTATTAGAGGGCGTTGTTTATTATTTTTTTCACCTTGAAGGTGCGCCGGTTATTTGGGGCGCCGTTTATTAGAAGGCGCTGTTAATTAGAATACATACGGTAAGCGTAGGGCAGTGGTGGCGAACCTGTGACCCACCGTGCAATTTTAAGTGACCCAAGCGTGAATCATATCTAGTTTATAGTGTCATAGTGTGTGTGGTGGATGGGGACCTGGAGGGCTAGAACCCACAAACCTGACCCTGCCACAGGCCAGATAAGGGTATTATGACGATGTTCTCTATTTGCTACTTTAATAAACTAATTTATTCATTATTAATAATAATTTATTTATTCATAAAAGTAAATAGTGCTTGCCCTTGACCCGCGAAAAAACGCCGCGGTGGCGTAGTGGTTAGCACGCTCGGCAACTGCGTCAGTAGTTCTAGGTTCGATACTGGACCGTGGTGGGTCGGCTTCTTTCGGGCGAGAGAGAGAGAGAGAGGCCGCGAGTGTGCCTTCTTTCGGATGAGAAGTAAAACCGAGGTCCCGTGTGGGTGTACAATGGCACTTGAACGTCAAAGAACCCTCTCTACTACGCAACGGGTAGATAAGGCAAAATTTCCAGGTGTAGGAGCTCGCCCCCTGACGTCGGTAGCATTCCCCAACGAACACTAGGCCGACGATAAATAAGCGTAGGGGTGTAGCTTTGGTCGGCAACCGGCTGCAGAAAAAACTATGACCAATCTATCACCGTGTGTCCATTCAGAGGGACAAATGGGTACCCGACCCTGCCATAGGCGGGAAAAGAGTTAGGAGTTGCTTTGCCTTGACCCGCGAAAATCGTTTTGGTTTTTTTTTCGTGTTATTGTGACCCATCTTCCAAAAAAAAGGTTCGCCACCACTGGCGTAAGGGTTGGAGCTTTGGTCGGCAACCGGCTGTGGAGAGACACTGTGCAATTGATCGCCCTTTTGACCATTCAGAGGGACAAGATGGATACCCGACCCTGCCATTGGCGGGAAAGTGGTTAGGAGTTGCTTTGCTTTTGTATAGATAATTTGGCTCTGATAGCAGCTTTAATCTGTGTCCCTTGCTCGTTTTCTGTCGCTCACTCCGGACTTCCCTCGACGAGCATCTCCTTTAAAATGTCTGGAATTTATTTGGCATGTATGTTTTCCGTTTTTGTTTCTTAGATTGGTATTGTCGTGTTTGGTATAATGGCCACCATGAATGAATTAATCTTATAAAACTCTCTTTGATAGCGCCGGACTATCAAAAGCCGCGTGGGTTTTCTCAGATATTGTCGTCGTTTCTTTTATACAAATCCGTCATTTGAGAGATTTTTTCCACGACAAAAACATTTGGATGCAAAGAAGCAAATGCGAAGTGGATTGATGCAGTAGTAAGGAGCAGTGGAATGGATCCGTGGATGGATTTCAGGTTCCTTATTTGACGATTTCATCCGCAACCGTCTTTGAACGACAATCGCTTTTTTGTTATCCATGGGATTTCCGCTTTTCAGCAGCCCTTGTTGTTGGATTACTAATCACTCTGATGTGCCCTTTCATTGTTAGCGCTTTGAATTTTATTCAAGACGACTGATTCCAACTGGAAAGTGGTATAATGGATTCAGAGTTGAAAAGGGGGATACCAACGGAAGAGACGGCGCATCATACTTCACTCATAGGCTCATGCAGGACCAGGGTTCAGACTTGAATTTCTCGACTCTCAAACGGAGTCCCCACACTTTCAAATTTCGAAGGGGGGAAAAGCATGGACACTCTGCGATCCAGGCTCATGCTGATATAATCAGTGAAGCCCTACAGGCACAGGAAAGAACCTAACCTGATGTAAAGTGTCAAACGGCGACAAGCTTGAGCCCTCCCCCCTCTTCAGGGCTTGTAGAGATTACGAGCCCTGATTGTGTATCACGATCAGAAAATTTTCCCTGTTTGGAGATTGAGGTACCAACTTGCGCGCTTATAAATCCACCTCCACTTGTTAGGAGTGGTCCAGATGGAGACCCAGGTCTGGCCCCAGATAGTACTAGCATGGGTGGCCGCTTGGGAACACTGGGTACTGCTAATACCCCAATTATCATAACAACGTAGTGTCTGTGTGGGCCCGCCGCGGTGGCGTGGTGGTTAGCACGTTCAGCAACTGCGACAGTAGTTCTAGGTTCGATACTGGACCGAGGTGGGTCGGCTCCTTTCGGGCGGGAGAGAGGCCGCGAGTGTGCCTTCTTTTGGATGAGAAGGGGGCGGCGGGTTGCGTTGGACACACCAGTTCTCGTCTGATCACTGAAGTTAAGCAACGCAAGCCCTGTTAGTACTGACATGGGTGGTCGCTCGGGAAAGCTGGGTACTGCTAATACCCAATAATCGTCGCATTAGTGTAGTATCTGTGCAGTTTATGCATTAGAACTATGCAATGGACGGGTCTCTAATGACCTTGTAGTTGACGGGACCTTAAACACCAACAAACAACAACAATCGGATGAGAAGTAAAACCGAGGTCCCGTGTTGGTGCACGATGGCACTTGCACATAAAAGAACCCTCTCTACTTACCAACGGGTAGATAAGGCAAAATTCCCAGGTGTAGGAGCTCGCCCCCTGGCGTCGGTAGCATTCCCCAACGAACACTAGACTGACTATAAATAATCAGGGCCGTAACGAGGGCGTGGCCAAGAAGGCGGCCGCCACGGGCGCAACTGGGTTTGGGGCGCAAAATGTTTTTTGTCATTATTGGGTTACGGGCAAGCGAAAGTTAGACACTTGCCACAGGCGCGTCATACCCCCGTTACGGCACTGTAAATAAGCGTAGGGGTGCAGCTTTGGCCGGCAACCGGCTGCAGAAAAACCTATGACCAATATATCACCCTATGTCCATTCTGAGAGATAAGATAGGTACCCACCCTGCCATAGGCGGGAAAAGGGTTAGGAGTTGCTTTTGCTTTGTAGTGTCTGTGCGGACTCTGGAATTAAAACTATGCGGTGGACGGGGCTCTAATGACCGTTGTAGTTGAAGGGCCCTAAAACACCAACGGAACGAAATCCACTTGCTAGTCGGTTCCATTCAATTCTCTAGTTGCTCCAGGCCATTGAAAGGCATGATTGACCCATGTAGAAAGATGAATGTCAAAGTTGTTGGCGTCTGCCTGGGAAATTGACCGTAGTACAATATGATGACGCCACTGTAAGGTTTTTGAATGGAAGCGACGTGTGAAGTGGATCTCAAGTAGCTGCTTTTCTGCCACTTTGGTTCGATTCGATGGACGTCGACGACGACCAGTGGACTGTGCGATGCAATGACTACTTGGAAGTGACCCCGTCATTAATCATCTCGTTATCTGCAGTTTGTCAAGGAGCCCTTGTAGGATTTAGTGATGGGATTCCTTGGTAATTGGTCACTCAATTAGAAAAGCAGCACCAATGAACATTGTTGCTGCGTGAAAATTGTGCGTTTCGTCAGCTGCAGGCCGTTCGATACTTTGCCATGGCTCTAAACTCTTGTAGATGACCATGTCAGAAAAGAGCTGCACTGGGCGCAGAGCCGAAATAGCCAATCACGTGTGAATTACCTGTAGATACGGGCGGCTTGTCAAGAATCTTTCGCAAGCCTCAGAACCACACTGGTCCCACACAGAATCCCAACAGAGGCTGAAATGAACCATTGTCTTGCAACGTTAAAAGTGGTTAGTTCTGATAGTCCGCTCCAAAAGAAGCTTTTGCCTTACGTGGGGAAATTCCCAAAGACCACAAGGGCAGATCTTGATTTCAACCCGCAAACTACCAGCAATTCTGGATGACAGGAATAGAAAAGATGTAATTTCTTTTAAACCTTTTAGTATTTCCGGGTGGGAATAGTTGTCTCGGTGACTCAGTGTGTTGCATGCCTGATTCGTGAGTCCATGGCTGCAGGTTCAGTTCTGGCCGGAGCTAGTGGCTGTATTGCGTTGGACACACCAGTTCTCGTCTGATCACAGAAGTGAAACAACAGCACGCCAGCTAGTACTAGCATGGGTGCCCGCTTGGGAACACTGGGTACTGCTAATATCCAAATCGTCGTATCAGCGTAGCGTCTGTGCAGACTCTGCATTAGAACTACGTCGTGGCGGGCCTGTAGTGACCATAGAAGTTGAAGGGTCTAAAACACCAGCAGTGGCTTCTTCGCCGGGTGAGAGGGAAGACAACGTAACCCCAGCTAGTACTGACATGGGTGGCCGCTTGGGAAAACTGGGTACTGCTAATACCCAAAAATCGTTGCATTAGTGTAGTGTCAGTGCAGTCTCTGCATAAGAACTATGCTGTGGACGGGGCTCTAATGACCTTTGTAGTGGAAGGGCCCTAAAACACCAACAATGAGAGGGAAGAGAGTTCCAAGTGCACCTTCCGTGGGATGACCAGTAAAAATACAGCGTCACCACTGAATGGTAAGAAATCCTTTCTACGTGGAGCAAAATGGCCTTGTAGGTTGGCAAAATGTCCCCAAGGCGGAGGAGCTCGCCCCTTCCCCTGACACACTTAATGGGGTGAACTTTTGTATTTTTCTTCCAGAATCGTGAACCAGACATGAATGTGTTGGATTATGCAGAGGTGTCTCCGGAATTTGAATGTCCCATGCAAACTACACCCACTGTGGTCACAAGAGTCAATCAAGATTTGGAACGAACTGCCCGTTTCCGTCCTCTGCCGAACATTTCACCTATTTCTATTCCCCCTTACCAAAGTCCAGAGTTTAAATATTACCGCCACATGCTTTATTGATTTTCTTTAATATAATTTTTTTTTCAGGAATAGGAGGAGTATGTGTCCTGGCCTGGTGTTTTTTTTTTTTTGGGGGGGGGGGGGGGGGGGCGTTTCCATAACCGGCCCTTCGAACTCTTATTCTGGATAAGTATAAATCCATAGGCATATTCTTTTGTCAGATGTCTTCAAGGGGGGAATTCAGCCTGTGTCTCTTGGAGATAATGTTCCATCTCCCTTTAAGGTCGTCTTGAAGAGTCCTTGAGCCCTTACTGTGGGACAGTTTTACGAATGATTTGCTGTCATTGTTGGGCAATGCCTTTATGGAGACACACATGTTTTAATATCCGTTGTGTGAATCTAGTTTAGTATTTGTACTGTACTTGGACGGCAGTGACGTCATTGGATTGGTTGCCATTGAATCCATTATTGATCTTATTCAACTTTTTCATGTTGTTAGCTATTTCGTGTGGTCGTAGAGCAGTGTTTATTTATCTATGTTCCCTAGAACGTTGAATGCGGATCGCGAGAGTATTTATTTATCAGGTTGATCCGCGTCATTTGATTAGAAATCAATAAACTTAAAAGAATTTCGCAATATTTTGAAAACAACCAGGCCTTGCTTTCCTGCTCGTCTTGCTGTTTGGCATTTCCAGCCATAGAAACCATGGCTTATTGAATTCCATCTTGCATCTTGAGTCACCAGATGGGATAAAGGTACTACTCTAAATGGAAACTGGTGACAGATTCTTTATTAGACAGGGTATAGAGCAGGCATGTGCAACTGGGGGTACCCGGAAAGCCACATCGGTAACACGTGCGTTGTCATGAAGGCAATGCAGGGCTGACTTTTTTTTTTTAGTATTTCTTAGAGAACGGGTTGGGAACTAAGCCCGGGAGCGGCGAATTGCGTTGGACATACCAGTTCTCGTCTGATTACTGAAGTTCAGCAGCGCAACCCCAGCTAGTACTGACATGGGTGGCCGCTTGGGAAAACTGGGTACTGCTAAGGCCCAAAAATCGTCGCATTAGTGTGGTGTCTGTGCAGTCTCTGCATAAGAACTATGCTGTGGACGGGGCTCTAATGACCTTTGTAGTTGAAAGGCCTTAACACAACAACAGTGCAGTCTCTGCATCAGAACTACACTGTGGACGAGGCTCTAATGACCTTTGTAGTTGAAGGGCCCTAAAACACCAACAAGGGGACTAAGCCAAGCAGCCATAACAGGCCGAATCCTTAAGAGGCTGCTTGCGGGAAATGAGGAGGTAGGTATAGAGAATGTAGGACAGGGGGTATTTGCAGCACCCATGTTGGTATTAATGTGGGCTTGCCCTGCTTAACTTCAGTGATCTCACGAGAACTGGTGTGTCCAACGCAACTTGGACCAAGACACCCGGCCTGGCAGTGTCGATTTAATTTGACATGACAATTACCGAAATGGTATTTAATAATAGTTTTAATCAAAATATGGCACGTAGCGCTCAAACTGGCCCGGGGGCGACTGTCTGCCTCTCGTTACGCCTCTGAGTAGCAGACCGCATTGTAGACTACATGGTATCCATTGTCAGGGCCGCAACTCTAGGCATTAAGGGCTGCATGCTGCCCACGGGCCACCAGTTTCACAGCCCTGGTATAGAGCCATCCAATTTATCCCTCTCTAGCCTTCATCCCGCCTCGGTGGCGCTGTGGGTAACGTTCTCAGTAACTGCGTCAGTGGTTCTAGACCGAGGGTTCTTTCGGGCGAGAGAGAGAGGGGGACCTTTTGTTTGTTGGTGTTTTAGGGCCCTTGAACTACAAGGTCATTAGAGCGCCGTCCACTGCGTTGTTCTAATGCAGAGCCTGCACAGACACTACACTGATGCGACAATTTTTTGGGTGTTAGCGGTACCCAGTTTTACCAAGTATTTCTAATGATCTTGTAGTTGAAGGGCCCTAAAACATCAACAAACAATCCATTACAGGATCGCAACCCGGAGCAGCAGGGGGAGACCGAAGTAGACGTGGGAGCAGGTTGTCAGTAAGGATGTGGTAGTTGGGCGGGGATCTGGTGACAGATAGGCGGGAGTGGAGGGCTAGAACTCTCAGACCCAAGGATAAGGGTATAATGATGTTGTGTTACGGGTCCTGTTGAGTTGCGAATTTGGTATTTTTTCCGATAGAACCTGTGTCTAAATTGAATGTTATGAAATCGTCATCAGCACGTGATGTCGACGTACTAAACAGAACCGCTGCGCCTCTGGTGGTAAGAACAATCATTTAATGGCGGCTTCCACGATTTCTATTTACTCATTCGAGACAATTCGTGTTTTGCAAAAGTATGGACAAATTTTAGATGTGGTATTCAAAAAATGAGAGGGGAATTCAAATTACGTGTTGGCGGTAAAAGTCTGATGGCGTGGAAGAGATTATACAAGAAACCAACGGATGGATTGTCCGAAAATTTTACGATTATCCACGTAATGTTATATTTGCATGCTACTTAAATCAGAGTAAAAAGTCGTCGACAACAAGAAGGATTGAATTGTCGTTTGGCTGGTAAGCTACCATCGGTATCCCAAGGCATGAGGAAAATTTGTTACTGAGGTCAGGCCTTTGCCACTACCAAATACTGTAGATGACGGGGATTCCTACCAATATCAAGGATGAGTGAATCAAGTGACGCCTTTCATCTTTTGAGGTCAAGGCCGTTTGCTTATATTTCTAAAGCCAATTGTTGTGTAATCAAATGATACCATCGTCATTACTAATGGGCGGTGTTTTAAAGAAATACTTGATAGTTTGTAGGCAGTTAGATAATATTATAGAGCACGGTTTTGCCGTGTAGCCGTCGATAGCTCAGTTGGTAGAGCGGAGGACTGTAGTGTGATTTGCTATCCTTAGGTCGGTGGTTCAAGTCCGCCTCGACGGAGTGTTCGTTTTTATTTGCTATTATTTTGTCGGAGCACGCTTTAATAACTTGCAAAATTATTTGCGAGTTGCATCCGAACGAAGTAAATCTCTGTACTAGAAGCTAGTTCATATAACATTATTTGTAAGATCGTTCATTGTTTTTTATCTATAAATGTTAGAAGTTTGGACTATCAGTGCACCTAGGCTGGCGGACGCGTTCATTTTTGGAAATTTGGTTTCCTATGAATTAGGATTACGAGATCCGTTTTCTCTAGGGTTAGAAAGTTCCATTCTTTCAAGGATTAGGAGGGCAACATCTCTGTAAAAGTTCGTGGGAGCGGCGAATTGCGTTGGACACACCAGTTCTTGTCTGATCGCTGAAGTTAAGCAACGCAATCCCAGTTAGTACTGACATAGGTGGCCGCTCGGGAAAACTGGGTACCGCTAGTATCCAAAAATCGTCACACTTGTGTAGTGTTTGTGCAGTCCTTGCATCAGAACTACACTGTGGACGGGGCCCTAATGACCTTGTAGTTGAAGGGCCCTAAAACACCAACAAACAACAACAGCAACTGTAAAAGTTCGTCTCAGTGCGGAGGTTCATCTACTGGTCCGATATTCCTTATTAGCATCTCAACAATATTTCAGAGCCTCAGTGGTGGGCAGGTGTGTAGGATCCATATCTTGCAGACTGTCACTTTATATTTTGTTGCAGATGCCATTCGCTCTCCAAGGCTCCTGACAATCGGAGACTCCCCAAGCGTGAGCTTGTTGACCATAGGCAGGGAATCCCCCCACACCTGGGTAAACTGTCTTTTTGATACAAGTTATTGTCCTTGAATCGCCTCTCTACAATGTAGACCAGTCTGATGTAGACAAAAAGTCCTGGAAAGTGGTTGAAATTTTTACCGTTGACCAACTTCTCCGATTCTTAATTCCTCGAGTCCTCCAGCACGTGCCCGATATTCGCATTTATTGGTTGACTTGTTGGTGGCTGATAATTTTCAGACTGTGTTTCTTCAGTCAGTTTTTGTCATTCCAGCAGCAAGTAACTGGAAAAGTACTCCAAAGGAAGTTGTTACCACTGTGAATGTATGAAACGATGTCCTGAAAACGATGGCGTGAATCCAGGATGTTAAGACGTGGAAATCCTGATCGCCAATTCCGATATAATTTTGTTCATTAGCAATTTGAAATTTCTGAAACGTATCAATGAAACAAGAGGATGGCGCCATTTGGGGACTACTGTTACTATTCGAAGTTGTGATTGGCCCGTTTTTGAAACAGATTTGTTGACATTCCTAATCAGGACGGTCGAAGAGGGAAATGAGAGGACGTGGTTATGCAGATAGCCATTCAGTTCGGAAGTGAGTATTTCCTGCTTTGAAATTCACCCGAAAAAATAGTAGACCAAATAAGAATTAAAGGTCATTAGGGCTGATTATACCCCTCAGTTAAATCGTCTTACCAGAAGAGAGACGGAAAAGTGTTGAATGTGAACGTTTTACTTTTTTTCTTCCAGGGAGGTATGGGACTATCTGAAGTTGAACACTAATCTACAGCACTGACGATTAATTAATTTGGCAAACGGAATTGCCGGCTTTTATTTTAAAGTAACTATTCAGGTAAGGTACTCTTGGAAGTTTTTTTTTTTAAAATATCGTTTAGGGCTGAAGTTTAAGTCAGGAACACTAGGGTGGGTCCTTGGTGGTGGTCCTTTATGGACCCACTTGTGATGCAAACAAAAATACTTCAGCAAAATAATCTAGTCCAGTAGTTTGCCCAAAAGTTCCCAAAGTCTTCCTTCTTCCTCTCTGCATTACTACCCTGTCCACTTCAGTCTTCCTACTTCCATCCTTTTATTTATGCTTAGAAATTTCGGTTTGGTTTATTGACCCTACATAGTGGGGGACTTGTCTATCCCGTCTCGGTGGCGCAGTGTGTAGTTTGCTCGGTAACTGCACCAGTGGTTCTAGGTTCGAGAGAGATGCCGCGAGTGTACCTTCCTTCGAATGAGAAGTAAAACAAGTCAAAGAACCCTTTCTACTTTGCAACGGGTAGAGGAGGCAAAATTCTCAGTTGTAGGAGCTCAGTGGAGTGCCCCAACGAACAGGAGACCGAAGATAAATAAGCAAAGGAGTTGCAGCTTTGGTCGGCAACCGGCTGCTGAAATGCACTGTTCAATATATCACCCTTGTATCCA
>JAAFCE010006949.1:25896974-25910163 GCA_013389805.1 Trigoniulus corallinus | reverse complement strand
ATGGATCTTCAGGTAGAAAGTAAAATTACTCGTCACAAGAGGCCAGGGATTTACTTCCCATTATCCGGGATTCTTTAGTTCTTGATCCTGACTTGGACAAGGAAAGGGTTAGACCAGTGGTGGCGAACGTTTTTTTGGAGACGGGTCACAATAACCCGTCCAAGCGGCCAAGTTGCGTTGTGCGGCCAAGTTGCGTTGTGCGGCCAAGTTGCGTTGGTGCGGCCAAGTTGCGTTGGTGCGGCCAAGTTGCGTTGGACACACCAGTTCCCGTTAGATCACTGAAGTTAAGCAGCGCACACCCACGTCAATACCAACTTGGGTGGTTGGTAAAGAACGTTGGGTGCTGCAAATTAACCCTCTTCCTCCTCCTTTCACCTACCTCCTCATCTCCTGTGGGCAGCCTCCTAAGGGGTTGACCTGTTATGGCTGCCTGGCTTAAACCCCCAACTCACAAACAAAAAAAAGCAAAAAGTTGTCCGCGGGTCAGGTGCAAGCACTATTTAATTTTATGAATAAAAACAAATTACTAGTAATAATGAATAAAGCAAATAGAGACCATCATCATAATACCCACATCCCGCCTGTGGCAGGGTCGGGTCTGCATACCGATAACCTGCTGTCACGTCTATTGTTTATGAGACGATAAACTAGATGATTCACGCTCGGGTCATTTAAAATTGCGTAGTGGGTCACAGGTTCGCCACCACTGGGTTAGACAAAGAAGAAGGGCGACGCAAAAGCGTATCTCATTAACCAACGAGATTTATATGTGTATTTTTTTTTCTATTTTTAAGATTAATCCCGTCTGGATCGCCCAACATGCGCCGGATTCTGATAGCAATTATCGATATCAGTCTATTTATGAACGTGTTTATGTCGTTTTATCCCCCGGATCCTTTTCGTCGGAGCTGTAGTCGATTCCCGTGGATGGGTGGGTGTCGTATTCCGGGCTTTCGCGTGCCCTTTAATTCCCCCTCACTGCTGTCACCTCGCATTACTTGTAAGTATGAACACTGTTGTTCCTTACAAATACCATATTCCTCAGTACAATTGTGAAGCATCGTTGTTATAGCATTTTATATTGGTGTATTTAACAGCGGAAGATTTGTCAGTAGAAAATTATAGTGGGACGTGTCCACGATTGTCACTCCCGCATGGCAAAATTAAATATCGGTCCCGGGGCCGTATAGCGAGATTCTCCTGCGATTATGGCTACAGTGTTGTTGGCACCAAAATTGCCGCTTGTCTTCGAGGGCGGTGGGACTCCAGCACGCCTATTTGTGTCGGTAAGTACAAATATCATGAAGTTACCAGAGTGACAACAAGAGTTGCAGTGGCGGACCGGGGGGGGGGGAGAGCACTGAAAAAAAGTGCCCCCTCAAATATTCAGAATCCCTTAGTATAAAGCTAGCTACCAATTACAATAGGCCCTCTACCAGCGGCGTCACTAGGAGAATGCGGGGGATGCGGGCAGCACCGGGTGACACCACTCGCATCATGAGAAATGGGGTGACACCAAAGCGGAAGAAGCGGCTTTTTTCGGGAGAGGGGGTGACACCAACCCTAGCGACGCCACTGTGCAGCCAAGTTGCGTTGGACACACCAGTTCCCGTGAGATCACTGAAGTTAAGCATCGCAAGCCCACGTCAATACCAACTTGGGTGGTTGGTAAAGAATGATGGGTGCTGCAAAATAACCTTCTCCTTCGTCCTTTCACCTACCTCCTTATCTCCTGCGGGCAGCCTCCTAAGGGTTCGTCCTGTTATGGCTGCCTGGCTTACTCCCCAACCCACAAACTAATCCAGTAATCCTCTACTGCCCCTTAGTGTCCTACCTTAAGTGGTTTAGCCAACTGCAGATTGGATTGGCAGTATAGAAATGGGGATAGCAATGCATAAATGCCTCATCACTTGCAAAGTTGAATCATGCATCAGTTGAAATATGTGCCCCATTGAGGCACATATGCTTCCCCCTGGATCCGCTCCTAAAGAGCTGTCATTTAGGAGAAGAAGTACTATGATTAAGCCGCCTTCCTTTTCCCCTCATCCATGCACACGAGGGCTATGCTTGCGATATCGGTCGTGATGCTTATTGACCATTCTAGAAACTAGGAAACAAGGCTAGTTCCAGCTTTGACCTTTAAGGCTCATTTTACTTTACAGGTCGTAACTGTGGCAAGCTTAGGGCACCTTTAAATGGCAATATGGCAGAACGTCAACGTGGCGTCATATTGTTCAGGTGCATTCCTGGCTACAGGTTAGTTGGCCCGCCTTCTGTATATTGCACTGGAATGTTATGGAATGACACAACGCCCATTTGTCAGAGTAAGTTCTTCCAAATTTTCCTTGACTTTAAGGTCACTCGTACCATCATAAGGTTTTCTTACGCTTTACTTCTTTGTCGCTTAGGAGAAAGTTTAGATACTTTACCGAATGAAGCTGTTTGCAATCAAACAACCATCCAACTTCTATCCTCTGGACTGGCTTCCGCGAGTAGCCCGAACGTTTTCTTGTGCGATTTCGAGATTGAAGGCTCTTGTGGCTGGTTTCAAGATACGAAAGACGACAACTTTGACTGGTTGCGACTCACTTCGACTACTCCGTCGAATCACATTGGCACAGGACCTTCAACTGACCACACTCCTGGCAAAAATGGAAAAGGTATTTCTTAGAGACTTACTTAGAGGGCCTTTTTTTTCTTGTTTTATCAATTTGACTCTGGTGCTGGAATCTGACATTCAAAATGTTCCATATCAAAGGTCATTACTTGTATATCGAAGCGTCCAGCCCACGGAAAGAGAACGATACGGCCAGAATATATTCGCCGGTATTCCCACAATCCTGCAGCATGGATTCCTGCTTCTCCTTTTGGTTTCACATGTACGGCAAGAATACAGGTAAGAATATAGTTCCTCAATAAGGTACCTTATACTTATCGTCAAGCTTTTGATGGGTGGGTTGATTTGGTACCTTCACCACGTTGAGCAAAAGAAACATTTGGTTTTTGTTTCGTTAGTGTTTTAGGGCCCTTCAACGACAAGGTCTTTAGTGTCCCGTCCACTGCATAGTTCTGGTGCAAAGGCTGCACAGACACTACACTAAGGCGACGATTATTGGGTAGTACCCAGTTTTTCCAAGCGGCCACCCATGTTAGTACCAGCTGGGGTTGCGTTGCTTAACTTCGGTGATCTGGCGAGAACTGGTGTGCCCAACGCAATAAGTCTCTCCCAGAAACATTTGGGACAGTACCGTCTTAACAGCATTATGGGTCCCTGGGCAAGGCAATGTGCTGGGTCCCCCTACGACAACCACTCGCAGGAATAATATGTAAATGGTCACTTGACATACACAGATGTTTATCTTTAGGCCTTCCTTTTGTATTACTGCTCTAAAATCGTTTAGGCCCTTCTCTTCCTCCTGTTCCCTGGAGTTACTAAGTTTACCTACATCGTCCGCAAATACCATGCAATGAGGGGTCCATTCTTCAACTCCAATCAGCAGCTCGTCCATAACCAGGATGAAAAGGTTTGGACCTAGTGCTGAACCTTGGTGGTTTTGGCTGAACTGGTAGTTTTTTGGCCGTCTTATTCTGGGGCTAAGTGACCTACAGTAGGTGAACCAGTTGATACGAACGTTACTTGATGTCTGACGGTGGCTGGTGCATCACTCGGCAGGTGTCGCTGCATGTGCGTTTCGTTCGAATGGAAGATTCAAATCTGTGCAAGATGGACGCGGGTTTGTTCGAAAAAGTGTTTCGCATAAGAAAATCAGGAAGGTGTTTTATTATTTTCTTGTTAAAAATCTTTTTGAAATGCAATGGAGGAAACTCCTATTATATCAATCTGCGAATGAAATTGGGCGCTAAAGTGGATCGTTCAGTGGCTTGAATGTTGGACACGTCGCTGCCAAAGAGTTTGGAATCGAACGTTGAGATTCGACGAAGAGCGATGAAAAATGTTTTGAAAATTTATGGCCTCTTAAAGTTTTTACAATTTTATTTCTTTTCTTGCCATCAAAATTTCGTTAAAAGACTTGCTCGAGTATGGGAACGTAAGTCGGCGACTGACTTGGAAGTGACATTCCGCTGAAAAAAAAAAGCATAGGGTGGGTGCAATGCAGACGTTAAGACGCATGTTGTATGAATTTGAATCGAAAAACTTGAAATTGCCATCATCAAATTGGGTGCCAGTTGCTTTTTATAGTTTCCTGGTCGTCGCTTGTCTCACTCTCCCCGTCGTATATCCGTACGCACTGCCGACGTTTTACAGAAATTTAGCGTCCATTCCAATAACTGCCCTAGAAGAGGGCAACGAGCAACTGGACTGGACTAAAACATTGCATAACAGTTAACACTGATTTATTTCCCGTTAAACTGTACCTATGAAAGTTATGCACATTTTCGTGCAATTTAAGTACAGGAACCTAACGCCTCGAGAATGAGTGGAGAACTCCACACAACTGTAACCTGCTGAAGGTAAATTCGGAGAAACCGGGTGTTATGAACCGACCCGTCATCACCATACCTTTAACCTGTCTGTGGCAGGGTCGGTTCTGTGGGTTCTAGCCATCCACTTCCGTCTATCTCCAACCAAGTCCCCAGCCACACCACAGACTACAATATCCTTACAGGAGTTGCTGTATTGCATTGGACACATCAGTTCTCGTCTGATCACTGAAGTTAAGCAACGCAACCCCAGTTAGTGTACTATAGTGCTCGCCACGAAAGATGACACATGGGAGGTAGAAGGTAAGAAAGTTCACTACAAAAATTAAGGGGTTTGAAAAAGGTCAAATGGCAGGCTTCATTCAGTAATGGCAAGTACAACTTCAGTGTTTTCCTTATTTTTCGAAGAGGACTCATCCTTTGCCTCCCACCAATGTGTCAACTTTCGTGGCGAGCACTATAGCATGGGTGATCGCTTAGGAATACTGGGTACCGCTAATCCCCCAAAAAATCGTTGCAACAACGTAGTGTCTGTGCAGACTCTGCATTAGATCTACGCGGGGGACGGGACTCTTATGACTACTGTAGTTGAAGGGCTCTAAAACACCAACGAAACAAATCATATCCTTATGGACCACCTGTTCCCACGTCTGCTTTGGTTTCTCCCTGCCCCGGGTGCTCCCAATCACCTGCTGTCCCTCATTTTTTCCTGTTTGTCGCCCACCTCCAAGCTACCCCTAATATACTCGCTCCTAATTCTTTCAGCTCTCGATACCACACTCATGTACTGCAGCATTCGCATCTCGACTACTTGTATTCTATTTACGTGGCTGCTCCTCACTGCCCAGGGGTGTTGTTGTAAGCACCGAAGTTAAGCAACGCAGCCCCAGTTAGTACTGACAAGGGTGGCCGCTTGGGAACACTGGGTATCGCTAATACCCAAAAAAATCTCTGCATTGGAGCTGTGCAGTGGACTGAAGGACCCTAAAACACCAACAAATCATTCAATCAATCCTCACTGCCCAACACTCTGCTCCGTATAGCATAGCTGGCCTAACCACTGCCCTGTGAAACTTCCCTTACAACTTGATTAAGACCCTCCTATCACACGGGACTTAACTTATCGGTCTCCACCTCAACCATCCACTCCTGATTGATTCTGTGGGCCACATCCGAGGCTAGTGTTGTGAACTGACCCGACTGGCGCATATTGTTCGGAGATGGTTTGTAGATTGGTTCCTTTCCGCCATCATTTAGCGAGTTTCCTGTATATTTTGCCTGGCGAGTGCTAGCGTGAAAGAGCCCTGAACTAGGAAATTGTTGTTCATAGCATCTGAAGGGGGAATTTGTTGATGGAAATCCAAGTTTTTTTTTAACTATTTGAGGTCATGAATCCGAGTCGATGACCTGCTAGTTGGATACCTCTTTTCGTATGTCTCTCAGTTGTTCACTCTGTCGTACCGATGTGATCCACTTTAGATCTTTGAAAGAATGTTGTTTATCCTCTACAGTCATCCATCCACAGGCCACAGAATCGTAATGTGCAGTTGAGAAGATGCGCTCAATCGGAATTTCATTTCCGTAATCTTTTGAACCAGAATTTCCATTGTATAGTAATTGGCTCCGAAAATGATCCACATCTTAGGAGAATCAGTCGATTGTGTCTCTCTTCTCTCTCTGTCTCTCTTTCTGCCTCTTACTCTCCCCTTATCCCCCACCCTTCTCCCCAGCGTCATGCTTCAGACATAACTTTATGTGATAAATTTGATTTCAAGGTTTGTGAGAAATAAGGAGTGGGGAAATAATTCAAAGAGATGAGGAATCTGAATTGGGTGTAGTGGGATCGCAGCTGCAAGTTGGCTTTTGGTGACTTTCAGTTGTTTGCCAATCTGTTACTGGATTACTGGATTGCTGGATTAATTTCATGGGTTGGGAGTAAGCCAAGCAGCCATAACAGGACGAACCCTTAGGAGGCTACTCACGGAGGATGAGGAGGCAGGTGAAGAGGATGGAAGAGAGGGGAAATTTGCAGCACCTAACGTTCTTTATCAACCACCCTTGTTGGTGCTAACGTGGGCTTGCGCTGCTTAACTTCAGTGATCTCATGGGAACTGGTGTGTCCAACGCAACTTGGCTGCACACGCACACGAACCGCTGTGGGGAAAGTAGGACAGACGAGGAGGGCCTGTATTGCGTTGGACACACCAGTTCTCGTCTGATCACTGAAGTTAAGAAACGCAACCCCAGCTAGTACTAGGTGCTCGGTAACCTGGGTCAGTGGTTCCAGGTTCGATACTGGATCGATGTGCGTTGGCTTCTTTCAGGCGAGAGGGAGAGGCCCGAGTGGGTCTTTCTTTGGATGAGAAGTAAAATCGAGGTCCCGTGTTTTTTACGGTGGCATTTGCACGTAAAAGAACCCTCTTTACTATGGAACGGGTAGACGATGCAAAAATTTCCAGGTGTAGGAGCTCGCCCCCACTCCGTCCTGGCGCCTTGTTGAGGTGGAGTGCCTCAACGAACAATAGACCGACGATACATAAGCATAGGGGTTTCAGTCTTGGTCGGTAACCTGTCTGCCGAAAAAAAAAACCAATTTTGTTGGTGTTTTAGGGCCCTTCAACTACAAAGGTTATTAGAGCCCCGTCCACTTCGTAGTTCAAATGCAGAAACTGCACAGACACTACGCTGAAACGACGATTAGTGGGTATTAGCAATACCCCGTGTTTTCCCAAGCGGCCATCCATTGCTTAACTTCAGAGATCAGTCATTCAGACTGAGAAGATGGGTACCCGACCCTGCCATAGTCGGGAAAAGGGGTTAGGAGTTGCTTTTTTTTTTTTGAAAGTACCGTTCTCAGTGCCGGATTTAGAAATTGAGAGGCCCTAGGCTATTTCAATTTTGAGGCCCTTTCCAAGCCCCTTTGAGGCTCTTTTCTTAATTTTTGAGGCCCGCTAAATGTTGAGGCCCTAGGCTTCAGCCTACTTAGCCTAATGGTAAATCCGGCACTGACTGTACTTGATGAACATCCCCTGCTCTCTCAACGTAAACATAGTAATGAAGAGAAAGCAATGACAATTTTATTTGGTGGTGTTGCTCGGGGCGTGTGGGTCTTATAGGCAACTGCAAGGCATCTCTAGGCACTTTCAAGAATTAGGGGGGTAGGAAGTAAAAGGGTTGACTTTGTGGAAAACAGCAGTGAAATTTCTCGGGAAGTAATTTTGAAATATTTGGCAAGGTCTCTTAATACTCATTCGAGAGACGTATCGTTAAGTCTTTTTTTCCCTTTTTTCTTTTAAATGCAATAAAAACTTTAGATCGAAAGGGAGAGAGTTTATTATTATTGATTTCCGGTGACTCTAAAGAGGAGAAGAGGAGGTTCACAAAATGGTCTCTTGCAGTTACTACTTTTCCTCCTCGATTTCTTAAAAACCACTTGTCAGGCAGCCAAAGACTCTTCATCTCTTCAACGGCATCCCCCTCCTCTCTCTCCCTCCCCCTGTCCTGGGAACCATGTTAAATTCATCCCAATAATTCCATCTAATTTTAAATTCACCTTATTTTTTGTCGTGGCGTTTTCATGTCAAAAGTAAACCCGCCTCGGTGGCGCAATGGGTGGCAGGCTGCGTGCCTGCGTCAGTGGTCCTAGGTTCGATACTGGATCAAGGTTGGTTGGCTTCTTTGGGACGAGGGGAAAAAAGGAGGCCCCGAGTGCGCATTCTTTCGGATGAGAAGTAAACCCGACGTCCCGTGTGGTGTAGGATGACATTTGCACGTCAAGGAACCCTCTCTACTATGCAACGGGTTGATGAGGCAGAATTTCCAGGCTCGCTCATAACTCCATCCTGGCGTCTGGTGGAGGTGAAGTGTCCCAACGAACAGTAGACCGACGATAAATAAGCATAGGGGTTGCAGCTTTGGTCGGCACCCGGCTGGAGAAAACACTGTCCAAAAGATCACCTTTGTGTCCATTCAGAGGGACAAGATGGGTACCCCAACCTGCCATAGGCGGGAAAAGGGTTTAGAGCTTTTTTGTTTAGGAGTGTCAGAAGTGCACTCATTTTAGAGGTAGTAAGTGGTAATTTACGTCGCATCAATAACTTATTTTTTTTTTTTTCATTTTTGCCCTTGTGTCCCACTCCCTCTGTCCTTCCACGGCTTTTGTTCCCCTCCTTGACTACATATATAGGAACACTTCGAGTTTTTGTCAAGCCAGAATCGGTGGGAATTGAGGAACTGAGTCCTGCATTTTTGATTTCTGGAAATCAAGGCGATCAGTGGTTTCGTGGCACCGTCATCATCCCGGCGTTCAACGAACCCTTTCAGGTGAGATTTGTTTGTTTACCTGGGGAGCGGATATGAAGAGAAGAGCACCTGAGGGTGTGTGAGAAATGAAATTGAGGTCAAAGACCATGATTGCACTCGTGTGTGTATGATGTCATAAGAGTTTTTGACGTCACTTTTAGATAATCTTGGACGGGATTCGAGGAGGTGGTTATTCGAGCGACATTGCTATTGACGACATCGGGTTGTTGTTTGGTACACAGTGCAGCGACGTCGATGACGTCAACGCTACGTCAGTTCCGGACGTGACAGGTGAGTCCCATTTCTGCGTGAACCACCTCTTTTTGGTTTTTTTTTCTCTACTCACCGTTGATATTCCACTTTTTCATCTTGTAGCTTCTTGGTCCATCTCTGGTGACGACGGAACTAGTAATCGACCACCGACTATAGTGCCCAGTTGGGATGAGGCAACCACGAGGTATTACAACCAAGATGCCGGGGCGGCTTTGTCCACCACCGGCTCATATGATAATTCGACATCCACGGTCCTTCAACCGAAATTGCCAGACGAGACGAGGGCTTCTCCTACACCCTTTCCGGGTTTCGTGCCGACAACTAGTAAAGGCACTGTCCAAGTTGACACTGCCTTGCCCACCTCAGTGATTCCTCCCCGCATCAGTACAGGGCCTCCGACGGCTTATTCAACGTTTGGCATCGACACTACAGTTTTCCCAAAACTGACCACTACATCCACCAAAATTACAGCAATCACTTCGACAGCGACAACTACCCCTAGAACTACAACAACTACAGTGACTACTACAACAACGCCCTCTACGACCACAAGAACGACATTAACGACTACGACAACTACCACTAGGACTACTCCAAGCACGACTACGACAACGCCAAGCACGACTACGACAACGCCAAGCACGACTACGACAACTCCAAGCACGACTACGACACCTCCAAGCACGACTACGACAACGCCAAGCACGACTACGACAACGCCAAGCACGACTACGACAACTCCAACTACGACTACGACAACTCCAACTACGACTACGACAACTACCACTAGGACCACTCCAAGCACGACAACGACGACTCCTACTACCACGAGGCGAACGACAACAAAAACTACAAGGGCGACAACTACAACCCCGGCTACTATTGTAACAACGAAAACTCCCCTAACGACAAAAACTAAACCTAAAGTTCCTCCTCCACCTGTGCCCCCTAGAACCTTTTTCTCACTACTGCTGACATCCACGACATCTTCTCCACTGACCACTAAGACGAATGCTTTTCCTTCCAGAACTACTTCCGCTCTCGAATTCAAGCCTGGGATGTCGTCCACACCTGGCCCTACTTTCTCCTCTCGATTACCGTATTTTCCTAATTCGTTGACCGCTCAACCACAGGTCCCAACATTGTCAACCACCACTACAGGCTCTCCGCCGCTTCCGACTCGACAATTGTCAACTGTTTCGCCGTTGTCCAATGCAGGTAGCGTTTCACTATCCAATGACCTGGACGTATTTCCTCAGGGTCCGATCGTCGCCACCACGTCCCGGTGGTTTGGGATGGGACCCGCATCTCCACCTTGGGTTTATATGGTGAAGCCTACCAAGTCTGTAACCGACCGCCCATATCCGTTAGTCCCCTTGGCTCATACGGCCGGAGGTGTTGTGTCTGTACCCATGGCTATTGGCATTGCTGCCGTGATCGTGGTTACATTGGTACTCGTGGGTGTGGCGGTGCACACAATTCGTAAAAGGCGCAAAGCGCGCCAGGATGGTCTCACCGAGGACTCTGACGTCAGATACTTGAAAGATGGTGAGATTCAATTTGAATTCTGTGATGCGGCTTCGTAGAAAAGTGATGGCCCCGGGCCTTAGAGGGAAAAGGAGTAGCCCCCACCTCCTCCAGCGGAGCCTTGGATAATGTAGTGGACCACTCTTCCCTCCTACTTTACCTTTGTCAAATTTTGACACGCGTATTTTACTTTCCTGACTGTGAGGCCTGAGTACCGCCACACGGAATGTAAGAGTAGGTGTAGATTCCGTTCCTTGTGAATTGCCTGTGGTTGTCATTTGGCCCGTGTTGGAATTGTGTCACGAGTTGCATAGATTCCATAAAAAAACTCTAATGTGGTGATCCAGGTTTCATTAATTAGCATATATTCACCTGGATAATTATGCAGTATTCATTACTACTACCTGTAATTGATTCTAGATCAACAATGGAATGCATTTGAGTTGATAATAAGTATAATTAAAATTGGACTCGAACTCACGTTATTCATCTGTGAAAATTGGCTTTCGGTCCACGTAATTTGTGAATTGCTCGGGTAGTCAGCGCCTTCTATTAACAATTCTGCGTGGCATTTTCTATTGTGCGATTTTCGAATTTCCTTGGCTGGTTGAGCAGTGATATCCCGAGTTAAATTACAAGTTTTGTTGTGTTTCCTATAAATTAAATTAGTGATAAAGTATGTTATGTTGAATGTTAAATCTCGTATTGAAGTCCACCTACCAAGATTGTCGGTGAAAAGCAAAGTATTTCGGTCGAAAAAAATCGAGAAAGTTTTTCAAGGTAAGATGGCGGCCAAGATGGATTTCGAATTATTCAATTCAGAATTTCAGTTACTGGCGTACCTAGGAATGGTGTTACCCCTCCCATACGTACACACACACACTTGCCATGTACCTCACCTAAGTCACCACATTTAAATTTAGGCATGTTTTGCCACATTGGGTGGAGTGTTTTATTGCGTTAGACACACCAGTTCTAGTCTGATCACTGAAGTGAAGCAACGCAACCCCAGCTAGTACTAACATGGGTGGCCGCTTGGGAAAACTGGGTACCGCAGTGGGCGGGGGTCTGTAGTTGAGGGGCCCTAAAACAGCAACATCATCATCATACCCTTATCCCACCTGTGGCGGGGTCGGATCTGCGGGTTCTAGCCCTCCACTCCCGTCTGTCTCCCCTAAAACAACAATAACAACAACCAAAAACACTCAATGCCGCATAGGGACTTACTTATACGGACAACCCCCCCCCCCCTCTTTGTCACCCTTGACTTTTATATCCTTAGATGCCGTATGTCCAGCCTTGGTTAGCTTAAAAACGTCCCACTGCTCTTCTGCTGTTCCTAACTGGTCATAAAGACCTCAAACTTGTGATGTTTGACCAAGGCAGTAACCCTTCTGGCTCTATTCCTTACCACAATTAGCCTAATATGGTATACTGGCTTGTAAGTACAAACTTGGCATTTATTGGCATTCAGTAAATTATTGTTGCAGGAAAAACCTGGGAGCGTGAATTTGTAATAGTGTCACCAGGAACGGTCTGCACCCCCACCTCCCTCGGTACGCCACTGATTTCAGATGTTGTATCTGTCATGTTTGTAAAACGTTTTGCGTTTGGTCTCTTTGTACTTGTGATGGTAAAAGAGGAGTGTAGTAGGTGCTTCTTTCTCCTTTGCTGTGCGTTATATGGAGATGACCCCCTTCTAAACAGCTGTAGTTATTGAATACACCGCAAGCAGCCCTGTTAAGCCAACTTGGCAGTGGAGAGAATAACTCATTCCTAAGTTTTAAATCATCGAAAACCCCAAGGAACCTAAAGCTATAATGACACCTCCTTTCAGAAAGCTCTCCGCGTTATCCTCCCAATGAGTTTTCCATTGCCGAAAAGTCGATGGTGGGGGGAGACCAGTAATATGAGTCTGTCTGTACCCTGAGCTCTTCAATTTAAGTGGATGATGTTTTCTCCCCCTATAGTCTGTCAGGAATAAGCTGCTACTTGGAGGGCCATCAAAGACTAATGGTTCTCGGAGCTACCCGCCCCTGACTTAGTGAGTCCCACCCTAATTTTCTAAGGTCTGTCACACTCTCTCTAGGAGAGAAACGATGCAGCACAAGTCTTGCTGCCCTCCTTTTGGATCATTTCAATTGCCCAAGATAAGTCCTGCCTAAAGGGAAACCAAATTCGACAACAGTACTCCACAATTGGCCATACCAAGGATATGGGACTATTAGGGGATGTTCACTTGACTGAGACAAGAACGATGACGACGGGCCGTTCAAGGTTTGTGGCGGTCCCAGTGGTGTGCGGAGACCACTAACAAATTGCACAATAAAGGACACACCCAAAAGTTGGGCATCCTCATGCCGTCCATCACGGAGGGAGGTAACTGTTGTAGCCTGGTTACAAATCGGTTACAACTTCCTCACCCATTCCCACTTACTGTGAAGTGAGGAGGAACCTTGGTGTGACCGCCTCTCACAAGTGGCACATATCTTTAGTCACTGTGAGAGGTACCGGGAGCCAGGATTTTCGTCGGGGGGGGGGGGGGGGGGGGGGGGGTTGGGGTGGGGTTTGGGAAGGAATTTTTTTTTTTGGTTTTTGGGGGGGTCCCAAATTTAAGGGGGAGGGGTGTTTGCCCCAAAACCCC
>JAAFCE010006949.1:25851376-25896874 GCA_013389805.1 Trigoniulus corallinus | reverse complement strand
TTGGGTTGCTTAACTTCAGTGATCAGACGAGAACTGGTATGTCCAACCAGGGTCGGATCCAGGGTTTTTGTCAGGGGGGGTTGAGCTATTGGCAGCGATTGGAAACGCAATTTTTATTTGTCAGTGTCGAGGTCGACCCAAAATTTAAGGGGAAGGGTTGTTACCCCAAAAACCCCACCCTGGATCCGCCCCTGACGGGAGCTCTGCTATTTGACTGGGAGTCAGTCCAGAGTTTTCCACCTCCCTTTGGGGATGATCACTCAAGTGGTTGAGAGCCTTTTTTTTACCTTTGTGTCCGTTTTGGCTTTTGCCTTTTATTTTAGGATTTTTTTATTGGGCTTTTGCCCTTATTTATTGTCAACATGATGGGATGGCACTTTACACCCTCACCATGGTATGACTGTCTTTCTGGGTCCTAATTGCGAAGTGTGGTCCAAATTTCTGAGCCCCTAATCGAGCAGCTGAATTGTGTTGGACACGCCAGTTCTCGTCACATCACTGAAGTTAAGCAGCGCAACCCAAGGTAGTACTGACATGGGTGGTTGGTTGGGAACATTGGGTGCTGCTAATTTCCTTTCTCATACATCAACCCACTCTTACCTCCCCCTGACGCGTGAGCGGCCTCTACAAGGTCCAGCCCGTTATGGCTGCTTGGTCGACTCCCCAACCCGTTGCCATAACATACTAACGACTATAGGAAGCGGCGAATAGTGTTGGACACACCAGTTCTCGTCTGATCGCTGAAGTTAAGCTTCGTAATCCCAGCTAGTACTGACATGGGTGGTCTCTTGGGAAAACTGGGTACTGCTAATACCCAAAAATCGTCGCATTTGTGTAGTGTCTATGCAGTATCTGCATCAGAACTACACTGTGGACGGGGCTGTAATGACCTTGTAGTTGTAGGGCCCTAAAGCAGTAACAACAACAACAATGATGATGATGACGACGACGTGTTTCTCTTCAAACTTTTATTAATATCACCAAATCACACATAATAAGAAAATTGTCACTTTTCATACAAATGAGATGTTGAAACTAACTGGCAAAACCACTGACATTGAAAACGTATAATGAAAAAAAAAATTGTTATGTACAGAGTGGGGTGCGCTTCGCTTGGCATTTGTATGCGTTATCAAATACGTAATTCTCTATATGTACACAAATTGTGTGGCAGGGTGTTGTTGAAAGAGTGGTGTCTCTGGTACATTTTTTTTTTTGGTTGTTTTCTTTTGGTCTCCTCGTCCTGCTCTTCGTCACTCACTAGCACTGACACAAGCTCCTTTAGTCGTCTTTATTAAAGGTAATACAGCTTCATTCATTTGGGACAGACAGCATAGTGTTGTCGTTTTATTTTTTTGTATGTGTATGTGTGTATGAGTTTTTGATTGTGTTAATTGATAGTTTTGTTCTCCAACTGAACGTGTTATATTCCCTTCTAGATTATTCTACTACCAAGTCTGATGAATAAAGATCAGGCTGCTCCTGAATCAATTGCGAGGTCAACACCACCACTCCAGTTCCATAGCTATTTCAATCCATAATTGCGCTGGCAGTGTGTGAAAGTGAGTGCTTGGGTGCGTGTGTTTCCTAAATGACTCGTGACTTACTAAACATTAGTGAGAATGCCTCACTGCTTGGACATCCCAAGAACCCCTTCCCTCCCCTCCCTCTATCTTTGAACGGGATGTTGTGAACCATCGTGACCCTTGAATTGGACCTACGTACTTGTAAGAAGAGCAGAGAGCCAGATGGTGCTCAACACGAATGAAGATGTACTGTATGTCTATTGTTGGATTAATATTCTTCCTGTCACTTGTCTTTGGCGGGTGGTGGTGATGATGGTGGTGGAATTTCTTAGGCAAATTATTCGATGGTGACCCTCAGGTCTTTTACAGGCTAAAGGCCCATTTCTAGGCAGTCATTATAGATCGACAACATGCCCTATATTGAGGAGGAGCTGCTGGTAGGTTGACCCATCATCTCTCTCTCCTCTGGTGTGTCTGTAACTGCAATCGAATCTCAAACGACGTCTTCTGGAGTGGTCAGTCATGAAAGAGTTAGATACCCGTAACTCCCCAACCCCACCCCTCATTGTGTAGCAGCTTCCTGATCGATGTCCAGTTGATTGATGTCTCCTTTATTCACCACTTTTTTTTGGCCTCATTATAGGTATTCTACAACGTCACATTTGATGCTGCTATAAGATTTGGCAGCAATGGTGGTGGTGGTCACTTCCTGTCCGCCGCCGCCTCCATCTTTTCGTTTCTTTTCACTGATTTGTCGCGGTAGACTTCTCTTAAAGGATAGAGTCTTTGGCGAAAGTTTGCCGAATCTTTTCTTACTGGAGGGAGAAAAGGGTTTTTGTTGCTGTTGCTGGCTTTCTGTGACGTTGGGCCAACTTGAAGTGGCACTTTGTGAATCGGAAGGCTTCCGTGGTTTGTGCAATGCCGAATTGAATTCTGAGGATAGGACCGAGAAATCAATGTCCGAAAATAGAAACAACGGTCAGTTAGGGAACAGGATTGGAAGAAATTGAAAATGTGTGTGGTCACCTTCCGCTAGATGTCGCCTACTTCGATCTTCCATAGGAATATAGCCCCGCTTGCCCCAACTGAAGGCCCGGCGTAATTGTAGCTTAGGGCTGGTAGTGGTTACCGTAAATACTGAAATGAGATCATATACCGATTGCTGCTGACCAGTGGTCTCTAGTCTAGATGACATTTCGGCCTGTAAAGGCTTAATAGGATGATGACCTACCGGAATAGGCGCGGTCGCATTCGTTTCCAGAATCGGAGTCTGCAGAATCCCGCCGGACAACGGTGGTCATATTCTTGGAACTAGGAACGAGTTGCATTTCCGATAAAGCAGTTGATGTTGACCTGTCCACGTGCAACGACGGAGAGTCCACAAAAACGCCGCTGCGGTCATCCATCGTCGACATGCTGTTGTCGTACAGAGGAACACCACCGGCAGCGGTGGCGATACTTGTGACCCCGATGAAAACCGATGGACTACTCTCTTCCGTCGATGACGCCACAATAGTCGGAAGTGGTGCTGTGAACGATGGATGTCTCCTAAATTTTCAAGGAGCGGATATGATATTAGAACGGGGGGGGGGGGGGGGTTTGCTTGTATCGCACCGTGTACCTTTCAGTGATAGTGTCCATCGTAGTCATTGTAGTCTCCCCATCCGGGGACGAACTTATGGAAACTACGGAGTTGATGTCGTCATCACGAGCCATGATCCCTGGATTCGAGAATGATTAACAAGTTTAACTTCAGACACAGGTGACCCCTGGGGCGTTCCCCGTCCCATCGTTTCTTTAATCTCGGGTAACACGGAAAGTGCACCTTGTAAACTAGAATCAAGTTTTGAGCTCACCTTCTCGGACACGAACTGCGAAATCAGACCGTCTTCCGGCCCGATTCCGGTCACAGATGTCGCCTCCGAACACCTCTTGAGCACTTTCTCCAAGCTGTTTCAGTAAAGCTTGCAATTCTAAGTCTTTCTGCAAAGGGACATAAGAGAAAAGCGTGTGGTCGTCCTGTAGTGCAGAATCAAGAAAAGGGGAAAGAGGAAGAAAGAAAGAATGGGGTAACGGATGGGGTTACCAACTTCCTGTTGATGACGTCACCTCACTGTGCTGCATGTAGATCATAAACCATTTTAAGGGGAAGTTGCCTGGCCACATTATCTCCGGAAGCTTCAATGGAAAATCGATTGAAGTCATTGGTGATCTGGTGAAGGCACCGTGTTTAGTCGAGTAGCCCTCTCTGAGACGCGCTCGGAGTTAAGGGGGCCTGATTTAGATCCAGACGTCATCTACGTACGGCCCATTAAACCTTGCCTGTGACCCGGAGTCTTGCGTGGGGCGCACACTTCAAACACGATAACACATCATCTTCCCCTCATTTAGAGGGTGCAAGACCGGCTTGCAGTGGAGTGGGAAATGGGATTCGTTCCGAGGGCTGACATCCAGGAATGTGTTTTAGTCGTTAGCAGGAACACCGACGACGTTAAATGAAGCGAATAAATCAGGTTGAAAAGACAAGATGTAAAGAAGTCTTGACATTTGTCTGGCGGAAGTGCCCGTGTCTATTTTGTAGTAGACGAGAAAGGGCTTGTTCGCATTCGATCTACATGTTTGCCTGTGAAATTGAATAAGTGTTGCCCTGGGATGTGATGAAATTGGGAAGACGATGAAGGGACGGCGGGTTCTGTTCTGTTCCCTGATCATCTCGATCCCCAAGTTCTGAGAAGTAGCATAATATTTCCATATGGTGTTGTGTGGAAAGAAGTGTCGGCCACGCCTTGGAGTTGGAATTGTGCTATCGATTGTGGATCTGCAGTTGACTTGAAGAGGGCCGCTTCCTGAGTTGTTGTCTTTGGAGGAGGACCTAGGGAAGGAGAGAACTAAGGCGAAGGAGAAAACAGCAATAAAAGGGGAAATTGGTGGGGATCAGGATGGAAAGGAGGTGATCAAGTGATGAAGGCTCTCGACTCGCTCCTTTGGTTAGCGCAGGCCCTTCATTATCATTCAAGTTATCGATGGCAATACCGACATGATGCGTGAAGCCTCGCGGATTCGAGAGGGCTGATGTTGGAATGGATGACATCCCTTTTTTGTTCCGGAAGATCGATTCCTTGCCCTCTCCCCCTTTTGGATTCTTGCCCCCACCACAGTCCCGAGGGCTCCTCTTCCTTTTCTTCTTCACGCCACTCAATTGATTTCTTTCTCCACGTATTTGACGTGCGATTTGTCTGATGCACCGGCACTCGTGCGGAAATGTATGGACACGACTACCCGAACCGCCTGGGGTGACTTAAACAGATGATGAAGAGATATTCCTTCGTAGGATTAATTGATAGATGGATGACCAGTGTATTGACCAGACCACTCTCTCTCTCTCTCCCTCCCTCTAAGAAAGGGCTAAAGTTTAGGATACAAACTGATTTTTACCTCACGCAATGTTTTCCTGCACTTGAGATTCTCTTCCGTCAGCTGCCGAATTTTCTCTTGCATGTCAGATTCGTCCGAGTCGTACCGCTTCCGGGTCGACGGCCGGAACGTCGTTCTAACCCTCTTGTCCGACCCATTGGGGTTCCTTTTCAACTCCACCAACTGGAACACACATACATAGCTCACCGAAACAAATATTTACTTTTATCCCATGATTTTGAGTGTTACAAGCGCAAAAAAAAAAAAGTTCTCTCAAGTCCGTATGGCCTGTGACCTCAGTCTTTGAACTTTTGTGGGATTCTTAAGGGGTATGCTACGGGGGTAATTCTGGGTTGGCGGGACGGGAGGGAACCAGTCGTAAAGATCGAAAAGTGGTAAAGTTGTCTAAAATTTTTGTCATGTACACGGCCGGCCCGAACAAAATGCGGGGCCTGGTGCAAAGGGTGCGCTTGCCCGCCACTAGTTGCGTAATAATAATAATAATATTCAATTGTATGCATATTTATTCGGATTAACAATTCCTAACCGTTTTCCCCGCCTGTGGAAGGGCCGGGTCTCCATCTTGTTCCCCTGAATGGACGCAAGGGTGATATATTAGACAATGTTTTTCTACAGCCGGTTGACTACCAAAGCTGTAACCCCTGTTTATTTATCGTCGGTCTACTGTTCGTTGGGGCACTCCACCTCCACCAGACGCCTGGAGAGGGTGGGAGCGAGCTCCTACACCTGGGAATTTTGCCTCATCTTCCCGTTGCATAGTAGAGAGGGTTCTTTGACGTGCAAATGCCATCGTGTACACCACACGGGACCTCGGTTTTGTTTGTTGTTTGTTGGTGTTTAAGGTCCCGTCAACTACAAGGTCATTAGAGACCCGTCCACTGTATAGTTCTAATGCATAGACTGCACAGACACTACACAAATGCGACGATTATTGGGTATCAGCAGTACCCAGCTTTCCCAAGCGACCACCCATGTCAGTACTAACTGGGCTTGCGTTGCTTAACTTCAGTGATCAGACGAGAACTGGCGTGTCCAACGCAAGTCGCCGCTCCCGCGACCTCGGTTTTACGTCTCATCCGAAAGAAGGCGCACTCGGGGCCTTTACCTCGCCCGAAAGAAACCAACCCACCTCGGTCCAGTATCGAACTCTGGCCACCAAGGCGAAATTCGGATTAAAACAGAAAACAATGAAACTATTTTAATTTTGCCCAAAATCAGTCAGTGGTGCGGGACGTTCACAGGCGGCTCTTGGGGCAGGCAAACCTAGGCGGATGCCTAGTGCTGCAAATTTCATTGGGGCGGCCAAATTACAGAGGTACTTCCTTGCTATGGAGTCTTTCGGTCATGTAAAATGTTCATAGGCCTGGGGTTCCCAAACTTCTGTGATTGGTGGGGGCTTTTCTTAATGTTGGCTTTCTCGAGGCGCCTTGTTGCAGAGCCTTAGCAATGCATTGGCTTTGGGATACATGACAAGGGCGTGAGGGACGCTCGGAGAATTTAGAACTGAATTAAATTTAATTTGGGGCGGCGATAGACCCACTTGCCTAAGGCGTCTGAAGCTCACGAGCTGGGCCTGGGGACGTTGGTCGCTTGCACCGTCCGCACCTTCCCCCCCCCCTGTCCCTTCGGACCGGCCCTGTGTGTGAGTCACCTATGGAGAGATCCCATCCACTGGCCCAAAATAAGTGGATGTCTTACTTTTGGGACGAAAACAAGGCATAATGTTGTGGTGGAGCAAAAGATGATGAATCCCGAGATGAGAACAAAACTGGCATTTTGTTGTTCCGACATGAGGAAGGAAATGGCGGCTCCCATGACGCACATGATGACGCAATTGTAGACGCTCATTCCGATGTACTTGGAGTCGTTGAGCGCCGGAATGCTGACGTGACGCGTCTCCCACGCCAGGAAACAGCCGATGACCTGAAAGAAGAGGGTAAGGCCCTGGAGGTTAGGAGAAGTGACCTGAGGATTGAGGCCACCTGGCGTCTCGAGCAATGCTTGCCATGAGTAGGCCTTTATATGCATAGACGGCGACCAAGAAGATGTGCATTTTTTCGCTTTTGCAGAACTCGACTTGTGGAGTGATGAGCAAGTCCTCGTTGAACGGATCAGCCTTTGAAAGACAGTCAAAAAAAGAAAAGAGAGGATGCTTTTTGAAAATAGACGAGAAGTGTCGTAGGAGAAGAAGGGTTGTTCCCCAGAAGAGTAGGTCGAGGGGGGGGGGTGCCAAAAGCTGAAAGACGACCGGGGATTGGGTGAGTTACAAGAGGAAGCGCACCGCGCATTGATGCGTTGGCGTTGAAGTGGTTGCAATGTCAAGAGCCTCTTCAGTGCCACTCGTAGGATTCGATAAACAAAAAGAACTGTTAAGGGGCTCAGTGGGGCCACTTGTGTCTTTGTCTGTCTCTCAGCTTTCCTCACTCCTAGAGGGTGGTTTAATGCAGAAGGAATGAATTGAGCGGGCTCACGTAATTTTTCAACTGTTTGGTCTCTCGATAAAAGGGGTCCACCACTTGCCACGTAGTCATGATGGCCAAGTCGATGACTAGTAGGATTCCAACGATAATGAACAGCTGATAATCTTTGATGACCTTAAAAGAGAATTAAACTGGTGATGACCACCGCCACTCTCCCCCCATCCTGACTAACCTCTTTAAAAATATCGCCATGTGTACCTTTTTATTCAGTTTGATATTGGTAAATATTGCGTGCACTCTCCACGTTTTGCTGAACATGGATCCAAACGCTAGGGTAAATCCTGCCATGAGGACCCAGGCTCGAACCTGAAACGAGAGACGGGTCGCAACACTTACTCATGGAATGTCTTCATCATCATCATCATCATCCTATCTGTGGCAGGGTCGGGTCTGCAGATTATAGCCCTCCACTCCCGCTAGGTCCCCGTTCACCCCCTACACTACCATATCCTTACGGACAACCTGCTTTGGTCTTCCCTTACCCCGGGTGCTTCCAACCATCTGCATCCCTGTAATGGAAGTAACGAACTCCTCCCCTCTTCTCATTACGTGTCCACACCACCTCAATCTACTCACCATTTTTCCCCGATGTCCCCCCCAAGCTACCCCAAATATAGTCATTCCTAATTCTATCAGCCCTCCACACCCCACTCATGTACCTCGACCAGTGGCGTCGCTAGGGTTGGTGTCACCCCCCCTCCCTCTCCCGAAAAAAGCCGCTTCTTCTGGATTCATTTAATGGGTTTGGGAGTTAGCTAAGCAGCCATAACAGGATGAACCCTACTTTGGTGTCACCCCATTTGTCATGGTGCGAGTGGTGTCCCCCGGTGCGGTCCTCACCCCCCCCCCCCCTAGTGACGCCACTGACCTCGACATTCGCACCTCGGCACGTGGCTCTTCCTCACTGCTCCCCAACTCTCTGCTCCATGTAGCATAGCGGGCCTAACCACTGCCCTGTAAAACTTCCCTTTCAACTTGATTGGGACACCCCCTCATACAGGACTCCACTTCAATCATCCACCATTGATTCTATGGGTCACAACCGACTCTATCTCCCAACTGCTCTGGAACACTGATCCTAGGGGCTTTACCTCTTGCACCTTTGTCATCAGTTCGCCCCCGGAGTCAGGCTAATAGGAACCCGTAAACTGACCATAAAACCCTGGCTGGTGTTACTAAGCTTGTTCGTTCATAGTTTTTTGGTTGAGATCAGCAGCACCCCTTTGGTGTCTCCACTACCATTAGTACTCACCGTGCAAATGTAGGGCAGTGACTGGACACTGACCAGTTCGCTGTCCAGGCCCAACAGAATAATGCTTGTGTAGGTTAGAATGCAACCGATGATTATTAAATTGTTCAGGTACGGACTAGACATTTTGATATATCTGGAGTCAAATCATCATCGCACCCAAGACCAAAAAAAAAAAAAAGATTAAAAAGAAAGACGTGATATTGGGTCACATCCACTTTCAAATTTCCAAGGATAGGTCTTAAGAGGAGGTCAATAGGTGTTGAAATGACGACTCGGGAACAGTGTCTTTTGGGACTCACCCACCTGTGATGACGGAACTTGATGTTAATGGCGAGGAAGACGGTGGCCACGACGATGCCGATGGAAGCGATGGTGGCCAGGACGGCGTAAATGGTGATGCTGATACGGTAATGTTCAATGATGATTGTGGTTCGATCACGAGGGGGAGTGGCACCTGTGAATTACACCTACAGATGAGACGTAGGGGTTCCAGTTGTTGCACCAAACAACCGATTGGAATTCGCGGTGGTCACTTCTGTCTGCTCTACGGCCCACAAGTGGACTTAGGAAGAGTTAGACATGTCTGCTGTCGTACTCGAATTCTGAGCAGCTTTCACTATGATCCATCTTCTCTCAAGTTCAAAGGCAAAAAAAAGCAACTCCTAACCCCTTTTCCGCCTATGGCAAGGTCGGGTACCCATCTTGTTCCCTCTGAATAGCCATAAGGGTCATCTGTTGGACAGTGTTTTTCCGCAGTCGGTTGCCAAGCAAAGTTGCAACAGCTATGCTTAGTTATCGTCAGTCTACTGTTCGTTGGGGCACTCCACCAACAACAGGAGGCGAGCTCCTACACCTGGGAATTTTGCCACATCTACCCGTTGCCTAGTAGAGAGGGTTCTTTGACTTGGAATCTCACCCGACGGAAGGCGCACTCGGGGTCTCTCTCTCTCCCGAAAGGAGCCAGCCCACCCTGGTGCAGTTACCGGGCACGTTCCCATGCGCCACCGAGGCTCGGATCTCTCACGTTTTAAAAGGAATTTCACAAAAAATAAAACGTGACCATGGCCCCTCGCATCTCTCACCTTTTTACCAAATTGCCATCGCTGGGTGGTATCTGTTATCGTCCGAAATGGAGAATCCGGTTTAATGTGCCACGGTGTCAAATAGTGCGGATTGTGAGTTTATTTAACGTATTGTTGAAGGTAATTTACCGATGTCAGGGGGACGGACTTTCAGGCCTGGAAATTTGATCGACCTATGCACATGTATTTATTTCTCTCCGCGTAGAAAAGGTTCCCTTTCGTGCAGTAGTGACATCGTATATGCATGCCCTTCAGGAATGTTACAACACCGGTTTTACTCCATCTCTGCCGGAAAGAAAATATGTGTTTCGGGTAGGGTCGATTGTGCCCTAAGCACTGAGTCTTCGAGACAGACTACTACTACCTGCGTTCGTTGGTGTTTTAGGGCTCTTCAACTACAAGGTCATTAGAGCCCTGTCCACTGCGTAGTTCTAATGTAGAGACTGCACAGACACTACACTAATGCGACGATTTTTGGGTATTAGCAGTACCCAGGGTTGCGTTGCTGAACTTCAGTGATCATACGAGAACTGGTATGTCCAACGCAATAAGCCTCTCCCTACTACCTGGGGACGCTTGGGTAGAACGTTGTAAAGGAAAGGGCAACAACACCTTTTTCCGTCCCTAAGGAGCGCCGCTATTCAGCGATGTTTTAAGGCCCTTCAACTACAAAGGTCATTAGAGCCCCGTCCTCTGCATTAGGTCTAATGCAGAGTGTTGACAGACACTACGCTGTCAGGACGATTTTTGGGTATTAGTAGAGCCCAGTTGGGGGGTTGTGTTGCTTAACTTGAGGGATCAGGCGAGAACTGCTGAAGAGATGCAATTGCGTTTTACATTGTGGCAACTTGAGGAATTGGCTAGAGAAGGAGGGGAGAGGTGGGGTGGGGGGGCAAAGGGGCAAAGCGATATTCCCTAATGGGATGGACCATGAAGAACGTGTCATGTAATTCGTTGTGCGCCATGAGTGATGTATTTTGCGCGCAGCTGATGATTGATTTTAAGAGACTCTTCCTTCGCAGAAATAAATGGGTGTAGAGTTTGGGGAGACGGGACAGAAGCTTTATCTAATTGAAGGAGGGGGTAGGGGCTGTCGATATTATTGCAAGGTTGGGTAGGTGGGTATGGTGATTGAAGAGATGTAGATGCTACCTGCGCCCCACACATCTTCGCTTTACTAAAAAAAAATGGTAGTAGCCACCCGCGGAGATGAATATCATCTTGCGATTGAGAGGCTCAAACTGAAACGAAAATACCGTGGCAATCGGTTTTACTACTGTTGCCATTATTCTTATTAGTCGTAGTTGCACCGCGTCGTACTAGTGCTACTATTATTTAGATGACGATGCGGATGTTTTCATGGAATGGAGACATTTCGAGCCTCTTTTATCATCATCATCATACCCTTATCCCGCCGGTGGCAGGGTCGGGTCTGCTTGTTCTAGGCCATCCACTCCCGCCTAGGGGATCTAATGGCCTTTTTAGTTGAAGGGCCTTAAAACATCAACAAGCAACAACAATCCACTACCGGCTATCACCCACCGAGTCCCTGTTCACCTCACACACTACACCATAGCCTTAAAAGTTGAAAAATACATAAATAAACATCTCTCTTCAATAAACAACGACGATGCAGGCTGCAAAAATTCACATGAGAAACACAGAAACTGGTTCCCATGACGAGAACACAACATTTCCTTTCAAAAATGTGAGCGATTAAAGAAGACTGTGAAGAGGGCAGGCAGTATGTGAGGGAACGGGGAATTTTGTTTGTTTCGTTGGTGTTTTAGGGGGGAGCCGCTGTATTTTCGTTGGACACACGACCCAGTTCTCGTCTGATCACTGAAGTTAAGCAACGCAACTCCCAGCTAGTACTAACATGGGTGGCTTGTTTGTTTGTTCGTTGGTGTTTAAGGTCCCGTCAACTACAAGGTCATTAGAGACCCGTCCACTGCATAGTTCCAGTGCATAGACTGCACAGAGACACTAAACCAATGCGACGATTATTGGGTATTAGCAGTACCCAGTTTTCCCGAGCGACCACCCATGTCAGTACTAGCTGGGCTTGCATTGCTTAACTTCAGTGATCAGACGAGAACAGGTGTGTCCAACGCAATTCGCCGCTCCCCGACATGGGTGGCCGCTTGGGAAAACTGGCTACTGCTAATATCTAAAAATCGTCGCATTAGTGTAGTGTCTGTGCAGTCTCGACATTAGGACTATGCAGAGGACGGGACTCTAATGACCTTTGTAGTTAAGGGGTCTAAAAGACCCACAAAACAATAACAAAAAAAAAAGAGTGGCATTTTAGGGGCCAACAAGTACAACGGTCATTAAAGCCCCGAACATTGCGTAGTTCTAATACAGAGCCTGCAGGGACACTACGCTGTCACAACGATGGTTAGCGAGCTCGGTATCAGTGTCAGGGGTTCTAGAATCCATACCTCGAGTGCCGAGGTCCCGTGTGGTGTACTATGGCATTTGCAGGTCAAAGAACACTCTCTACTACGTAGATGGTAATGGCAAAATTCCCAGGTATAGGAGCTCGATGGCGTGCCCCAACCAACACTAGACTGCAGGGGTTGGAGCTGTGGTCGGCAACCGGCTGCGGGAAAACACTGTCTAATAGATTACCCTTGTGTCCATTCAGAGGGACAAGAAGGGTACCCAACCCTGCCATAGGCGGGAAAACGGTTAGTAATTGCATTGCTAGCAATACCCTGTGTTCAAAAGTGGTCACCCATGCTAGTACTAGCTGGAGTTGCTTTGCTTAACTTAACTAGTGTGTCCAACGGAATACAGCCGCTACCGCGAGACGGGGGGTGGGGGTGGGATGGCTGCTAATCCTACTCACCCAACCTTGTAATCTGAGCCACAGAAGGGTCAACTGTAGCAGAAATAAGTTAACAACATATTTCGTCATCTTCTTGCCGGTGCCGCACAGGCGGCCAATGTCAGAGGTACTTCCCTGCCATGCGGTCTAGCAGTCATTTAGAATGTTCATAGACCTGGGGTTCCCAAAGTTTTCTGATTGGTTGGGTCTTTTCTAAATGTTGACTTTCTCGAGGCACCCTTTGAAGAGCCATAGCAATGCATTGGCAATGGGACAAATACGAAAGAAGGACGTGAGGGGCGCTCGGGACAACTTAGAACTGTATTAAATTTAATGGAGAGGCATTGATGGGTCCACTTGTTTAGAGCCCCTGAAGTGGACGAGCCGGGCCACTTAGAGCCTTAGTAATTAATATATGTATGTAGTAGTTGCCAAAAACAGGGAGACCCAGTTCGAAGTAGGAAGGTGATCCATAGTTCGGGTGAAGTTTGACCTGGTGACTCACCTTTCCAGGACAGTTTCTTGCCCTTTTCCAAATCCAGGTGCTTGTTGATGCTGTCGTATTCGCCAATGTTCTCCTCTTTGCCATCTAAAAATAAGCAACAAACTTAATTAGTTGACCACTAGAAGCAGGGTACTGTGAGTGGAGGTGTGTGATGTTTCCTCTTTCTCTCCTGTGTGTCCTACGCAATAAGCCGCTCCCCCATTTCTGGTGTTTCATAAGAGGCGTTGTCGGTCATCGCCAGGTGGCGCTGTATTGGAGATGTTTTTTTTTTAACATTTCTGCCTGGGTAACTAGTGTAGCTTTGGTCGGCAGCCGGCTGTGAAAAAAATTCTGTCAAATATATCAGCCGTGTGTCCATTCAGAGGGGATAGATGGGTACTCGATCCTGCCATAAGCGGGGAAAATGGTTAGGAGTTGCTTCTATTACTGTACAGTATTTTACCCGCCGCGGTGGCGCCCACTCAGCAACTGCGCCAGTAGTTCTAGGTTCGATACTGGACCGAGGTGGGTCGGTTTCTTTCGGGCGAGAGAGAAGCCGCGAGTGTGCCTTCTTTCGGATGAGAAGTAAAACCGAGGTCCCGTGTGGGTGTACGATGACACTTGCACGTAAAAGAACCCTTTCTACTATGCAACGGGTAGATGAGGCAAATTTCCAGGTGTAGGAGCTCGCCCCTTGGCGTCGGTAGCATTCCCCAACGAACACTAGACCGACGATAAATAAGCGTAGGGGTGCAGCTTTGGCCGGCAACCGGCTGCAAAAAAAAAACTGTGACCAATATATCGCCCTATGGGAATGCAGGTGGTCGGGAGCACCCGGGGCAGGGGGAGGCCGAAGTTAACGTGGGAGCAGGTCGTCCGTAAGGATATGGCGGTGTGCGGAGTGGACGGGGACCTGGTGGGGGATAGACGGGAGTGGAGGGCTAGAACCTGCAGACCCGACCCCGCCACAGGCTGGATAAGGGTGTGATGATGATGATGACCAATATATCGCCCTATGTCCATTCAGAGGGACAAGATGCAGTGGCGTCACTAGGGTTGGTGTCACCCCCTCTACCGAAAAAGCCGGTTCTTCTGCTTTGGTGTCACCCCATTTGTCATGGTGCGAGTGGTGTCACCCGATGCGGCCCGCACCCCCTAGTGACGCCACTGACAAGATGGGTTCCCGACCCTGCCATAGGCGGGAAAAGGGTTAGGAGTTGCTTTGGAGTTGCCGGGGTAACTAGTGTGTGTCTAAAGTATATACTGTAAAGGGTTCGTGGTGTAATTAGGGTAGGGATGATGAAAGTGATCGGGTCTCTAATGACCTTGTAGTTGACGGGACCTTAAACACCAACAAACAACAACAACAAAATGAAAGTGATATGGTGAGTGAGGAACCCACCGCTAGGAGACGCTTCAACCTCGACTTGGCAATCGATGAAATCGTTGAAATCAACAATAACAACATAACATGCATTTTTTTTTGTATGAAAAAGTGACTATTGAGAAGAGGTCCCCCGGAATTGAGTAGCGTTTGAGCGGCCTCTAAAAATCGATTTGTTGGAAATGTAACACATCTGGATGATTTTTCATCATATGTGACATGGCGATGGAGTGGTGTTCTCTCCCCCCCCCCCCTCCGACTGTCCCTCACTCTCTATTCCGTCACCCTTTCGTTATGTCCACGGGACGATGAAAAAAAAAATCAAAGCATAGCTCCAATCCCTCGTCCCCCACCCTCTTTTCTCTCTCTCTCTCTCTGCTGATCTCGAATGAGAGGAGAAGAAGAGATGCATTTGATGAGGCCCTCCAAAGGCGGAGGAGGTAAGGAGATAAAGAGTTGATCCCTTTACCAAAAAGTGAAATAGATTTCATGCTCTTCACCAATTCTTCTTTCTTTCCCCTCCCTCAGTTCTCCTTCCTCCCTGACAGCTGCTCTCTTTCTGGGTAGTAACTAAAAGAAACGGACACCTCTTTCGTCACCATATTGGACGTCGAAAAAAAAAAGGCCCCAGACAACTATCCCCTACCCCCAACCCAATTTCTTCTACTTCTTCTTCCGCCAATGGGGAGACACGTATAGCAGCGGTATGTGCTTCTTGTTAGTTTCTAAAATGGACTCTTTTTAAAAAGGTCCGATGATGATAAAGGTCACGCTCCTTCTCCGTCGTCTACTAGAAGGGATGGGGGAAGGGAAACTGTTCGCCTTTCCCCGTTCCCCCCCCCCCCCCCCCGGCGTTTGGTTCCTTTTCGTATCAGTATCAGTAGCAGCAGCGCGGAAAGCGAATAACGATCTGCGCTATCGTCAAGTAATAATTTTTTTTGGTAAGAAAAACTCTGCAGCACCAATATCGAGAATCCATTTTTTGGCGAAATGCTTTTATTTTATTCAAAAATTGACTCACTGAAAATATTATTTACATTTAAGTAAGGGAGAATGAGGTGGTATGGGCCCGTAATGCGAAGAAGGGGGAGGAGAAGCTCGTTAGGTCCATTACAAGGATGCAAGTGGTTGGAAGCACCCGGGGCAGGGGGAAATCAAAGCAGACTTGGGAGCTGGTTGCTCGTATTTGTTGTTGTTTGTTGGTGTTTTAGGACCCTTCAACTACAAGGTCATTAGAGCCCCGTCCACAGTGTAGTTCTGCTGCAGAGACTGCACAGACACTACACTAATGCATCGATTTTTGAATACTAGCGGTACCCAGTTTTCCCAAGCGGCCACCCATGTGAGTACTAGCTGGAGGTTGCGTTGCTTAACTTCAGTGATCAGACGAGAACTGGTGTGTCCAACGCAATTCGCCGCTCCCTGGTTGTTCGTAAGGATATGGTAGTGTGTGGGGGTGGACGAGGACAGTGCAGGACCAGTAGTGTTCGGCGCCTGTATGCAAGAACTTAGTTGGCACCCCTATCTCCCCCTCCCGAATGAAAAAAGGTCACTCCACTCCTATCACTGGCTATGGCAGATCAGAAGGCCGGATCTAAAAAGCAAGTAGAGAACCCTGGGCGCCTCTAATATCCTGCAAACTGTACACTGTGCACATTGCACACTGTGCTGGCACGCCTCTGGACGAAGACCTGGTCGATGATAGACGAGAGTGGAGGGCTAGCACCCCCCAGACCCGACCTTGCCACTAGCGGGATAAGGGGTTTGATGATGATTTCAGGAAGGAAAAAAAATTGTTTTCCAACTTTTTAAGATAACAAAAGACCCCCCTTTCTCTTCCAGCGATTGAGGTATCGAGGGTGCTCGAATCTTGAAAATAGATTTTCTTAGGTGGCGAGGGCCTTGAGCAGTGTAGGAATACGTGGGGTAGGCCGGCTTCCCCCCCCCCCCCACAGATAACAAAGCCAATATTCCTGAGGTTTCAGACGCCTGGCTGGGGTGAACCCAGTCAGAGCATGTTCAGTGGACCTGCAGACCCAACCCTTCCACAGGCGGGATAAGGGTATGATGATGATGGAGGGCCTGGAGAGGCTGTATTGCGTTGCACACACCAGTTCTCGCCTGATCCCTGAAGTTAAGCAACGCAACTCTAGCTAGTACTACCATGGGTGGCCGCTTGGGAACGTTGGGTACTGCTGTTACGCAAATATCGTCGCATTAGCGCTGTGTCTGTACAGGTTCTGCATTAGGACTACGCAGTGGACGGGGCTCTAATGACCTTGTAGTTGAAGGGCCCTAAAACGCCAACAACAAACAATAGACACACTGACGCAGTTAATGAGTACGCTACCCACTGCACCACCGAGGCGGGATTATCTTGCACGGGATCCTTATGTCGAATTTCGGCCTGTCCCAGAAAGTAGACATAAAAGAGGATGCGTTTGAAAGTAGACGAGAAGTGTCCTTTGTTCTCCTTTTCACATTTCTCTGACCACACTTCCGGGTGGCACGAGAGTCTTCTTTTGGTGTGTGATTATAGTTAAGGTGTGGCTAGCGCCATTTTCTTACCTTGAAACTGCTTCAGGAGAATGTATCCCTGTCGCCCATTGTCGATGAACTTGACAGGGCCCTGTCAAGAAAAAAAAAAGAGAAAGCAGCCAGTGGTTGAATTGAGGTCGGACGATGAACGATTTTTGGCGGAACCAAATTGAAGGACCCCCTCCCTTACCGTGACTCCTTCGAAGGCCGTCTCGTTTAAGGCTTCTAGAAATACTTTTCCCCAATCTGGATCCCTGTAACGGAAGTTGGCCAACGACACGTTTCTCCGCTTGGTTTTGATTTTGCGGTTGACTGCCTGCAGTGCCAAGGCCACAGTCCAGATGCCGTCGTAGGCATAGCCATGGAAGCGACTGTAGTGTGGACCTCGCATTTCGTTGTAGTAACGTTTGTACTGGGAAGGGAGCTTGAAAAACACACGCATCCCGGAGAAAGAAAAATAAAATCGAAATGGCAATTAAATGGTGCAACCAGTACCCCCTCCCCTGGTGGTTTTAGGGGTTTGCAGACGGTGCATTTGCATATACTCTAAGATCGTGCCGCTAACTCTATCGGCTCTATCCCAAAGCTATGAAGGCAACACCAGGGACAACGTTCGGTAAAATGTCAGAGAATTTGCATTTCGTTTTATCGATCGGTAGCTTTGATTATTTAACGTCGATCTCCCCCCCCCCCTCTCTCTCTCTCTCTCCCTGCTGCTAAGTGCAATTTACCGACGCCAGGGGGAACGAGCTACTATTGCACCCCTCGTATACACACGAGGCCACCCACGTCTTTATTTCCCCATTCGACGGAAAACGCACTTCGAGCCTCCCCGCTTCTCGCATGCCAAGGTTCGAACCTGCATCCACGGACTCCGAGTGGGGTACGCTGTCCTTTAGGGGAGCGGCTGTATTGCATTAGACACACCATTTCTTTTCTGATCACTAAAGTTAAGCAACGCAACCCCAGCTAGTACTAGCATTGGTGGCCGCTTGGGAAAATTGGACACCGCTAATACTCAAGAATCGTCGCATCAGCGCAGTCTCTGCATTTTTAGACCTATGTAGTGGACGGGACTTTAATGACCGTTATAGTTGAAGGGCCCTAAAACCTAACCAACGAAACAAAAAAGCTACCCTTTAGTAAGGCTTGTCCAGAGCTAGCGCTAGGCGGGTTTAGCGCGTTCTCCGAACCCGGCCCCGCCGGCTGGCCTTTATATTACATGGTTTTTCCTACAACCGGTCCCGCAAAATATTTTTGAACTAGGCCCCGCAAAAGCTCGTGTCCGCAGCTCTGGGCTTGTTCAACGGTTAGCGAAGACAATTAGGTCAGGTGACAGAATAATTTCGTTTGGTTTGTAGGATTAGGGTCCTTAAGCTACAACGGTCATTAGAGTCCCGGTCCACTGCATAGTTCTAAGGCAGAGTCAGCACAGACACTACGCTGCTACGACGTTTTTTTTGGGGTATTAACAGTACCCAGTGTTCCCAAGCGGTCACCAATGCCAGTACTAGCTGGGGTCGCGTTGCGTAACTTCAGTGGTCAGACGAGAATTGGTGTGTCCAACGCAATACAGCCGTTCCCACGTGTCAGAAGAAGAGAGTGAGAGATATGTAAGGGTCATTACTTTCTCGAGAATGGGATATGTTTTGAAAGGTGTTGTTATTGCCAAAATTTTGAAGGTCACGCAGGAATAGGGCCTAATAATCCTGCTGCGCGAGACACTCAAGAAAACTACTCACAATGCCCGAAAATGTGAGTACGTTACTGCTTCTTAGAGGTAGTAGATCGGTAGCGATGTACCCTTCCAGGGCCTGTAATAGTTGTTCCGGAGAACAGGTGACACTGTCGTCCGGAATTAACCACCATTCCTCGTCATACATAGATACGATAATCCACTGGTATTTGCGCCCGTACATTTCTAATTTATAAGCCTGGAAAGGACAAAAAAAACAACTTATGGGACGGGAGTTCCATCGCCCTACCCCTTCCAAAACGACAATGGGATTACTTAGATATGATACATACCTCGCAAAACACTCTTCGGGCCCATTTTTCTTCGAAATTTCCCAGGATGATACGAATATCTTGTTCCTGCAACGAGTCATAAGCGACAACCCCATCATAGAGGCTCGTCCATATAAAGTTAAAAGCAACTCAATTTCAAGAGTGTGTGTGTGTGTGTGGGGGGGGGGCTTGGTCCCACAGTTTAGAATGGACGAAGGTTAAGTACGCCGACCACTGAGTGACCGAACCAGATGTCCATCAACATTTAGGACTGAACTCATGAAGGGGGAAAGGAGGCAAGCTGTATCCGCATTAGGGCCGTCGCACGTATCAGAGATTATCCAGCCTCGGTGGCGTAGTGGGTAGCGCGCTCGGTAACTGCGTCAGTGGTTCTAGGCTTGATACTAGACCGAGGTTGGTTAGCTTCGGGCGAGAAAGATGCGCCTTCTTTCGGTTGAGAAGTAAAACCGAGGTCCCGTGTGTTGAACGATGACATTTGCACGTCAAAGAACACCTCGCTACTATTCAACGGGTAGATGAGGCAAAATTTCCAAGGTGTAGGAGTTCGCCCCTCACTGCGTCCTGGTGGAGGTGGAGTGTCCCAACGAACAGTAGACCGACAATAAATAAACATAGAGGTGGAAAATTTGTTAGTTTGCTACACCAACGGGTGGGGTAGTTGGCCGAGCAACCATAGCAGCCTGTGGAGGCTGCTCGCGGTTGAGGGGGAGGTAGGAGTGGGGAAATTAGCAGTACCCAGTGATCCCAAACAACCACCCATGTCGGTACTAACCAGGGTCGCGTTGCTTGACTTCAGTGATCTGACGAGAACTGGTGTGTGCAACGCAATTTGGTCGGCAACCAGCTGCGGAAAACTACTGTCCAAAAGATCACTCTTGTGTCCATTCAGAGCAACGGTCTTCAAACTGTGTTCCGCGACACCCCAGGGTTCCACAATACATCTCTGGGGGTTCCGCGAGTCAAAATGAAAATTCGTGGGGTTCCCCCCAAAACATTTTATGGTTCCCCGTGAGTCTACAAATTTTGAAGACCACTGATTTAGAGGGACAAGATGGGTACCCGAGCCTGCCATAGGCGGGAAAAGGAGTTGCTTTTGCTTTCATCATCAAAGGGATTCGATGCCATAGCAACAACTTGAATCAAAGACCAAGCTGTGACTCTTCCCTGCTGAGTGCCACACTTCCGGGTCTAAGGAAGTTCTACGCCGCCTCTAAAGGGTTTTATTCTCCTGGGGTCTACTGTGAAGACGATGGATGGGTGAAGACCGTGAAATTGATTTAAGGAAGGGAGGAAAAAAAATCGCCCTTGTGTGTGAGGTTGGTGATGCAGGTGAGAGGGGAGCGAGGGAGAGAAAGCACCTGAACGTGATAAGGTGATGTAAAGTCCGGTGACCAGCAAAAAGGTAATAAATGGATGAAGAGTCTAAAACGGATTACACGATTCAACACTAGAAGAGGAGGACGTGTTGTGTGCTTTGAATCAACAAAAAGCCATTGCCACCTCCGCTTCCTCATTTTGGCCCCACCCTCCCCCTTCATTTCCCCTTCCACTCCAACGAGATTAAATACGTGTACCGCAGAAGGCGGTGTTGACCAACGTCTATCCAAGCCACCATTTCATCATCGCGGTTGGTTTGGCAATTTATTAGTAAAGGAGAGAGAGAAGAAAAATAAGGCCCGTGATTTATAGAAATCGGATTAAGCAGAGTGTGTTGCTCCAGAAGAGCACAGGAAATGAACGGGGCGGGGCGGTGCCTCTCTCTCTCGCCCTCCTACTACAGGTGATCATTTAAAGAGGTCATCATCTAATCGTCCGTACACCTTCCATTTGTTATCATCATTATCATTACTATAGTGCTCGCCACGACAGATGACACATGGGAGGTAGAAGGTAGAAAAGTTCACTACAAAAATTAGGGATTTTTAAAAAAAGGTCAAATGGCAGGCTTCAATCAGTAATGGCAAGTACAACTTCAATGTTGTCCCTATTTTTCGAAGAGGACTGACTCATCCTTTGCCTCCCTCCCACCAATGTGTCAACTTTCGTGGCGAGCACTATAGTAGTACAGCCTTACTTTTTCTCATCATTCGCATTAGTTGCATAACTTGTAGGGACAATGGGATCAAATTGCCCCGGGCGCTGGACAGAGCTCCACCTTGGGGGGGGGGGTGCCTTGGTTTTTTTCGTTGGCGTTTTATGGCCCTTCAACTACAAGGTCATTTCAGCCCCGTCCACTGCGTAGTTCTAATGCAGAGACTGCACCGACACTACATTAATGCGATAATTTTTTTTGGGTATTAGGGGTACCCAGTTTTCCCAAGCGGTCACCCATGTCAGTACTAGCTGGGGTTGCGTTGATTAACTTGAGTAATAAGACGAAAACTGGTGTGTCCAACGCAATACGCCGCGCAGCTCCCGCCTTGCTGGAAATCAACCGCCGCGACACACAGCGGCGTCAGTAGGGGGGGGGGCGGGCCGCACCGGGTGACACCACTCGCATCATGAGAAACTGGGGTGACATCAAAGCAGAAGAAGCGGCTTTTTTTTCGGGTGACACCATGGTTTCACCGCACCAGGTGACGCCAACCCTGGCGACACAATGTGCGACCACTTTATGGCAACTAATAGTGCCTACATATGTGTACCATGTCTGCTCAGGACAAGCAACAGGGAAGGGATGGAGGGGGCGCTTCGAATGCCTCTTGCCCTGGGCGCCACAACTGAAGTTTACGCCACTCACTCGCATGACCAGTGAATTGCCATGTGTCTTTCATTAGGTCCTAGTCCAACTAGGAGGGGGGGGGTGACGCGTCGTCTGGCGAACAAGCAACTCCTAACCCTTTTCCCGCTTATGGCAGGGTCGGACAGTGTTTTTCCGCACCCAATTGCCGACCAAAGCTGCAACCCCCTATGCTTATTTATCGTCGGCTGGGGCACTCTACCTCCACTAGACGCCGGGAGGAGTTGGGGGCAAGCTCCTACACCTGGGAATTTGGCTCATCTACCCTTTGCATAATACAGAGGGTGCCATCGTAGACCACACGAAACCTCGCGACGTCTCTCTCTGTGTTTCTCTCGCCCGAAAGAAACAATTCAACCTCGATCCAGTAACGAACCTGGAACCACTGACACAGTTTACTAACCGAGCACCCTACCTCCTGCCCCACCGAGGCGGGTCGCATTCTGCGCATTTGAAGCTTCATTAATTGACAGATAGGAGATCCATGATGACGTCATTGCAGTTTGCCGTTGCGGTGACTGAATTTCACAGATATAACTAAAAAGGCATGCACACATAGGTGAGACCAAAATGGCTTTTTTGGCACATTCTAAGCCCTTACCTTGAGTTTTCTGAGACTTGAACTCACTTCGTCCGTGAAACTCTGAGTGACTTTGATTTCGATTTGGTCCACTTCCATTTCACTCACCAGTTTATTGTGAGCCTGAGAACAAGACACACATGCACACACACATAACGTTGTATAACGCGATATTCAAGGAAAAGGTTTCAAGAATTCGGGGTTTGGGGGGTCAACTCTCCAATCTGTCGCTCTCTACCTATAACCACCGTACCCGGAACACCTCACCAAGTTGTTTAGGACACTTTCTCAACAGGACGGCACTATCTAACTAAAGGCGATCTGTAATATTCTTGTGATAACTATCTTTATGCATATTAACTGCGAATTTTACACCAGTGGTTATGTGGACCCTGTGTAACCTATATATGTGGTGTTGTCATGGTGACGTGGAAGGTCAAGTGCACGGTGACCCCCATCGCTTAAAGATGGTCTCCTCAAATGGGGATCTTGTGGGATTGGCCGCCATAACGGGGGGCGAGCGTCTATTTAAAAGAGCATGTAGTATGACCCAAGTAAAAATTTCGATTTTTATTGGGATCGTCCTAGTAGGCAGGGCGCGTACCTCTCGGTAAGAGTACGGTACGCTTACCCGTCTTCCAAAAAGACACAAGCCGATCAGCCGGCTGCGGCTAGATATAATGTACAGTTCGCCTCGTAAATGTTGAGCTCCCATAACCATTTTCTTCAGAATTGGTAAGCGTTACTATCTGTTTTGTTTGACCTCTTCTAAGTAGCCCACTGCGGGTTCCCTGTTGTCAGGGTTCACACTTCATGGGACCTTTTTTGTTTACGACAACTACTAAAATAGCTCTCTCCCTGGCAGCCAAATGTTTATCATCCACAATAATTAATTATTTTTTTTAAAAAAAAAAGAGCAAGAATAGGTTCAGTATTTGAAAGGCGGGCGCGACACCAAGGACATGATCCTAACAAAAAGGCACATTCTATTAGGGGCGGATGGGCCGCGTTTTCATTAGGCTGGTGTGTGGGTGAGGGGAGAGGAGAACATCCTTTGATATTTCAAACAGTAATTTGTACCCAGTGATTGATGGTCGTCGACAATTCCATTATTATAATTCAGTGTGGGAGGAGGAATTTAGAGCAACTCTGTGACAAGGACGGAAGGAACATGACGGGACAATGATAATCAGGACGTTTTGTTTCGATTGTCCAAAGAGAGACAGAAACTAGGGGAGAGGGAAGGGGGCGGAAGAGAGTGTGGTTTGGTGAATAATTTGTAAAAGGAGATCGAGATGATGTGGGACAAAGGCACACTCGATAGGTGTAATATAGATTATTTTTATCTCTTGCGTTTTAAGTTCGCCCCGGATGTTTATAAACAAATATTATCAGAGAGGCACTCGCCTCAGGGTGCTATGGAATGCCAAATTGTCTCAACGAGCACACCGTGAGGGGAGGGGGGGAGGAAGAGCACCATTAAAATGATTTGCTTTAGGAACCAATACTGTTCGTCATGTTCCTGGGTGGACGGAGACCTGGTGGGAGTGGAGAGCTAGAACCCGCAGACCCGACCCTGCCACAGGCGGGATATGAATCCAAAAAAGTGTCTTTGGTTGGTTAATTTGGTTGCCCCGTGTCCTAGAGTGTCCTATCCTACTACTGCTACTACCCTACCAGCTCAGAGGATGTAACGATGTGTGCCACAGAAAATTAGGAATGGGTGGATGTGCGTGTGTTCCCTGGCCCTCCTTACCAGAGCGTACCGGGGTTCGTTCTGGAATAAGGTTCCTACGATGGTCCAATTGAAACGTTTTAATAACTCGACTCTAGGAGCGTTGAATTCCAATTCGCTGGGCACCACTCGGAACAGGTATGGATAGTTGTCTTTGGTGAACATGGGATGAGTGTCGGCGTAAGACAACTGCAAGAAAAGAGAAAATTGAAAGCAGCATTTATTAAATCATCATATCACATTTCAACTTTGTGAATTCAAGGGGCACAAGCTTGGTCACCAGACTGCCCTAGAACTGTCTAATTTGGAGGACAGTTCACCAAAACAAAAGATATAATAATGTAAAAGTGTCACTCCCATTCCGAACACAGTTAACGGTGCTGCAGAGAGGAGTGTAGGATGACTTCTTGCTTGATCACCGCACCCGTCCGAAAGGGCACTTGTGGACTATTATTGACTATTGGCGCCTGCCTTATCATCAAGTAACTGAGATGATATTCAGAAGTAGGAAGACGGTGCCCCTACCCAGGGAGCAGCTTATTGCGTTGGACACACCAGTTCTCGCCTGATCACTGAAGTTAAGCACTGCAACCCCCCCCAGTTAATACTGACATGGGTGGCCGCTAGGAAAACTCGGTGCCACTAATACCCAAAAATCATCGCATTAGTGTAGTGTCAGTACAGTCTCTGCATTAGAACTACGCAGTGGACGGGGCTCTAATGACCTTGTAGTTGAAGGGCTCTAAAATACCAACGAACCAAAAAAAAAAGGTGCCCCTTCCCCCTCTCCAAATCCTGCGAGAGAGAGAGAGCGAGAGAGAGAGACAGACTCCATATGGAGGAAGATGCTTCTGTGGCCCAGAGGCTCTTCAAAAGGCCCTAGAAGTTCGACGATGTCATTGTGTAATTCGGGACTTTATTAGGAAGGGCGTGGCGTGACGGTAGTTAATACTAGAGGAACTGTGCCAATTGGCCGCGGGCGCTGCTGACATTTCCAGTAACGTAGGCAGTTCTCGATGGATTTTATTATTACCGGGGTATGAAAAGCCTGTGTTGTTATCCAAGAAGCACCTCCCTCCCCCAACTAGGGGACGAGGGAGGCATCTTATACGTAGGGGGCCTATAATTGAATCGTGTGTATATGTGGGGAAAATTGAAGTTTCCTGACGCCAGATGGCGACACTACTATGTCTGGAATTTACTATAATTCAAGAAAGAAAATAACGTCAATTGTTCAAAGGCAAAAAAGCACTACTGTACAACTAAATGAAAGAATTCCAGTACCACAAATAATGTACACCATCTATCCTCCTCTTCAGTGAGAGATGGGGGAGAAAGAGAGAGCCCGGGTGGGTGAGTGGGTTTGTCATAAACCCTCACCTTGGAGGAGTTGAGGTTTGTCTTACGTCGTCGTTTGATGCCTTCCCATAACTCAAAAGACCGCAGGCCTTAATTTCGTATCGGATGAAATCTTCATTTAGGTCCTCTGTATCGTCGTCAAGCGCCTTGATAGTTGTCGTCACTAAGCCCTAGAGGCAGGGCTTGTAGTTACTTTTAGATGAATGGGGTGTGTGTGTGTGTGTGTGTGTCGGCTCCTGAAATCCCGACAGTCAGAAAACAGTTCATTTGATATAAAAAAAAAAAAGAAAACCTTTTTTCCCCTCTTATGTCTGCACAGCAATTTTTGGGCCCAAGATGGCAGTTCCCAGGTGGTAAGAAGAACCCTTTAGGGAGTAGTGCCTTGTTGAAAAATGAATGCCCTAGACCTGGTGACGGCAGTACATGTGTGGTGTTGTTGTTGTTGTTAGGTCCGTTGTAGTTGTCGTCGTCACCGCCAGAACAGAGTGACTTGACAAGCCCCCTCCATCCCCCTTTCATCAAAAGTTGATTAGAAACACTTGTTCAAAATAAAGGCATTAAAATTAGATGACCAGGCTCACCATTCTTTAATCACGACAGGCCTTGGTAGGTAGGGTTTAGTGGTGATGTGATGTGGTTGAACACAAGGAGTGAATGTGAAGGTGTAGGGGAGGAGGAGAGGATAGGAGAGGGGGGGCGGGAACATCTCTCTGTGGGACAAAATGATAAATGTCTAGTCACAACACACGCACACACCCCTCCCGAATTAAGAGACAATGGACACTTGTTGTCTCAGACACAAATGACGGGAAACAATGAAATGAGCATTGTGTGGACATGTGAAACTCGGACAGATGAATGAGAGAGGCGGACCACCAGAGTACTCCGCCCTCCAGGCGTTCCACGGTCCGAGTCCAACGTACTATAGTATCTCTTGATTGATGACTCGCAGCCAGTCACGGAACTTTTACCGGGGTAACCGAAATGAGTTCGTTCGGAGGCTTACGCGGTACATCACTGCCGAATTCATACTATCCCATTTAAAAGACGGTTGTACTTCTACAAAACCGGAAATGGGATATTTTCCTGGCCCTCATGCAATTTAACTCATTTCTGCAAATCGAACCCTACCAACTTGGAATGGTAGAGATCGAACTGAACTTGAACTAATCACATTCATTACTTTCTTGGCACATGCATCAGTGGAGAGGTGCATGTGCCTTTTGGTGTTTCATGGCCCTTCATGTCCATTGCGTAGTTGTAATACAGAAACTGCACAGACACTTCACTAATGGGACGATTTTTGGGTATTAGAGGTACCGAGTGTTCCCAAGCCGCCACCCATTTTAGTACTAGCTGGGGTTGCGTTGGTTAACTTGAGTGATCAGACGAGAACTGGTGTGTCCAACGCAATTCAACCGCTCCCACGTGGTCTCACAACCTCGCACACACCTTGCTCCAGATGATCAACCTGTTTTAAATTATTGTGTATGAGAGATCGGCCCTCGGGAAGCGTCACACACTTTGCTTTTGGCCCGTGTACGGAAAAGAATTGCTGATAGACGTCGGTAATTTGGTAACTTCGTAACTAATGGACTATCCGTCAACAGTTCAGTAGTCAAACGCTTTCTTTAGATCCTTGGGTTGGTGAATGAGTGGGGAGGGGCAGATTCTATTCTAGCCAGGAGGGTAAAAATGGTAACTGCACGATCTCAAACTGGTAGATAAGTGCTAGAGGTAGAGGCAGTGCCGGCGCGACCTTTTACGAGGCCTTTCGTAGGAAATAAAAACGTTTGACATTTTCACAAAATCCGCGCGCGGGGCCGGGTTCCGACGAACGCGCTGAATCTGCCTCGCGCCGGCCCTGGGTAGAGGTAATGTTTTCTTACCCCTTCCCTGAGTGAGAGGGTGCTTAACTGTCTTTGGCCTGCCCCTTCGTTTTTAACAGAGTAAATTATAAACGAAAGGATACGTTACCTGAGTGAGGTGCCAGAATTTGGATGTTTTAGCAATGGGATCGGTCACTTGGGTGCACGCTGCTCCGAACAACATGTATTTGTCCGGTTTCCGATGAATCATGTCGAAAAATGCTTTCATTCCAACAGCTGCATTGCACTGCAATCAAAACAGTAATAATCATCAATATTCAATAGTAAGAAAGCGTATACAAAATGTGGTAAAGGGGTAGTTAGCAGGTGTATTTTTGGGTTATCACACACTCAATCCCGTCTCCTCCTCCGCTTCCTTCCTTTGTGCTGAAATGGCCGGTGGTCACAGGACCTACTTTTCATAACAACAGACAATATATTATTGAAAAATCTATATAAAGGCCCTTATAATTCTGGGTGGAAAATTCTAAAGCAATCAAAGACATTCATATTACAATTGCTTGTGACCGCAGTCTACCAACCACTATTGGATTATGTTATTTAGTTCAAGCAGGGGGCATGCCCCTTGTCCTGTCTCCCCCGCCCCGTGGCGGAATCCTTTTAATAATGTCGTCTCCCGATGCGTGCGCCAATCATTCCCGCCTAATACTGTATTATTTTTCTGTGTGCTTTTGTGTCCAGTTTTCGAGTATCGGTTATCTGTTAAATGGTGGTGACTCCGCGGTACAAGTGCACTCCGAAATGCTGCCCGCCGCCATTCACGTCGTAATCCATCAAAAGAGTTGTTCGTCTGCGTGTTCGTTCGCTCGTTCGTTCGGCGGCATTGAAATGCAACAATCGCTCGACTGTTGCGAAATTACTCAACCGAAACTATAAACTTCATTTCCCCCTAGTCTTTTAAGAAGTGCACAATGATATGAAAAATGACTGGTGGACAAATGCGACGCCAACGATAACCATGACAACTTGTAATGCCGTCGCAGAACAACACCGGACTATGGTATCTCTTCTGTCCAGTGGTGGGTGACTACTGACCGTGACACACGACGCCGCACAGCTCGTTGGCTTTGGTTTGTCATCGAAAGACAGATAGGCAGCAAAAAGAGAGGTAAAGGGAGGGTGACAGAGAGACAGAGGGAGGGGGAAGGAGAGAGACGGGGGAGACAGAGAGGCAGGGAGATAGGAGAGAGACAGGGAGTGGGAGAGAGAGAGGGAGATGGAGACACAGAGGGGGAGACAGAGAGGGAGGGATGGAGAGGAGAGGGGGAGACAGAGAGAGAAGGGGGAGTGGGACAGAGAGGAGGGGGAAGGAAAGAGACGGGGGAGGGAGAGAGGGCGGGAGATAGGAGACAGGGATTTGGACAGAGAAAGGGGGAGAGAGAGAGGGGGGGGACAGAGAGAGGGGGAGACAGAGAGAGGGGGGGACAGACAGGGAGTGGGACAGAGGGAGGGAGGGAATTGAGAAGAGAGAGGAGGAAGGAGAGAGACGGGGAGGGAGGAAGAAAGGAGAGACAGGAAGTGGGACGGAGGGAGGGAGATGAAGAGAGAAAGGGGGAGAGGAGAGAGAGAGGGTGTGGGACAGAAGGAGGGAAGGAGAGATACGGAGGAGACAGGAAGAGAGGCGAGAGACAGGGGGTGGGACAGAGGGAGGGAGAGAGGGAGATGGAGAGAGATATCCTCCTCACATAGGACACCACATGTCGTAGGCCCCATAACATTTCTTCTTAAAAACTCATTCCTCTCCAGGGTGTTTGGGTGGCAGAGTTGAACTGGCGGAAATGTCCATAGCAATTCAGTAAGATAGCCAGTGCAGGGCAAAAGGAGGTACAGTAGATGTCAAGATGTCATCTTGATATCCTAGCAATCCCCCCCCTTTTTTTTATGCTCTTCTCACATTCATGCAAGTTTGCCTCTGGAAATCAGACATATTATAATGTGCTTGACTCTTGAGTTCATGGTGGCTGCAGGCTCGATCCACGTCGAGGCATGGGATATACGAAAATACCTGGGAGCGGCTGTATTGGCGTTGGACACACCAGTTCTCGTGTCATCACTAAAGTTAAACAACGCAACCCCAGCTAGTACTAGCATAGGTGACCGCTTAGGAACACTGGGTACTGTTAAAACCCCCAAAAAAATCGTCGTAACAGCGTAGTGTCTGTGCAGACTCTGTATTAGAAATAGGCAGTGGACGGGGCTCTAATGACCGTTGTAGTTGTAGGGCACTAAAACACCAATGAAATGAAAACGAGATTACCTGAACTGCACGGGACAAACCTTTGCTGTACGGAGTGAAAAATGCGTGTATGTCAGCAAAATTTCTGAGGGCGTAGGAGATCGCCCCCTCCCCTCTCCCTAGCGTCGGTAAATTACCTTTATCATTAGAAAGACTGGAGTTATTTGAAGTAACCATGCAAAGAGAAAACAGAAGACTGGTGAGTGAGGTGCTTTCTGGCGGCCGGCTGACAATCACAACACACGCATTAGGCCATCCAACATTTAAAAATAGGTTTGATGATATAACATAATAACTGTAAATGATTTTTCTGAGAGAAAGAGTTATTAACATGCAGAATAGACGATAACATTGACTGGAAAGGTTAAATGAGACGTGTTAAAGGGCATATGTTGTTTGAAAACACCGAGGAAGACACCAGACTTGGGACCAGCTGCCATGGAGAACGACGCCACTGGGGCAGTCGCACACGACATGAATGAGGACAGCTATGGGACACGGGTAGAGGAGGGAGAGATGAGTGCACTGCTATTGATCAAAAGACGGGCTCCGACTCATCCGCCAACAGCACATATTACTACAATAGGTGAACCTAGGGCACGCGTACCAGGGGTGTCACGCAGAACAATTTTGGTTGCACGTTGCATGTACACTGTATATATAAACAGGGTAACAACCTATATATTAAGCCAAACCAATCGATTGGTGGAATTTCTATTTCCTGTAATCAGGGCCGGCGTGATGGTTGTGCGGACTGTGCGACGACACAGGGCCCCACGCATTCGGATTAATTCGGATAATTAGTTTGCACAGGGCCCCGCAAAATATAGCGCCGGCCCTGCCTGTAACAAACCGGAAGTAAAAGAACCCTACTATATATTCCTGTAACAAACTATCTGGCACGTTAGTACAACAAGAAATTTAAGTTTTTAAATTTGTGGCACGCCAGCAGCAATAGGTTCGCCACCCCTGGCCTATGGCCTTACCCTGTCATAGGTTTACGAGTTGCAGATGTGGTGAAAAGATGATGAGTTTTGATATATTATTTTTTGATGAGATCCATGCCAATATTTTCCAGAATAGTTGCTAAAATCCTGAAATGATCACAAAAAAAATAGAGAGGAGTTACTTGATTATGAAAGGGGAAGATTAAACTCCTCTCAAAGTTGCTGGTGTTATTGTTATGATTTGCTGTGCTAATCATCAATGAATTATTTATTGAAGTATTTGGTGATGAAAATATTGATTACCTGGCTGTGGATTGACAAATTGAGCAAATAATGAGCTTACGAATGAAAAATGTTGATTTGTCTTGCAATTAGTGTCGAGTGCTTTACTTTTATCTATTGAAAACTAGTTCAGTTTACAGCAATGCTGAAATTTTCATTTAAGATTCTGTGACTGTGCCTGCTACACATTGTCGCATTTCTCTGAAATTGCAAAAAGAGAAAATGATTCGAGGGAGGGCCTCTAATGACCGTTGTATAGTTCAAGGGCCCTAAAACACCAACGAAACAGAACGAAAGAAAATCATTTCTGACGGTTCCCTCTAACTTTTCTGCAAGTGGAACATGCAATATCTCAGCAACCACTAATCAATTCACCATGAAATTTTGCTAATAACATATTTATACCAAGTCTTACTAACATACCTTTAAGCCACTCTTGTAGCTTAACTGGAATTAGGGGCGGTCTCTCAAAATACAGTAATATAAATCCAAACCTGTACATATATCACCACATTATTCAGGAGTTGACTGTTGGATGCCCCTTAGTCCGGATTTGAGAGATAATACGGGAGTGGATGTATTGGGTTGAACACACCAGTTCTCGTCTGATTACTGAAGTTGAACAACGCAACCCCAGTTAGTACTGACATGGATGGCCGCTTGGGAAAACTGGGTACTGCTAATACCCAAAAATCGTCGCATTAGTGTAGTGTCTGTGCAGTCTCTGCATAAGAACTTCACTGTGGACGGGGCTCTAAAGACCTTGTAGTTGAAGGGCCCTAAAACACCAACAAACAACAACAACTGAAGTTGAACAACGCAACCCCAGCTAGTACTAGCATAGGATGACCACTTGGGAACACTGGGTAGTGTTAAAACCAAAAAATAACGTCGTAACAGCGTAGTGTCTGTGCAGACAGTGCTCTAATGACCTTTGTAGTTGAAGAGCGCTGAGACACCAATGAAACGAAAAGAATTAAGACAGTACCAAACAGTGTCAAAATAGCGGCCCGCAGAAACGATACAATGTAGTACACATATGCGGCCTGCCACTCAGAGGCGTAACGAGAGGGAGCGACCATATTGCGTTGGACACGTCAGTTACTGAAACCAAACAACGCAACCCCCGCTAGTACTGGCACGGGTAACCGCTTGGGATTGTTGTTGTTGTTTATTGGTGTTTTAGGGCCCTTCAACTACAAGGTCAGTAGAGCCCCGTCCACAGTGTAGTTCTTATGCAGAGACTGCACAGACGCTACACTAATGCGACGAGTTTTGGATACTAATGGTACCCAGTTTTCCCAAGCGGCCACCCATGTCAGTACTAACTGGGATTGCGTTGCTTAACTTCAGGGATCAGACGAGAACTGGTGTGTCCAACGCAATTTGCCACTCCCACCGCTTGGGAACACTGGGTACTGCTAATACCTAAATCGCCCAAATAGCGTAGTGTCTGTGCAGATTGCATTAGAACTATGCAGTAGATGGACGGTGTTCTAATGACCATTGTAGTTGAAGGGCCCTAAAACACCAACAATACAAAAAAGAACCGTAACGAAAGAGGGACAGTAGCCCCACGGAGCAGTTGCAAGGTGACGCCATGAACACTGTATGGCCCTCATGAAACAACACACATGTGTTATCAGTGTGGCCCTCGGTGTACCCCCAGTTTGACATGCCTGCCCTAGAGCCTTCGTGGAAATTGTCAGACATATGTACTGTGCAAATGAATGTGGCACAATCCACACAGGCCCCCCGAGAGCCCAAAGGTTTAAGAAAGCTCCGTAATGTAACTTACAATAACGTTTATAATTATGAATAACGGGTAGTAGTCGTATAACCACCGCTGGTGCTAAGAAAAAAAAAGAGAAGAAGATCAATAATAATCTCATAAATCATAATTTTTGTAATGGAAAACCTGAGGCAGCGCAATGCCAACCCTTCTGCCTGCCTGCCCGGAGCAACGCTCATATTTTGGCAGTGTTTCTATTCTACTTTTACTCACTCACTCGCTAGCATTCGTCGCCGCCGACGAATTTTCTTTGTTTGAAAAGGATTAAGTGAATTACCTCAGACATAATTAGTAATATCCACAACGTAGTTATGTTGCACTCTTCAAATTTTTATGTTTCCAATCTTTGGGTTGACGATGACAACAATAAGCATCGGGCGTCGCAGGAATGTAGCCGTTAAATTGTATTTGTAGTGGCCCCCGACGACATCTTTGTTGTTGTTGTTGTCGTCGTCGTTCTAAAAATGGCTGGCGTTCGTTTATTCAAATTTCGAACGTTGAGCGCGGGCGCATGCGCAGACTCATTCGCTCACTTTGCTCCTCCTACTCCATGACTGCTGATAGACCAGGCATGTCAAACTGGAGGTGCCCCGAGGGCTACATTGGTAACATGTGCGTTGTCATAAGGGCCATGCAGTGTTGCCTTTTTTTGTAATTTGTGTTTAAAAGTACCAAGAGGCCCGACCTGACAGTGTCGAGTTTATTTGACACAACAACTGTGGAAATGGTATTTAATTAGTTTTAATCAAAATATGGCACATGGGACCCCATTCCAACTACTCCTAGGGACACTGTCCCCCTCTCGTTAAGCCTCTGAGACTCAGTGGCGTCACTAGGGGGGGTGCGGGCCGCACCGGGTGACACCACTCGCACCATGACAAATGGGGTGACACCAAAGCAGAAGAAGCGGCCTTTCTTCGGGAGAGGGGGGGTGACACCATGGCGTCACCGCACCGGGTGAGGCCAACCCTAGCGACGCTACTGCTGTGAGTAGCAGACTGTATAAGTATACTACATGATAGCGATTGTGAGGGCTGCAACTCTAGGCTTCAAGGGCCACCACTTTGACACCTCTGTGGTAGACGATGGTGACTCACGGCGCGACCTTGGACGCTGATTCGAGGGGGTTGGAAAGAGCCACTCTCTCCGATTCTTGGGGAACCATTGAAAAACTTAGTGACGCGAGAGAAGTGCTGGAGAAGGGTCTAAATGATATTTGAGGGGCGATAGAAAAGGGAGGGCTAAAGATAAAGGTCCACTTTTTTAAAGAACGGAAAATTCTCTGGTACTTGTACTGTATTTTGGTTACCCCCCCATTGGTTCAACCCTCTGATGGGTCCTCTTTTGTATATCCCCCAAGGTGGACCGATTAGAGAAGTTTCACTATAGGCCCTATGTAGCTTTTAATTGGGAGGGACAAGAAATTAGTGGTGACGGACTCCCTCGGGGCGAACAGGTGAAGAAGGTACAAGACGTAAAGTAGGCCTCCTTTAGGATCAGTGTTACAGAGCAATGAGGAGATAGACTGGGATGTGACCCATAGAATCAATGGGGAATGGTTGAAGTGGAGACAGGCAAGTGCAGTCCTGGGTGATAGGGGGTCTCAATGTAGTTGAAAGGGAAGTTTTACAGGGTAGTGGTTAGGCCCGCTATGCTTTATGGATCAATGTTGAGGATTACTGGATTAGCTTGTGGGTTGGGGAGTAAGCCAGGCAGCCGTAACAGGTCAAACCCTTAGGAGGCTGCCCGCGGGAGATGAGGAGGTAGGTGAAAGGACGAAGGAGAGGGTTAATTTGCAGCACCCAACGTTCTTTACCAACCACCCAAGTTGGTATTGACGTGGGCGTGCGCTGCTTAACTTCAGTGATCTCACGGGAACTGGTGTGTCCAACGCAACTTGGCAGGACAGAGAGGATGAGCCACGTCAATAGAATGCAAGTAGCCAGGAAGCGAATGCTGCGGCACATAGTCGGCAGCGCCTGCTCTAGCACTCATGCCGCCCCGGACAAAAAGACAAATTGCCGCCCCTTGAAGTAGAACTCTGTTCTCACACTTACAGCCAAAATGGCGCCCCGAACAGATGTCCGGGTTGCCCCCCCCCCCGTAGAGCGGACCCTGGGATGGGGCGTCGAGAGCTGATAGTTAGGAATGAGTATATTAGAGGTAGCCTAGGGAGTGGGGGACATCGCGGGAAAGATGAGAGTAGGTAGAAGGTGGTATGGACACGTAATGAGAAGAGGGGACAAGGAGCTCGTTAGGTCCATTTCAGGAATGCGGGTGGTTGAAAGCGCTACGGGTAGGGGGAGACCCAAGCGGACGTGGGAGCAGGTTGTTCGTGAGGAGATGGTGGTGTGTGGGGTGGAGGGGGACCTGGTGGGAGATAGGCGGGAGTGCAGGGCTATAACCCGCAGACTCGACCCTGCCACAGGCGCGATGATGATGCAGAGAAATCATCGGTAGCTATCAAAAGATGTGGTGAGATGCGCGCATGCGTATTAGCGTTCATTTACAAGTTCAAAGAAAGTGCCGTTCTACAGGGTGCCCCCACTTGTTCAGCGTATGAAGTCGATTTCCTTATTTTCAAGCCTTTCTCTCTTGTCTCTGTCTGCCCTTTGAGAGAGAAAGGAAGCTCTTGAGTTCCAGCGAAATGGAGGCATTAAGGAAATGGTTTGGAGATATTGAATCGTCCTTTATTACATTCCTTTTTTTTATCAACTAGAGAAAGATAACGGTGTCGAAGTTGTAATTTTGTGTTTTTCGAGTCTAATCTTTATCCAAACGATGACGACGATGATAAGGCCCTTAATTTCGAAAGGCTGGCTCTGCGTAAAGCGACCTCGTAATGCACAAAAGTGAAATTCCCCCCCCCCCCCCCCCCCCCCACTAGCTTTAGGTCCTTCTTTTCCCTTGTCATCGCTTAGCACCAGTTTTTCCCTCTTAACTGAGCCAGGAAAAGACAACTCCGATTAGCAAAGAGGTTGGAACTGAACCCGGTTAAATCCCATCTTACCGATCTCTGCGAGAAAAGGGGCGGTTGTTCGTCCGTCCTAAGCAGGGCCGGCTCGTGAGTTTCAGGCGCCCTAGTCAAGTGGGTCCATCGCCACCGCACACATTGAATTTAATACAGTTCTTAAATTGTCCAAGCGTCCGTCACGCGCTTGGCATTTGTCCCAATACCAACATTTAGAAAAGGCCCAACCAATCAGAGAAATTTGGGAACCCCAGGACTATGAACATTTTAAATGACCGTTAGACTGCATGGCAAGGAAGTACCTCTGAAATCAGCCGCCGCCCCTATGAAATTTGCCGCCCTAGGCAGCCACCAAGGTTTGCCTGCCCCACGAGCCGCCTGTGATCCTAAAGCAGGGGTGGCGAACCCATGAGAGCGGCTGTATTGCGTTGGACGCACCAGTTCTCGTCTGATCACTGAAGTTAAGCAACGCAATCCCAGCTCGTACTAACACGGGTGGCCGCTTGGGAAAACTGGGTACTGCTAATACCCCGAAAATCGTCGGATTAGCGTGGTGTCTGTACAGTCTCTGCATAAGACACCCCCGCGGTGGCGTAGTGGTTAGCACGCTCGGGAACTGCGCCAGTAGTTCTACGTTCGATACTGGACCGAGGTAGGTCGGCTTTTTTCGGGCGACGTTTTCTCGGTGTACGATGGCACTTGCACGTAAAAGAACCCTCTCTACTACGCAACGGGTAGATGAGGCGAAAATTTCCAGGTGTAGGAGCTCGCCCCCCCCATGGCTCGGCAGCATTCCCCAACGAACACTAGACTTTGGCCGGCAACCGGCTGCAGAAAAAACTATGACCGCCCTGTGTCCATGGGTTCCCGACCCTGCCATAGGCGGGAAGAGGGTTAAGAGTTGCTTTTTTTTTTGCTGTCCACTACGTAGTGGACGGGGCTCTAGTGACCTTTGAAGGGCCCTAGAAAAACAACAACGGAACGGAATCAGTGATGATAGAGAGGAGAGGTGAAAGAGGTAATATCCAGTGGTCGTGAATCGCTACGGACATTTCCCATTTCGCCTTTTTTCTGATGTCGAGACTGTGTCGTCAGATGGTCCACAGAGAGGCCGCAGAGTAGGGAATGAGAGAAGAAACCTGTCAGACAATGTATGTGGTCAAGATGAGTGATTGACCATCGCTATCCGTCTACTTTAATAATGTGTGATGGATGCTGAAGTTGAGAGAGAGGGAGAGAGAGGGAGAGAGAGGAATGATGAAAGGGGGGGGGGCCTGTGAGTCGGTTTTATTTATTTATTATTTTTTGATGCATTTATGTGCGTTGCGCCGTATTTTAAAATTCTGCCTTATTTTGTAGTTTCTTTTCTTTCCGGCTTCGCAGTATTAGGATCATCATGAACCGTGTCTCATCATTATTATTCATGATATAAACTCCAATTACTTTAATGAAAATAACGTCAAAGATGGAGAACAAAGCGAATCACTCGATGACGCACACAAAGTTAGATTCGCTTCGTCGCCGTAGAGATTTTGAGTTTATAACCCAAAAAACAACGAAAACGGAAAGGGCCATTCCAGTCTTGCAAAGCAACTCCTAAGGCCGCTCGCACAGACAACCACTTGCAGCGGCCACTAGTGGCAACCACACGCTGCGGACTGTGTTTCCAATTGAAACTCAATAGGCGCGGCGCAGACGCAGCGTTTGCAGCAGCGCTACTGACCCACAAGCTGCGGCATCTCGCTACTTGTGGCTGGTGGTGGCGTTTTTCCTATTATCACAAGCACGAGATCACGTTGCTGCCGCCTGTGGCAGCCACTGGTGGCCGTGTGCAGCGACTAGTGGTCACCACTAGTGGCTGCTGCAAGTGGTTGTGTGTGCGAGCGACCTAACTCTTTCCCCATCTATTAAGGGTCAGGGGTCATGAATGATCTATTGCAGGGGTGGCCAACTTTTGTGCACATGAGATCTACTTTTTATCTCAAAAATGTGTCGTGATCGACTTGTTGTCATAGACGTAGTCAAAGTGGGGAGGAGGAGGTTCGATACTGGACCCACCTCGGTCCAGTATCGAACTTAGAACCACTGACGCAGACCTAGAAACACTGAGCCACTACGTCACTTGTTTGTTTGTTGGTGTTTAAGGTCCCGTGAACTACAAGGTCATTAGAGACCCGTCCACTGCATAGTTCTAATGCATATGCTGCACAGACACTACACTAATGCGACGATTATTGGGTATTAGCAGTACCCAGCTTTTCCGAGTGACCACCCATATCAGTACTAACTGGGCTTGCGTTGCTTAACTTTAGTGATCAGACGAGAACTGGTGTGTCCAATGCAACTCGCCGCTCCCTCACTACGTCGCCAAGGCGGGTCTTAAGTCAACACATTGCCAGTGATCAACTCGACACTGTCTTTCCGCAGCCGGTTGCCAGCCAAAACTACAACCCCCCATGCAGGCCCGGCTCGTGAATTTCGGACGCCCTAGGCAAGTGGGTCCATCGCCGTCCCCCCATTAAATTGAATGCAGTTCTAAATTGTTGGAGCATCCCCCCCTCCCGCTCTTGGCATTTGTCCCATTGCTAGTGCATTGCTATGACTGCAACAAGGCGCCAACATTTAGAAAAGGCCCCACCAATCAGAGAAGTTTGGGAACCCCCAAGACTATAAACATTTTAAATGACCGATAGATTGCATGGCGAAGAAGTACCTCTGAAATTAGCAGCCTGCCCCATGAGCTGCCTGTGTCCCTGTGCTTATTTATTGTCAGTCTACTGTTGGTTGGGGCACTCCACCGAGCTCCTAAACCTGGAAATTTGACCTCCTCTACCCGTTGCATAGTAGAGAGGGTTCTCTGACGTGCAAATGCCATCGTACACCACACGGGACCTAGGTTTTACTTCTCATCCGAAAGAACGCGCACTCGGGGCATCTCTCTCTCTCTCTCTCGTCCGAAAGAAACCAACCCACCTCGGTCTCGTATCGAACCTCAAACCACTGACGCAGTTTGTTGGTGTTTTAGGGCCCTTCAACTACTAAGGTCATTAGAGCCCCGTCCACTGTGTAGTTCTGATGCAGAGACTGCACAGACACTACACTAATGCGACGATTTTTGGATACTAGCGGTACCCAGTTTTCCCAAAGAGGCCACCCATGTCAGTACTAGCTGGGGTTGCGCTGTTTAACTTCAGTGATCAGACGAGAACTGGTGTGTCCAATGCAATTCGCCGCTCCATATCAGTACTAACTGGGGTTCCGTTGACCACTGACGCAGTTACCGAGCGTGTTACCTACTGCGGCGCCGAGGCGAGATCCATTCTAATCTTGCATCCCTTGGAAATGAAAACAAATCTGTGGATGACCCTTCGTCAATCACGTCTCCATTTATTAGATCTCTCTAGATATAATGACCCTCCTCGGTGGGGAAAGAGGGAACGTGCTCGGTTACTGCGTCTGTGGTTCTAGGTTCGACACTGGATCGAGGTGGATTGGCTTCTTTCGGGCGAAAGAGAGAGAGAGAGGCCCAAAGTGGACCTTCCGCGATACCGTGCTGTATGCCACGTCATTTGCGCGTAAAAGAACACCCCCCCCCCTACTATGCAACGGGTAGCAAAGCAACTCCTAATCCTTTTCCAGCCTTCGGCCGGGTCGGTACCCCCACCTTTATCCCTCTGAATGAACACATGGGTGATATATTGGAAGGTATGTGTCCTCAGTCGACTGCCGCCTAAAGTTGCAACTCCTATGCTTATTTATCGTCGTTCTACTGTTCGGTGGGACACTATACCGGGGTGGGCCCTGGTGTTTTAGGGCCCTTCAACTACAAGGTCATTGGAGCCCCGTCCCCAGTGTAGTTCTTAATGCAGAGACTGCACAGACACTACACTAATGCGACGATTTTTGGGTATTAGCAATACCCAGGTTTCCCAAGCGGCCACCCATGTCAGTACTAGCTGGGGTTGCGCTGCTTAACTTCAGTGATCAGACGAGAACTGGTGTGTCCAACGCAATTCGCCGCTCCTCCAGGGAGGGGGGAGGGTTCTTTTACGTGCCAATGATATCATACCCCGCACGGGACGACGATTTTACTCGTCATCCGAAGGAAGGTACACTCGGGACCTCGCTCTCTCTTTCTATCTCGGGCGAAAGAAGCTAGCCCATCTCGATCCACTATGGTGTACCCTAGAACTACTGACGCAGTAATGGAGCACGGTTACCTCCTGTGGCCACCTAGGTGGGTGTTGTCGTTTCTCTAATCTTATTAAAGATTACACGGTAAGACTGAATTCAGAATATAATCAAGGGATGAATCTTCCCGCGGTGCAAGCAGCTCATTATCAGGGGCCTTGTCATTCCAGCGGCCCTCCCCTATCCCTCATTCCAGCAACTATCCATCTATCCAATTTGAATTACAGGAAATGTACTACTTTCGTCTCTTAATTATAATTCCAGTCTCGAATTTCAATTAATCCGTACAGAAGAAAAAAGGTCTTTACTTGACATCAAGGTCCTTGTAACTTCGTCTTAAATTCAGTCCCCCTAATCATCAGGGATCTTCAAACGTCTTGTTACTGCTGCCTACCTGCCCTGTCTCCTGCTTTCATTTTCAGGGGGGGGGGGATTTTAACTGGTGGGCGAGTTACAAGTAAATCAGTTCTCTATCCTCAGGCAACCACCGACATTCTAAGGCCCTTTATGTTGCAGAAGAGTTTTGACTTTAGATGGCGCACAGTCACAAAGTAGCGAATTAAACTAATCACACGTCAGCAGCGAACCGTGAAAAGGGCTCCCCATAATTGCCGAAATATGAACAGCGCCAGAAAAGAAAGGTCCGTGGGCCTTATCGGTTTGCTTTGGTTTTTTGTTTTCTTTACAGAAATGTTTCTAAAAATTTCCGCTTCGGTGGCGCAGTAGGTAGCACGCTCGGTATTGCGTCAGTGGTACTAGGTTCGATACTAGACCGAGGTGAGTTGAATTCTTTGGGATGAGAAAGATATACCCCAGTGCGCACCTTCTTTGGGATAAGAAGTTAAACCGAGGTCCCGTGTGGTGTACGGTGGCATTTGCACGTGAAAGAGCCCTCTCTACCAAGCAACGGGTGGCAACCAAAGCTACTCCTAAACGTTTTCCCGTCCATCGCAGGGTCGGGTACCCATCTTGCCCTCCCTGAATGGACACAACGGCGATATTGTTGGACATTGTTTTCCTACAGCCGGTTACCGACCAATCTACTGTTCGTTAGGGCATTCCACCGAGCTCTTACACCTGGAAGGGAGCGGCGAATTGCGTTGGACGCATCAGTTCTCGTTTGATCACTGAAGTTAAGCAGCGCAACTCCAGCTAGTACTGACATGGGTGGCCGCTTGGGAAAACTGGGTACTGCTAATACCCAAAAACCGTCGCATTAGTGTAGCGTCTGTGCAGTTTCTGCATAAGAACTATGCTGTGGACGGGGCTCTAATGACCACGTAGTTGAAGGGCCCTAAAACACCAACAAACAAGCAAACTACACCTGGAAATTTTTCCTGGGAATTTGCACGACAAATGCCATCGTGCACCACACTGGACCTCGGTTTTACTCCTCATCCGAAATAAGGCGCACTCGGGCCTCTCTCTCGCCCGAATGAAGCCAACCCACCTCGTTCCAGTATAGACCTAGAACTGCTGACGCAGTTACCCAGCGTGCTACTCAGTACGCCACCGTGGCGGGTCTATGCGACTACTATGCAACGGGTAGATGAGGCAGAATTTCCAGGGCCAGGGACCCATGGTGTCGGTGAAATGCCCTAACGAACTGTAGACCAACGACAAATAAGTATAGGGGCTGCAGCTTTGGTCAGCAACCGGCAGCGGAAAAACACTGTACAATACATCACCCTGGTGTCCATTCAAAGGGACAAGATGGATACCCAACCCTGCCATAGGCGAGAAAACGGTTAGGAGTTGCTTTTTTTTTTTTTACAGAAATGCTCTTATCATTATAGGGCCTACAAGGCACCTTTTTGCACCTAAACTCCTTTCAATTATCGAAAATAGAATTGCAGTCAAAATCGATGACAAGTCCCTGGAGCTGCTACGGCGCTCCTGTTCCACATTAATCAGGACGCGTTGAAATCCAACAACAATAATTAGTAAATGGAAAAAAAGGTCGGTCTGTGATTATTTTTGACATAGACGGTGATTAAAAAGGGTTTTTTTTCTCGCTTACCCTGAGGCATCCCCCACCCCATTCCTTTTCTTGCCCCGAGGGCATTGCGGGACTAACAACTTCAAAATTTGCCGCTAGGAGGCAACAAAAGCATTTTCTAGCTTATCGCAGGGTCGGGTGCCCATCTTTATCCCCTTGAATGGACACACGGCGACATATTAGACGGTATTTTTCCTCAGCCGGCTGCCGACCAACGTTGCAACCCAACCCAACCTCCTATGGTCATTTATTGTCGGCCTACTGTTCCTTGGTGCACTTCTCCAGACTGCAACACACGGGAAGTTTGCCCCATCTACCTGCTGCAGACCCGCCGCGGTGGCGTAGTGGTTAGCACGCTCGGCAACTGCGTCAGTAGTTCTAGGTTCGATACTGGACCGTGGTGGGTCGGCTTCTTTCGGGAGAGAGAGAAGCCGCGAGTGTGCCTTCTTTCGGATGAGAAGTAAAACCGAGGTCCCGTGTGGGTGTACAATGACACTTGCACGTAACAGAGCCCTTTCTACTATGCAACGGGTAGATGAGGCAAATTTCCAGGTGTAGGAGCTCGCCCCTTGGCGTCGGTAGCATTCCCCAACGAACACTACTTCGACGAGCTTTGGCCGGCAACCGGCTGCAGAAAAAACTATGATCTATATATCGCCCTATGTCCATTCACAGGGACAAGATGGGTACCCGACCCTGCCATAGGCGGGAAAGGGGTTAAGAGTTGCAACCTACTGCAGAGGGTTCTTTTACGCACAAATGACACCATACGGGATCACGGTTTCACTTATCATCCGACGGAATAAGAAATTCGGGGCCAGCCAGTATCGAGCCTAGAACCACTGACGCAGTAATGGAGCGCACTACCTACAGGGGGCCGCCGAGGCGAGTGTAGGTGCCATTATGAGAAAACCATGGAAAGTTGCGCGGCTTCACTAGTTTACACTGTTGGTTAGTGAGGGTTGTGACTGTGTAGTTGTGAAGGCCATTATTTGCCCGGTGTGATTGGTAGGAGAGGGTAAGCCCGCTTCCCCACAAATACACCCCCACTCCCCCTCCCCCACATACACCTGGGATGTGAACCAGCGTTGAACACCGTCCGACTTACTGTACATCACACACAACACAGAGCGAGGAGGATGCTTGTTAAAAGGATGGTTGTTAAAAGTTCTTTGCTCATCCCCTACACCCGTCCCAAATAATAACTGACCGTAGACAGGACCGACCCTGCACTGAATTACGGGAAGAGAACTGGTGCATGAAGGCCTTTTCATGCAAGTTTGTACCCTTTATGAAGGCTTGAAACCGACCCGTCTCGGTGTTTGGTGGCGTAGTGGTAGCGTTCTCGACTACTGCATCAGTGGTTCCAGGGGCCAAACTGGATCGACGTGGGTTGTGGGCCCCAAGAGCGCCTTCCAGTCGGATGGGAAGTAAGGTTTTGATTAAGGATTTGGTACTCTGAGTTGAGTGCCTATTAACAAGGCCTGAGGTTGTCTGAGGTCATTGGAGGCTTTCACGAATGTGGCCACTCAAATGTTGACCGATTCTTATGCCGGAGGGATACTGGGGACCTGAATGCGGTTTTGGGCTCCCCATTAGCCTGTTGGCCTAATTACGAGCGGGGAAGGAAGGCAGTGCGCTGATTTTCACGACAAACGGAATAATTGACGATGGAGTGCTTTCTTGACGTCACTACCGATGCTGCAAGCCCGCAACATTTATGACGTCACAGTCTGGAGGGAACAATTGGGGAAGATGTAAAGGGGAGAGGGGAAAAGCAAACCATGGATGCAATGACGCTTCGAATTATCGACTTACAATAAACGGCTCTACGGGCTCCGTAGAGAGCCACCGATGACGATAATACTTTCACTACTCGCCGGGGTCTTTCATCATCATGCCATTATCCCGCCTGTGGCAGGGTCGGGTTTGTGGGTTCTGGTCCTCCATTCTCGCCTATCTCCCACCAGATCCCCATCCACCCCGCACACTACCATATCCTTACGGACAACCTGCTACCACGTCTGCTTTGGTGTCCTTCTTCCCCGGTGCTTCCAACCACTTGCATTCCTGGAATGGACTCGCCGGCGTCGTTATCAGCCGAGAACAAAGTCGGCCACCGCCGCATTCATTTGCTGATTCCGCGCGACATCGTTAAGAGAGTTGCTACCAAGCCGGGGAGAGGAAAGGGGTGTGCTGTTGCACCCTTCGTAGTTATTCGTTCTTCGCGCGCATTTCCGGCTCAGATTCCACTGATAGGGGGTTGTTCGGTGACCACTTGGTGGATGATCATCCCCTCATTCCCATCACCATTACTGTCATCATTCAATTGGTTGGTGTTGACACAATGACCCAACACTTGCTATTTGATCCAATGCAAGCAAATGAAGTACAGTGTCAGGACATGGCTGCCACCTCTGTCACTAAAAAAAAAAGGTTTTTCCTTCCGCCCTACCTCCTAACCGATATCCGGTCGGGCAGTTCTTCCTTCATACAAATTGTTTTCTGTAAAGCTTTGTAACAATTCCTTTGCCATCTACGATTTCGACGTTTCAGGCCCTGTCTTTGAGGGGAGCGGCTGTATTGCGTTGGACACACCAGTACTTGTCTGACCTCTGAAGTTAAGCAACGCAACCCCAGTTAGCACTGCAATAGGTGACCTCTTGGGAACACTGGCTACTGCTAATAACGCAAAATTCGTCGTAAGAGCGTAGTGACTGTGCAGATTGTGTATCACAACTGCCCAGTGGACGGGGCTCTAATGACATCCGAAGCCGGTTGCCGACCAAAGCTGCAAGTCCTATGCTTATTTATCGCCGGTTTAGTGTAGGTTAGGGGACTCCACCGAGTTCCTACACCTGGGAATTTTGCCTCATCTACCCGTTGCATAGTGGAGAGGGTTCTTTGACGCGCAAATGCCATCGTACACCCGACGAGAGAACGCCAGATTGCGTTGGACACACCAGTTCTCGTCTCATCACTGAAGTTAAGCGACGCTACCCCAGCTAGTACAGACGAAGGTTGCCACTTGGGAAAACTGAGTAGGCCTACTGCTAATACTCAAAATTCGTCGCATTGGTGTAGTGCCTGGGCAATCTCTGCATAACAACTATACTGTGGATGGGGCTCTAATGACCTTGTAGTTGAAGGGCCCTAAAACACCAACAAACAACAACAACCTGACGGGACCTCGGTTTTACTTCTCATCTGAAGAAAGATGCACTTGGGACCTCTGTCTCGCCTGAAAGAAGCCAACCCACCTCGATCCAGTTTCGAACCAGGAACAACTGACGCAGTTATCGAGCACGCTACGCACTGCGAGGCGGGATTTGCCGGGTTACACTGTGTACACGTATTTGTACCGCAGTCTGGAATGAAGGAATTAGCCAATCACGTGACAATACACCGTATGACGTTTCGTTGCTTACCTGAGTAGGAGGCAGTGCCGGATTTACCAATAGACTAAGTAGCCTGAAGCCTAGGGCCTCAACATTTAGCGGGATTAAAAATTTACGAAAAGGGCCTCAAAATTGAAATAGTCTAGGGCCTCTCAATATCTAAATCCGGCAGTGGTATGAGGGAAGGTTGGGGAGCGAAGTATTAGTTTGTGGGTTGGGGAGTAAGCCAGGCAGCCATAACAGGTCGAACCCTTAGGAGGCTGCCCTCGAACCCTTAGGAGGCTGCCCTTGAACCCTTAGGAGGCTGCCCTCGAACCCTTAGGAGGCTGCCCTCGAA
>JAAFCE010006949.1:25827789-25844971 GCA_013389805.1 Trigoniulus corallinus | reverse complement strand
TATCTCTCCTCTGAAAGAACCCAACCCACCTCGGTTCAGCATCGAACCTAGAACTACTGACGCAGTTACCTAGAGTGCTACCAACTACGCCACCGAGGCGGGTCGTGAAGGGCCCTAAAACACCAACAAAAAAAAAACAGGGCTAAGAGGACGTCACTTAGGGTATTAATGAGTGTGGGTCTGTTTTGTAGCTTTTCTTCGATCGTAATTGCCTATTCTGCCCTACCTGGTTCGAATCCAGTCGTATTGTGAGCACAGTGATGACCTTTCAGTAGAGTGCAACTATGGACTCGTTTTTTTCATCCTGCCCACACTGCCTGGACTCTTTCTTGCCTATGGGTAACATAGGCCGTTTTTTCGGCCAGACGAAGACAAACTTTATGGCGTATCCCAAAGGCTTCTCAGTCGGTGCAGTCGCCACCAAAATATGGCAAGACATTGAACCACTGTTTCAAGAACTGAATTATTTAGTGACAAAGATGAGATTTGGAGTGACCTCTGCAGATGAATGGCCCATGACAAATGGTAAACTATGATGTACTGCAGGCGCCACTTTTCAGGTCGTTTTCATCCAAGTGTCCGTCCAGTCATTTCATGTCAACAGGGAGACATTTATCATGAACACGCTCTTATAAATCTAGGGGAGGGGGGGGGCAGCGGCACGGAGGGAAGATCCGAGGGAAGAGAATATAAGATTTATGTGTGGGATATAATATTTTGGCTTTCTATGTAGCCTTGGTCAGTGAACAGTTTTAGCCTCCTCATTCCTTCGTTTTCCTAATTTGGTTCTGTGGCTAGGGTGCTCGACTTGGTGAGTTGTTAGTTGCAGTTTCAATCCTGGTCTAGGTGGATGACTTCAGAGGGAACCCCAAAGTTCACCTTTCGTCGAATGGAAAATAAAGCTGGTGTACTATCTTGAGGCGTGTGCCAGTAAAAGTGTGCCCTTTCCTTCCTTTGGCAGGGTCGGGTATCCGTCTTGTCCCTCTGGATAGACACATGGGGGATCTATTCCCCTATGCTTATTCGTCGTCGGCCCACTGTTCGGCGGGGCACTTCAAAGAGCTCCTACACTTGGCAATTTTGCCTCATCTACCCGTTGCATAGTAGAGAGTGTTCTTTGACTTGCAACTGCCATCGTACACCAAACGGGACCTCGGTTTTGCTTTTCATTCCAAGGAAGCCACACACTGGGCCTGTCTCTCGCTCGGCCCGAAAGATGCCAAAACAGACCGCTATCCAGTATCGAACCTAGAAACACTGAGAAAGCTACCTCCTGCGCCTCCGAGGCGGGTCCAAAAAGAACCCTTTCTACATGGAATGAAATATAAATATAGGAGATCTCCTCCAGGTGTTATAGACGAAGGTGACCCCCCCTCACTAAGCAATTAGGCCTGCATTAAATAAGTAAGGGATTATAGCAGAGGCGTAACGAGGGGGGCAGGGCGAAGGGGGACAGATGTCCCCGAGCGCAGAAGACAGGGAGTGCAAAAATGTGGTTCGGATTAAGTTTTGAGGGCACCAGAGGGCGCAGATTTCGGTCTTTGTCCCCGGGCGCAGAATACCCTCAGAACGCCACTGGTTGCCGACTGCTTAAAAACACCGCCCAATTTGTTCAGATATGACAGATTGATTTTTTTTTTGTTTGTTTCGTTGGTGTTTTACGGCCCTTCAACCACAAGGTCATTAGAGTCCCGTCCACTTCATAGTTCTAATGCAGAGCTATGCTAATGCGACGATTTTTGGGTATTTTTGGTTCCCCGAGTGCGCCTTCCTTGGAATGAGAAGTAAAACCGAGGTCCCGTGTGGTGTAAGTAAAAGAACCCTCCCTACGGGCAACGGGTGAGAAGAGACGAGACATTTCCAGGTGTAGGAACTCGGTTGTTGTTGGTGTTTTAGGGCCCTTCAACTACTACAAAGGTCATTAGAGCCCCATCCACGGCATAGTTCTTATGCAGAGACTGCACAGACACTACACTAATGAGACGATTTTTGGGTATTAGCAGTACCCAGTTTTCCCAAGCGGCCACCCATGTCAGTACAAGCTGAGGTTGCGTTGCTTAACTGCAGTGATCAGCCGAGAGCTGGGGTGTCCAACGCAATGCAGCCTCACCCGGACAAATTGAGGCAGCCCAAATGGATCTCCTATCCCCGCTAGAGGCGATAGGAGGAGTAGGAATGATGGTGGTGGCTCACTTCCTCTGTCAGTTGAATTTCAGTGTATTATAAGACGTCGTCATCACCAGTAGCGTTATAAAAACTTGTAAAATTTGTAAAAAAAACAAAATGTCATTCGATCGGATTCCTTATCGTAAGAAAATAGGATTGAAAGTGGCTCGTCCATGTGTGGATGTGTTTTTACAAGATGATTTCACCCAAAGAAAGTGAAAAGACGTTTGTCTCACATGTTGTCTCAGGATTGATTATCGTCTACTAATAAGACACTGAAGCCGGCTTTGGGAGCGGCAAATTGTGTTGGACACACCAGTCCTCGTCTGATCACTGAAGTTAAGCAACGCACTCCCAGTTAGTACTGACATGGGTGGCCGCTTGGGAAAACTGGGTACCGCTAGTATCCAAAAATCGTCGCATTAGTGTAGTGTCTGTGCGGGCTCTGCATCAGAACTATACTGTGGACGGGGCTCTAATGACGTTGTAGTTGATGGGCCCTAAAACACCAACAACCGAGCTCCTATACCTGGGAATGTCTCGTCTGCAGTGACACTGACAACCATTACCTGTAAGAGGAGATTTGAGAAAACCCCAGTTTTTCTTTCGATCCTCTTACAGCAGGGATGGTCAAAACACGACTCAATAAGGCGATTTTATTACGTCCATTTCATTACAGGTTGTTGGTTATTGGTGTTTGAGGGCCCTTTAACTACAAGATCATTAGAGCCCCGTCGGCTTTGTTCGACACCAGGCTGCAGAAAATGTCCATTCAGATGGACAAGATGGGTACCCGATCATGCCATAGGCGAGAAACGGTTAGAAGTTACGTATTTATTCTAATAAACGGTGCGCAGTTTATTTTTTTTCAAAGGCTTTTTTTGTTGCGCCGTTTATTGCAGGGCGCTGTTTATATTTAATTACAAACCCGCCGCGGCGGCGTAGTGGTTAGCACGTAGTTCTAGGTTCGATACTGGACGGAGGTGGGTCGGCTTCTTTCGGGCGAGAGAGAGAGAGACCGCGAGTGTGCCGTCTTTCGGATGAGAAGTAAGTCCCAGGTCCCATGTGGGTGTACGATGGCACTTGCACGTAAACACGAGTAGATGAGGCAAAATTTCCAGGTGTAGGAGCTCGCCCCCCCCTGGCGTCGGTAGCATTCCCCAACGAACACTAGACCGACGATAAATAAGCGTAGGGGTGCAGCTTTGGCCGGCAACCGGCTGCAGAAAAAACTATGACCAATATATCGCCCTATGTCCATTAAGGGGACAAGATCGGTACTCGACCCAGCCATAGGCGGGAAAAGGTTAGGAGTTGCTGTTTTTATTTAATTACCTTTAATAAGGCACCCCCATGGACAACCCAGCCAATATTCCAGCGGGTTCCAGACGCCTGGCTAGGGCGCCCCCAGTCACAGCATGTTCAGTGGACCCACAGACCCGACGACTCTGGCACAGGCGGGATAAGGGTATTATTCCAACCTTTTTTCCTCGCCAATCACAGGATGGATATTTTATCGGAGTCGACTACCAGTCTAATAGGGCCTACTTATTCAAAGTCGGCCTGTCTTCCTCACGAGATCAACTTTGTTCACCAATACCAAGGGGCAGAGGTCCTGCACCTTAGAATTTCGCCGATACGCCCGTCTATTTTACTACAAATAGTAGAAGGGTTCTTTTGACCCGTCCAGAAGTGACGTCGTTCTGTGCACACCATACGGTAGGACACCGATTTGATGTGCGATCCCGCCCCTCCCATTTGGGACTTCTCTCGCTCTCCTGGACAATGGAGACATCTGCCGACGCCAGGATTGATCCTGGATTCACGAAGTTTACTAACCACAGTTTATTCACCCTGTGTGTTTAACGTCCTGCCCCGCCACTATTTCATCCGTGTTACTCTCTCAACGGCCACTAATTCGGTGAATGCCAGTTTTTGTGTTACTGTTTGTTGGTGTTTTAGGGCCCTTCAACTACAAGGTCATTAGAGCCCCATCCACTGTCTAGTTCTGATGCAGAGACTGCACAGATACTACACTAATGCGACGATTTTTTGATACTAGCGGTACCCAGTTTTCCCTAGCGGCCACCCCTGTCAGTACTAGCTGGGGTTACGCTGCTTAACTTCAGTGATCAGACGAGAACTGGCGTATCCAACGCAATTTGCCGCTTCCTCAGTTTTTATGAAGTGTCCGATTTTGTTTCTCCAGGGATTCAGGCGATTCTTGAGTTTCCCCACTTGTGGTGACGTCATTACTGCCAAAACCTAAGATGCTAAGGATGCTGTAACGCAACCGGAGGGACTTTGCGTGGAATTGCCTTTTAGCTGCATGTGAAGAGAGGAATTTGTGGACTGGTTGCCAAGTGACAGGCCCTTTGAATGTTTCATGCATAAAAAGTCGATATCGACGATGCTCTCATCGAGTCACTACTCTATTTAAAGCGGGTAGACGACTTTCCCCTTAGTTGAGTTGCTTCAAATTTTGGGATTGATTGAAGATGTGCGCAGACAGTAGGACCTACTCGGTGGACGGCACAGTCCTTGTCCTCCCAAAGTATATTTAGGACAAATGAGGCAGAGTGAGTTATCGAGTAACAAAAAAAGGACAGAAAAGGTACGTCAGTGAGTTTGTGTAGAGATGGGCAAAACGCCAACACCCCTCCCCCGTCTTGATACAGTACGTTACTGTCCCATTTTCGTTTCGTTGGTTTTAGGACCCGTTGCCCGCCGCGGTGGCGTAGTGGTTAGCACGCTCGGCACCTGCGTCAGTAGTTCTACGTTCGATACTGGACCGAGGTGGGTTGGCTTCTTTCGGGCGAGAGAGAGAGAGATCGCAAGTTTGCCTGCTTTAGGAGGAGAAGTAAAACCGAGGTCCCGTGTTGGTGTACGAGGTCACTTGCACGTAAAAGAACCCTCTCTACTATGCAACGGGTAGATGACGCAAAATTTCCGGGTGTAGGAGCCCGTCCCCTGGCGTCGGTAGTATTCCCCAACGAACACTAGACCGACGATAAATAAGCGTAGGGGTTGCAGCTTTGGCCGGCAACCGGCTGCAGAAGAACTATGACCAATATATCGCCATTGTGTCCATTCAGAGGGACAAGATGGGTACCCGACCCTGCCATAGGGGGGTAAAGGCAGTTCCAGGGTTAGGAGTTGCTTTTCGTTTTAGGCCCCGTCAACTACAATGGTCATTAGAACCTCGTCCACTGTGTAATTCCAAAGCAGTCTGCACAGACACTACGCTGTTACGACAATTTTTGAGTATTAGCAGTACCCAGTGTTCCCAAGCTGTGTCACCCATGCTAGTACTAGCTGGGGTTGGGTTGCTTGACTTCAGTGATCAGACGAGAACTGCTCCCGTCACCGTCCCGCAACCAAGTGCTTCTTTCTTCCAGTTCTTAGAGGCTACCCCTTCCCTTCTTCACTTTCTAAAACACAATCATGGTCCTGAAGCACGATATTTTGTTTCGTTGGTGTTTTAGGGTCCTTCCACTACAAAGGTCATTAGGGTACCCCCTATCGTCCACTGCGTAGTTCTAATGCAGAAACTGCGCTCATGTGACGATTTTTGGGTATTAGCAGTACCCAGTTTTCCTAAGCGGCCACCTACGTTAGTACTAGCTGGGGTCGCGCTGCTTAACTTCAGTGATCAGCCTAGAACTGGCGTGTTCAACTCAATAAGCCGCCCCGACGAGGGACCAGCTGCTACTCCACACAGAACCTTGGTACATATAACGTCTTAGTAATAATAAATACTATATAACAATAACACCAGTAGCAACAACAACAAAAAGGGAGCCATGTGGCATCTAGTGGTTAATCTTCTATTCCCCAAATCTGGAAATGATGATAAAATACCAAAATTTCTTTAGAAATTTCTTTGAAAATCCTACATTTATATCTTCATTACTTCCAAAGAATAAGCAAAAGCTAAGAATAAAAGGGTATAAGATAGTGAAAGAGGACCATTTTTTCCTCATTTCGCCCTCCTCCCTTTTAAGCCCAACTGGCGTCAAATTATAACAACAATCTCATGGATATTTGAAAAGCTTCAAACCCCAAGGTGGAGAGAAGACGATATGTTGTCTCTCTCTCTCCCTTTCAATCGACCTCCAAGTCAAAAGGATAAACACTGGGGAGCAGTTTATTGCTTTGGGGGCATACCAGTTCTCGTCTGATCACTCAAGTTAAGCAACGCAACCCCAGCTAGTACTGATCCCTTCTCCCTTGTTGGTGTTTTAGGGCCCTTCAACTACAAAGGTCATTAGAGCCCCGTCCACAGCATAGTTCTTATGCAGAGACTGCACAGACACTACACTAATGCGACGATTTTTGAGTATTAGCAGTACCCAGTTTTCCCAAGATCCCACCCATGTCAGTATTAGCTGGGGTTGCACTGCTTAACTTCAGTGATCAGACGAGAACTGGTGTGTCCAACGCAATTCGCCGCTCCCAGCTAGTACTGACATGGGTGGCCGCTTGGGAACAGTGGGTACTGCTAATACCCAAAAAAAATCGCCGCATTAGTGTAGTATCTGTGCAGTCTCTGCATTAGAACAACGCCGTGGACGGGGCTCTAATGACCAGAGGGGTTTTGTTTGTTGGTGTTTAAGTTCCCGTCAACTACAAGGTCATTAGAGACCCGTCCACTGCATAGTTCTAATGCAGAGACTGCACAAACACTACACTAATGTCAGTACTAGCTGGGCTTGCGTTGCTTAACTTCAGTGATCAGACGAGAACTGGTGTGTCCAACGCAATTCGCCGCTCCGACCAGAGGGGGTTGAAGGGCCCTAAAACACCAACGAACCAGGATAAACACTGGATTATTTGACTATAAATAATATCTAACTTTAATAATAGTAGTAGCGAAAGTGGTAAATGTAAGTCGACGACTAGGAAAGAGCAGATAAAAGAAACGTTTGTGCCAAGGCATGTGCTCTCATTTGAAAAGTATATTTGCTTTCTCCCCAAATAATAATAACTCCACTTCGAAATTCCACTTTGTCATTAAAACTGCTATCAACTATAAAAATTCGTCGTCGATATTACGCTCATAAACTCGACTCTCATTCGCCAACATCCAAGTAAACAACAGCCGATAAAGAAGTAGCTCTCTGTTTTGCTACTTCCATGAAATCAACTTCATTTCTCCTCAAAAAATGCTCCTTGTCAATTTCTTTTCTTGCCATGCTCACCATGACCACGGTGTATCGATGCTCATATCGATTCCGTACTGCTACGCATTGCATGGCTACGATAGATCGATATAAGCGACAATCCATTTCCTAGCAAGGGTCGGCACTGCAAGCACCGTTTCTCTACTTGCTATTCAACCGAATTATCCGTGTCATTATAACGTCCCTCTTTAACTACCAGCTGTTGGGGCAAGTCACCTGATAATTACCACATGTCGGTTTTACTAGGGTGGGGGCTGAGATGCCGGGCAACCGGTTTCGCTTCGTTGGTTAAGTTTTAGGGCCCTTCAACTACAATTGTTATTAGAGCCCCGTTCACTGCCTAGTTCTAATGCAGAGTCTGCACAGACATTACGCTGTTGCGACGATTTTTTTTGGTGGTTCTCAAGCGGTCACCCATGCTAGCACCAGCTGGGGAGGGGGTGCGTTACTTAACTTCAGTGTGCAGACGAAAAACTCGTGTGTCCAACGCAGAACAACCACTCCCCGAGCAACCGCGTTGTCTCCCTCCGCTTGTTGTTTTGAATGGTTATCGACATTTCTCGCAGGTTATCCTCCAGGCCTATGTTCCTGTCCAGCCTTTGTGAACGGTACCAAACCCAGAAACTCACATTTTTTTTCACCGTACTCCTGCCTTATAATAGACCCTCTTCGGTGGCGCAGTGGGTAGCACGCTGTATAACTGCGTCAGAAATTCTAGGTTCGATACTTGACCGATGTGGGTTGGCTTCTTTCGGGCGAGAGAGAGAGGCCACGAGGGCTCCTTCTTTCGGATGAGAAGTAAAACCGAGGTCCCGTGTGGTGTACGATGGCATTTGCACGTCAAAGAACCCTCTTTACTATGCAACCGGTAGATGAGGCGAAATGCCCCCAACGAACAGTAGACCGACGATAAATAAGCATAGGGATTGTAGCTTTGATCGGCAACCGGCTACGGAAACCCGACCCTGCCATAGGCGGTGAAAGGGTTAGGAATTGCTTTGCTTTTCCTGCCTTAGGATGAACACAAATATGATTATGATGTAGTAAACAACGGACCAACGTCAAACCCAAGTGCTTTCTTCGTAAATGAAAAAGATTGAAAGCTAGGAGAAGGTTGTGCTTCCTACTGTGTAATTCTTGGAATGTGCCTGTTAAGGACCCAGTGTAGTAGCCATCAAAAGCAGTAGCAGCACAAGCGTGAAAGTAATCCCCAAAGGTAAAAGCAAATAACATGGGGAGGTACATGGGGTTGTTTGCCTCCAAAATGTCATAGAGATAGAAAGGGAGGGGGGGGGAGTAAACGAATGTCATCGTCCTGTTTACCCTGATTCATTTTGGGACTGGAGAATACAAAATGACGACGACTGTGTGCCTTTTCCAGCCTGATCACATCTTTCTGGTCATTTATTTACCGTGAAAGTGAAGCGCACAGTATCTTCTCTCTGACTTTCTTACCGATGAGTTTTTCCTAGCTCACACTCCTCATCCTATTAAAGAGACTTAAGAGCAACAACATCAGCAAAGCGTTTGACCCAACACCAACCATGCTAGAGACCTCTTCAAACACACTTTACAAATCTTTAAGAATACTTCACTTTCCTATTTTCATTGTGAATCTCCCATAAAAAAATCACTTGATTTCAAAGATCTAAAATAGCAATACAACAGGGTTTTAGAACCTGGACAAAACCTAGATATCCTATCAATTTTATTGGGTCACGGAATTGTCGCATTCATTTTCTTGTTTTTTTTTTTTTTTTGGCTTTGTATCGTAAATCAAACCCTTATACAACCCACCCCTTTCGCTATATTTTGTATCCTTCATAGCTAAGAAAGACCAAATAGCAAAGATCCATTCTTCTACACAAGTATCAACTTATGAGAGAGTGTGACAGGAGAGTGAAACAGGAAAGGCAGTTTTGTTTCGTATGTCGCATCAAAATGCCGAATTTAGAGAGAAAGAGGCATTACTGACGGAGAGGAAAAAACCTTATCGTAAAGTTGTCACATTTATGTATTCTCCAGTTTCATCTCTCTGTGTCGTTTTTCCCTCTCTCTCCCCGATAACTCGTTATAACGTTGAAAATGTGTCGGGATATAGCAAAACTGAAAAAAAAAACAAGAAAAAGTTTTAAAAAGATAAGAAAACATTTCTGATGTCGCAAGTCGTCTACTAGTATAGTAGATATTAAACAGACTTAGTGTAGTGTAGACTCTATAAGAACCAAGTACTGTAGGTAATATGATAATCACCAAGCTGATGTCTTTAAATTATTATCATTGATCGGCTTTAAATGATTTCGGATGCACAACTAGAGGAAAAGCAAGATATTCTCCTTGTACTTACTTGCAAAGAACAGATAATAACATTCTGAAATAGTGTTTATCAAACAGTAGTTTACTTTTAAAGATCCATTTCATGAGTCTCATTCTCTTACTGTGAGGGTCATGTTTCCCATCTCTTAGGTCACTGTTCATTAAAGCACAGACCGTACGTAGTATAATAACACAAGTCATTTTTATTTGTGTGCCAGAGATGTTTTCTGCCAAGTTGTTTTTAACAACAACCGCCGCCGCCGCCATTAACCGTCATTATGACAAACGAGCAATCGTAAAGGATCTTCACAACATTATTTTAACTAGTTTTTTGAACCTAGTTTTCAATGAGTCGATTCACACACATAAACTCTAAAATATAATAATTTTTATAGATGTATTTTGTCATTATTTCATCCGAAAAGCACAGGTACATTACAATATTTTAACGGCGGCATTCGAATCATAATCGTTCGTTAAGTTGGCGTTCGAATATTTCAAAAATTGGAACGTGGCGCACAACGTAAAAATTACGGTGGTCGGTAGGTGCCTTTCGATTACATGGGCATCCTCCGAATTTCTACTTGTTTTGATCTAGCTCCCTGATCCGCCTTAGCAAAGTCTCATATTTAAAGAGTAAGGCCAGGCAATGTTCAATCGTATAGTTTAATAAGCAGCTTATGTTGAGCTTGTTAGCAACTTGATTTTTAATTCATTTATTTATAATGGTCCGCAGTGGCGTAAATCCCACTTCGGTGGCTCAGTGGGTAACGTTCTCGGTAACTGCGTTAGTGGTTCTAGGTTCAGTACTGGACGGAGGTGGATTGACTTCTTTCCGACGAGAGAGAGATGCCCCGAGGACGCCATCCTTCGGATGAGAAGTAAAACCGAGGGCCCGTGTGGTGTACGATGGCATTTGCACGTCAAAGAACCCTCTCTGCTATGCGACGGGTGCATCAGAGGCAACATTTCCAGGTGTAAGAGCGCGATGGAGTGCCCCAACGAACAGTAGACGAACGATAAATAAACAGAGCAGCTTTGGTCGGCAACCGGCTGTTGAAAAACACTGTCCCGATATATCACCTTTGTGTCCATTCAGAGGTACAAGATGGGTACGCGACCCTGCGATAGGCGGGGAAAGGGCAGCGGCGTAAGGTAGGGAGTTAGCGGCCGGGTACAAACGACCCCTTCAAATGTTGCCTTCCCAAGAAACGTTTCACCGACCTGTGGTTTTTTTTTCTTGTAAAATCAGTAGTACCCTGCACGAACCTATGTTCGCCCCGGAAGGGCGTATTGGAATCTCAGAGCGCCCCTGTGTGGATGTGGCGTAGCCGCGGCTGGGAAAAATGACACCCCTTGCAGCTACGCCCGGGGATAACTGCTCCCTAACTACGCCTAGAACCGCAATAATGATTTTCTTCCTCCCCCCAATTATCAAAGGTTGCCCATGTCTGCTGTAGACATTCGTTGCAATCAGTGGCGTCACTAGGAGTGTGCGGGCCGCACCGGGTGACACCACTCGCATCATGAGAAATGGGGGTGACACCAAAGCAGAAGAAGCGGACACCGCGACAAAGCGTGTCACCGCACCGGGTTACGCCAACCCTAGCGACGTCACTGGCCGTGGAAAAGCAGTCCAATAGATCGCCCTTGTGTTCATTCAGAAGAACAAGATGGGTATTCGATCCTGCCATAGGCGGGAAAAGGGGTTAGGAGTTGCTTTTCCTCGTTCGCCTAATGTGTATGCACTTTTCTAGTGATTTTTCAATATCATGGCGTAAAATGAGACGCAGTCTCCGCAGGTGACGCAGGGTGACACTATAAATTTCTGTGGCAGGGTCGACGCAGGTGACAGTCGCAGGGTGACGGGACTCAGTGTCTGGGTCACGTGACCCTGCGGAGCGCAGTGCCAATGCCGCAGTTTCCTGCGTGAAGTTGGCGTGACAATAACAAAAAGCGGTGCGAAGCAGAGAAGCTCTCTTGTTATTTGATGCAAGTATGGTGAAAAACTGCGATTGCCTGCTAGCAGAATTTCGCAGGGCTGCTACATCCTGCGTCACCCTGCGTCTCATTTTGCGCCTTGCCTCACGTGGAGTGGTGAGCTTTAAGGCTGCCCTCCTCCCAACCTCCCAACCAGCTAACAAATTGGGTTATTCTGTCGGACAATGTGTAGTCTACTTCTGGCCCGTTGGACTGTTGGCCCGACAGGTTGGGTAGTGTGTGGGGGCCCTTTAGTAGTAGCAACAATATTGTAATGACGTCATACACGCTATAGGAAATTTTTACAAATGGTTTGAAAAAGGACTCACGCATCAACAACTCTCTCGTTATCATGTTTGGAATTGAGGTACTTTTATTGATTAAAAGTTTTTGAACCATTAAATGATTAAAAATGAAATGTAATTCTGCGAACGAAGCTTTAAATTTAACAACAGTATGATTGTCATATTTCCATTTCCGAGATAAAATAGTTACAAATAAAGTCAAAGGAAGAGAAATCGGTCGGTCACCCACTTAAGGTGAAGCGTCATAGCAACTTGGAATTATTATTTTTTTTTTCGTTCTAAATATTTCGAAGCTAACTAAACAATATTCTTAATACGATGGCGTTTGTGAAAATGGTTTATATAAAATTAATTTGATTGTCGTTTTCAAGTTGAATTTTGGAAGGGAGAAAGAGAAATCAATGTGTGTCATGTATGTAACATTCTTTCAAATAGTAGAATTGAAATTAGATTAAAACTGAACTTTGAAAATGAAATCTACCAACTATGTATATAGGCCTATATGCGACATAGAAATGAAATTTCAAATTCTGCCGTCGACAAGAGATTTCAAGAAAACAAATCACTTGAAGATGTTCAACGTCAATGTAATTAATTTCACAATGAATTTTTTTCTCTCTTTATCAAAAAAAAGAAAAATCTACAGTAGACAGTTTACTATTTATGACCACATTTCAACTTTATTTGTAAACTCAATCTGCAGTCGTTTAAAGTCGGTATTCACAAGCGCCGTTATGAGACGTATTTCTCTACGTTCTTATCTAGTTGCCCATTTTCTTGTTACTTCTATTAACTGGATTTTTAAACGATTTTTAAAAAGACATCAAACATCTTTTTAACGGGGTGTTGCGGAAAGGAAGTAGGGGGTTGGACTTTTAGGGCCCTTCAACTACAATGGTCATTAGAGCCCCGTTCACTACATACTTCAGACGCACAGACACTACGCTGATGCGACGATTTTTCGGTATTAGTACCCAGGTTTCCCAAGCGGCCACCCATGTTAGTACTAGCTGGGGTTGCGTCAGGGCCGGCCATCCGGGGGTGCAGAGGGTGCATTGCACCCGGGCCCCACGATTGAGGGGGGCCCATCATCAGTACCCAGATCATTGCTAATATTAAAAGTTTAATACGTCATTGTACGGGCAACGTCGCTCATTCGACCCTGCCAATGAAACATAACCTAAACGTAACCTAACAACCCTGCCATTGAACTACACCAGGATTGTACAACCTTTCTGGTGTTGTGGGTCACTCGGCTGCTCCATGAACTGATCGCCAACCAAAATGTAATACCTTCCAAAATTAGGAAGGATCTCAGAATGGGATAGGAGGGCATCTAAGAGGAGTCCATTTACTCTGAATCCTTCTATTTTTACTTTTGGAAAAATATTTTGGGGCCCCAAAAAGATTTTTGCACCCGGGCCCCTTTATAGAGAAGGCCGGCCCTGGGTTGCGTTGCTTAACTTCAGTGAAGAGACGAGAACTTGTGTGTCTAACGCAATAAGCCGCCCCTATCGATATGGAGAAGGCTCCACGACAGATAGTTGGGGAGGTATTCAGAAAAGCAGGGGGTTGTTATTGTTGTTTGTTGGTGTTTTAGGGCCCTTCAACTACAAGGTCATTAGAGCCCCGTCCACAGTGTAGTTCTGATGCAGAAACTGCACAGACACTGCACTAATGCGACGATTTTTGGGTATTAGCAGTACCCAGTTTTCCCCAGCGACCACCCATGTCAGTACTAACTGGGGTTGCGTTGCTTAACTTCAGTGATCGGACTAGAACTGGTGTGTCCAACGCAATTCGCCGCTCCAAAGTAGGGGGTAGAGGAAGGTTTTATTAAGATAGTGTGTGATGGATATGGATGATGGTTTCACGACCAGGGTAAGGACCCCATGCAAAATACTGGAGATTTCCGAGCAAAGGTTGGGGGTACACCAAGGTTATGGACGAGCTGGTGACTGGAGTTGGAGAACGACTCCCTCATTGCATGGTATTTGCCGACGGTGTAGGAAAGCTTGGTACTGGTACTCCAGGGAACAAGTAGTGAAAGGCCTAAACGATATTAGAACACCGATAGAAAAAGGAGGCCTAAAAATAATCATGAAGAAGAGTTGTTAGCTTTCTGTTGGGAAGGACAGGAAAATAATGGTGACGTACTCTCTGGGTCGCCAACTGGTGACAAAGATGCGAGAGGTGGAGTACTTGGGATCTCAGTGTTCCAGAGCAATAGGTTGATAGACTCGGATGTGACCCACCGACAGGCAAGTGGAGTCCACTGTGTGCTAGGAGAGGTAAAGTAAATTGAGGTGGTATGGGCACGGTAATGCGAAGAGGGGAGGAGGAGTCCGTTAGGTCCATTTCAGAATTGCAGGTAGTTTGGAACACCCGGGGCAGGGGGAGAGCAAATCAAAGGTGCGAAGAGGTTGTTCTTGGGGATATGGTAGTGTTCGGGATGGACGGGGACTTGGTGGGAGACGGCAGCAGCGTATTGCGTTGGGCACAACAGTTCTCGTCTGTTCACTGCAGTTAAGCAACGTAACCCCAGCTAGTACTGACATGGGTGGCCGCTTGGGAAAACTGGGTAGTGCTAATACCCAATAAATCGTCGCATTAGTGTAGTGTCGGTGCAGTCTCTGCATAAGAACTATACTGTGGACGGGGCTCTAATGACCTTTGTAGTTGGAGGGTCCTAAAACACCAACAAACAACAGCAACATGCACCCCGTCCCGCAGTGGACGGGGCTGTAATGATCTTGTCGCTGAAGGACCCTAAAACACCAACGAAACTGGTTGAGATAGGCGGGAGTGGAGGGCTAGATCCCGTAGACCCAACTGTACCACAGGCGGGATAAGGGTATGATGATTAGCCTACAAATGTGAATTTGGGAAGAAAAGAGTGCTGATAGCGGTTTTCCCCCTCGTGAATGAAAGGGGGGCCCCCACCAGGGCCGGCTCGTGAGTTTCAGGCGCCCTAGGCGAGTGGGTCCATATGCGCCGCCGCCCCCATTGAATCTAATACAGTTCTAAATTGTCCAAGCGTCCCTCACGTGCTTGGCATTTGTCCCAATACCAACATTTAGAAAAGGCCCAACCAATCAGAGAAATTTGGGAACCCGAGGACTATGAACATTTTAAATGACTGATAGACTGCATGGGAAGGAAGTACCTCTGAAATCAGCCGCCGCCCCTATGAAATTTGCTGCTGTAGGCAGCCGCCTAGGTTTGCCTGCCCCACGAGCCGCCTCTGGCCCCCACAGTAGATAGTAGGTCGAGCGTCTCCTTTTTCTTTATGGTATTTACAGGATTGTTATTGATTTGGTTTAATTTTATTTTTATGAAAAAAAAAATAAAATAAAAATGTTCGTGTATTTCCCCCCCCCCCTCTTTCGTATAAAATTTTGGGTCGACCTTATCTATGCACTTAGCATTATTGTAGACGGCAATTTTGACTGGTGTACGCACCTACCGGCAAATGATGTTCCCTTCCTCCGCACCTCTTTTTGAAAAGACAACAAATGAGGGCCCCTCCATTTGCTAGTAGAAGTTGAAAAGATGGAGACTGCGGCGGCGGGTAACGAAAAATATGGTTGTTGTTATAATAAATGACAAAAAAATCAATAATTTTATGAAGCTATCACCTGTTAATATTTAGGATTTGACGTGTTTTACACTACCCCCCCCCCCCTCTCTGCCCCCCCCCCTTCAACTTCCCATTAATGAAGTTTAAATGTCGTTGCTTTTCAAATGATGCCGCTAAGGTTTTTATTTTCGGCCAATTGAATTGGTTTTCGACTGATTTGCGTGTATCAAGCGTTGAATTCGCGTTTCAAACGAAATTTGTCCTCATTTTTTCCTAGTTTAGTTGTCGTTTAAACAGATTTGATGCTACTTCTCTAAATTGTATGCATCGGGTTATTTTTAAAGCTACTTTAATACCAACTAGACAGCAGGCCTAAATACAAATCACGAAAAATGAGCACGAGCCCAGCCGAGCCAATTTCGACCTTGGAGGGTTCATTAGTGAAATCAATAGTCTACATACTGTACCTGTCTTTTATGATATCCAACTGGGGCAGACGACAAAAGAAATGCTTGGATATCTTAACCTCCCTCCTATTTTTGTTACCCTCATAGGTAAGAGCAGGACCGGCCTTCGGGACGGGCAGTACGGGGGGCAGCCGCCTATTTTTTTTTTTTTTCGTTGGTGTTTAGGGCCCATGCGAGGTCATGAGAGTCCCGTCCACTACTCAGCTCTACTGCAAAGACTTGCGGAGCGACGAATTGCGTTGGACACACCAGTTCTCGTCTGATCACTGAAGTTAAGCAACTCAAGCCCAGTTAGTACTGACATGGGTGGTCGCTCGGGAAAGCTGGGTACTGCTAATACCCAATAATCGTCGCATTAGTGTAGTGTCTGTGCAGTATATGCATTAGAACTATGCAGTGGACGGGTCTCTAATGACCTTGTAGTTGACGGGACCTTAAACTCCAACAAACAACAACAACAACAAAATCTAAAACACCAACACACAAACAAACAATACAGAGACTACACTAATGCGACGATTTTTGGGTATTAGCAGTACCCAGTTTTCCCAAGCGGCCACCCATGTTAGTACTAGCTAGGGTTGCGTTGCTTAACTTCAGTAATCAGATGAAAACTGGTGTTTCCAACGCAGTAAGCCGCTCCGGGCATCCTACTGACAAGGGGCAGTTTTAAATTGTATATAATTTGTAATAAGATACTGATACTTCTGGTACACTATGCTATGCCTTACTCGGGACGATGGACGACAAGGCGTCCCAAAATGTACTTGCCCACGGCTTCCCACTTTATACTTACCCGGGAACTCCCACTTCGTTATTCCCCGGGGACTCCACTTCGTATGGCCGGCGCTGTGTGAGCGGCTGTAGTCCCCTCGGTGGAGCAGGAAACAACGTGCTCGGGAACTGCGTCAGTAGTTCTAGGTTCGATACTGAATCGGGGTGGTTGGCTTCTTTTTGGTGACGGAGAGACGGACACAGAAAAAGAGAGACAGGCAGACAGAGAGACGTAAGCACTGATTGCGTTTTTTTTTCGGATTAGAAGTGAAACCAAGATCCCGTGTGGTGTACGATGGCATTTGCCCGTAAACACCCCCTCTACTATGTAACGGGTAGATAAGTCGAAATTCCCAGGTGTAGGAGCTCAGTGGGGTGCACCAACCCAGTGCCCCAACTTTGGTTTTACTT
>JAAFCE010006949.1:25762516-25824761 GCA_013389805.1 Trigoniulus corallinus | reverse complement strand
GCTGACATGCATTTCGAGATTTCTCCTAGTGGTTGCTATGGGGGGAAAGAGTTAACCCCAGGACTCGATATTAGACAACCTACTCAATGTTGCCTGGTCCATTTTCTGATAAAAGAGGGTACCTGATGAGTCTCTGTCGACTACACAGTAGTAAGGTTGTTTTTGAGAGAAAGATGAGATGTGCACCTAGAGGGGACAGGAGGAGTAGGGCAGAAAGAGAGAGAAGGAACTGAGAACTCTGAGTATTTGAGGGATCCGTTTTCTTTGTCCCATTTCATATACTGTATATAAAGCCATCCCATTAACGGTTAATATACCTCTGGGACATTGTTGCTGGGGTAACACGCCGAAAGGAGACTAATGTAACAGAGTTTGAGAGCTTGGAAAATGTCAACTCCGGGAGATCCTTAGGACCGTGATTAGAAAAATTTGTAATAAACTCAACACGATATGACAATCCCAAAGGACCTATTGCTGTCATTTTTTATGAGAACAACTTGGTAATTAGTAGGAAATTGAAGATAGAGACTAACACCGGAAAACGTTGAAGAAATACGAGGGAACGGCAGGCAAAGAGTCTGTCCGGACTAGTTGGCTGAATACCAGGACTGAATTTTAAGAGTAGTAATCATCACTGTGCCAATAGGGTGCTGCGCTTTGGGATTTCGCCAAAATGACACCACTTCACTACAAGCTCAACTGTCATCACAAGTCCTTCTGTGACCATTTAAGAACGAGAAAGGGCCAATTATTAGTCACTGCGACAATACAACATGTGACCTCCCTCGGTGGCGCAATAGATAGCTTGCTCGATTTACTGCGCCAGTGGTTCCAGGTTCGAGACTGGATCGAGGTGGGTTGACGTCTTTCGGACGAGAGACAGAGATACTCCGATTGCGCCTCTTTTAAGGTGAGACGTAAAACCGAAGTCCCGTGTGGTGTACGATGGCATTTATACGTCAAAGAACCCTCTCTACTATGCAAAGGGCAACCCTCCTTCTTCTTTTTCCTTGTGTGTTTGTTGGTGTTTTAGGGCCCTTCAACTACAAGGTCATTAGAGCCCCGTCAACGGCGTAGTTCTGATGCAGAGGCTGTATAGACACTACACTAATGCGACGATTTTTGGATACTAGCGGTACCCAGTTTTCCCAAGCAGCCACCCATGTCAGTACTAACTGGGGTTGCGTTGCTTAATTTCAGTGATCAGACGAGCACTGGGGTGTCCTACGCAATTTACCACCCTATACGGCAGGGGCGGGTACCTATCTTGTCCCTCTGAATGGACACAAGGGTGATCTGTTGGACAGTGCTTTTCCGCAGTCCGGTGCCGAACAAAGCTGCAACCCCTATGCTTATTGATCGTTGGTCTACTGTTCCTTGGGGCATTCCACCGACGCTGGGGAGGAGCGAGTTACTACACCTGGAAAATTTGCCTCATCTACCCGTTCCATAGTAGAGAGGATCCTTTGACGTGCAAATGCCATCATTTTATTTGTCATCTGAAGAACGGATCTAGGTTGAGTATCGAACCTAGAACCACTGACGCATTTAACGAGCACGTTACCCACTGCGTCACAGAGGCAGGGGTACTATGGCATTCGTAGATGAGGCCAAATTTCCAGGTGTAGGATCTCGCTCCCTGACGTCGCGTCTATGGAGTGTCCCAACGAACAGTCTACCGACGATAAATAAGCATGGGAGTTGCAGCTTTGGTCGGCAGCCGGCTGCGGAAAAACACTTGTTGTTTGTTGGTGTTTTAGGGCCCTTCAACTGCAAGGTCATTAGAGCCCCGTCCACCGTGTAGTCCTTATGCAGAAACTGCACAGACACTACCCTAATGCGACGATTTTTGGATACTAGCGGTACCCAGTTTTCCCAAGCGGCCACCTATGTCAGTACTAGCTGCGGTTGCGCTGCTTAACTTCAGTGATCAAACGAGAACTGGTGTGTCCAACGCAATTCGCCGCTCCCCGAAAAAAAAATACTGTCCAACAGATCACCCTTGTGTCCATTCAGAGAGAAGATGGGTACCCGACCCTGCCATAGGTGGGAAATGGGTTAGCAGTTTCTTTTTGCAACATTTGAATAGGAAACATGTGGACACGTTGTATGCCGCTCTACTTCCGGCAGTTGGAAACTGGACTATACTACCTCTAAATGAACGTCACAGGCCCTTTGGGTGGGTTGAAATCTTCAGGCTATTAGCTTTGTCAGTCTAGATACGATTCCGAACTGGGATGCGACAACAGCAGCTACTGTATTTTGAATGTCAGGATCCAAAAGCCCATCATTTTGGGTGCAATCCGTAGTATTAGGGAGGTGAGAGTGAGAGGTCCTTCAGGGGGGAAGGAAGTTGCACAGATGGAAGTAATTTAATTGTGTAGTGATTCAGAAAACGGTCTCAATAGTATCCGAGTCCTGAATCCAAAAGGTTTAGGTTGTGAAAGGCCTGTATTGCAACGATTTCTAAAGCATCCGAAGCACAGCAGTTACAATCCATTACTTGGTTATGGGTGGCGGCGAAAGATAGTCATAATTAAACTTCTTATCCTACTACGAAATAATGAGACTTCAACCAAATAAGTAAATGGGAAGAGGAGGGGGGAACAGTAGTCCTATGAACCTCTCTTTCTTCCTGTCGTTCAATTTATTTTTAATCAACAAAAAAATTATACACTATAAACTATTCGCCATAAAAATATTTTTATTCAACCAGGAAAGAAAGATTGGTGCATATTAAGAAAGGTGACGTCACGGCCGGTATCCATATCAACGATGTCGCAATGCGACCATGTGATTGCTACTTACATTTTTCCCCAATTCTTTCAGCACTGTAGCTACTTTAAACTTCTCGCGCAGTGCGAGATTTGGAACGTTTTCGTTCCATTTAGGGTTCCATAACACCGCGAGTTTTGGAAACGAGGGTTATTTTTATTGATGGTCCAGCGGAGATGCTCGGTTACTGATTAACTAATTCCACATCGAAGTTTTCATGTTGGGCAAGGCGCAAAATGAGGCCGCAGAGTGACGCAGCGTCACGCAGCCCTGCGAAATTCTGCTAGCAGGCAATCACTGTTACGTTGAAAGCCATTTTAGTTGACGCAAATTGCAAACCAGTATGTTGAAAAACTGCGATTCAATGTGCGGTGATTGTCTGCTAGCAGAATTTCGCAGGGCTGCGTCACGCTGCGTCACCCTGAGGCCTCATTTTGCGCCTTGTCTTAGGGAAAGCGCACCAGGAGGTAAAATGAACGTCACAATCCAAATATTCAATTTTTTAAGGTAGTGGACTTTGATCGACCCGCCTCGGTGGCGCAGTAGGTCCATGTCCGTAGTTCCAGGTTCGATGCTGACCCGAGATGGGTTGACTTTGCAGGAACAATATCCCTCACTCACCACTGTTGGCAGAACTTCTGGGCAGTCGACATATCCCAAAAGTGCACAAGCGTTTCGTTAATTTTTATCAGCTCTCTATTGTTTCGACACCCTTTTAGAACAATAGGTCCCTGCAATTGTGAAACTCTTTATAAGGACATCCTGTATGCAGGCCCGGCTTGTGAGCTTCACGCGCACTAGGCAAGTGGGTCCGTCCCGTGTTCCCCCAATGAATTTAATGCAGTTCGAAATTGTCTGAGCGCCCTTAACATTTTACCCATTGGAAATGCATTGCTATGGTTCTGCAAGAGGGCGCCTGGAGAAAGTCAGTATTTAGAAAAGGCCCCACCAATCAGAGAAGTTTAGGAACCCCAGGACTATGAACATCTTAAATGATGGCTAGACTGCATGGCAGGGCAGTACCTCTGAAATTTGCCGCCTAGGTTTGTTTACCTCACGAGACGCCCTTGTCCATTAGTAGGGAGTCAGGTATACCCTTTGGCCACAAAAGTCCAACCACAACCAAGGACCTTGGGATTGGTGAGTTAGAACGATAAAAAGACATGTTGGGGGAGTGTCAAGTCCCCCAACTGCAGTCCCTACTGTTCCCAAGCGCCCCCCCCCCATGTCAGCACTAGCTGGGGTTGCGTAGCTTAACTTCAGTGATCAGACGAGAATTGGTGTGTCCAAAGCAATAACCTGCTCCCTGAGATGCCTCGCCCTTCTTTCAGATGAGAAGTAAAACTGAGGTCCAGTGTGTTGAACGAGGCATTTGCACGCAATAGACGCGAAATTCCCAGGTGTAGAAGCTTGACCCTGGCGTCGGTAGAGTGCCCCAACGATAAATAAGCATAGGGTTTGCAGGTGGTTCGCGGCATGAGGGACACTCAGAGGGACAAGATGGGTACCCGACCCTGCCATAGACGAGAAAAGGGTTAGGAATTGCTTTAGTAGACCTTGATGATATTTCCGCTTGCTGATTTCTTCACAATCAACAACCGTCTGTCTTCTATCGTCCAAGCTTTGGTCAGTGGTCACTTCATGTTTCATGATACCCTTAGCTACTAATATACACCAGCTGCATCTAGGGTGCAATGATGAAAAATGTCTTGAAGGGCCATTAATTTTCTTGCCCCGCTCCCTGGCTACAGTACCTATGCAAGTACAACGCCTCATAATGCGTCCTGTCATAAAGGTAAACGTGGATGTTGTCACCTCTTGAGAGTTACACGACATGAATTTAAAGTAGAAGGGGACTAGGCAGTCGCCAATCCAGTTGCGTTGGACAGTGAATAAGGAGAAGGGTCAAGTTAATTACTCCAATCTCTTTGACACATGTGATCATACAAATGATCATGCAACTGCACAAATTTCTTTCTGCACTGTCAGATCTAACTGTATATAAGATTTCCTTCAATAGTGTTTTCAATATTGACATCTCTGATTTTGGGTCTCGCCCCCATGGGCCACTTAATACGCTTAGGATGTTGTAAAGACCGAGAGCGATCTTCGTAGGAGGAGGAGGCTCAACCTAGAGTGCCATAGTGTAATGTGTATAATGACACCTACATCGTGGAAAAGAAACCTAATGGAGAAAATTTCTAGGTGCATGAGCTCGCCCCCATCCCTTAGCGTTAGGTAATTAAATAAACGAATTCAATTCAACTGCGGAGGACCTTCAAAGGCCGACTAGAGATGCAGTCGACTAATTCCTTTCAGAATCCACAAGAGGAAGATTTTAATGTTTACATGACGAATTTATTTTACCGACACATAAATTTAATGTTATGCAAGTCTTTTGAGCTCAAATGACACAAGTATTCATGAAAATCGTCCAACTTCCTTTCTCTCAGTCATATGCATTGAAAATCTCTTTCAATACTATAACCGGTGAAATGAGAGATGAGGTCACACGATGGTTGTATAGGACAATGGGCTCCAGACCGCCTGGAAGGGGCTTATTGCGTTGGAAGCACCAGTTCTCGTCTGATCACTGAAGTGAAGCAACGCAACCCCAGGTCGTACTAGCATAGGCCGCCGCTTGGGAAAGTTGGGTGCTGCTAATACCCAATAATCGTCGCATTAGTGTAGTGTCTGTGCAGTCTGTGCACTAGTACTACGCAGTGGACGGGGCCCTAATGACGTTGTAGTTGAAGGGCCCTAAAACACCAACGAAATAAAAAATCCAGACCGCCTCTAATCAAGCCTCTTCTTGTTTGTAATTTACTCTGTAATAGCCCTGCAACCGCTACTGCTTTCCACAAGCCCCCTAACCCCTAACAGTTTCCTTATTAAGCCTTCTCTGGTTTTTAGCTTTCGAATGATGTTTTTCCTCAATTGCTTTTAGGTATTCCCTATCATTTGACCGTTTAACACCCAGGTATGTAACCTCTGGCACTCTCCTTATATCCCTCTCCCCAAGCCTTATTGGGGGAGCGGCGAATAGCGTTGGACCACCAGTTCTCGTCTGATCACTGAAGTTAAGCAGCGCAATCCCAGATAGTACTGACATGGGTGGCCGCTTGGGAAAACTGGGTACTGCTAATACCCAAAAGTCGTCGCATTAGTGTAGTGTTTGTGCAGTCTCTGCATAAGAACTATGCTGTGGACGGGGCTCTAATGACCTTTGTAGTTGTAGGGCCCTAAAACACCACCACCAACAACAACAACAACCCAAGCCTTATTGGTATACTCTCGCTACGTAGTGCATTATGTTCTCCTATGATAATCATCTTTGTTTTGTCCTGACCGAATTCTGATTCTTATCCACAGAAGCAGACCTGCTAGTATCGGTTGAGGTGGTATGGGCATGTGATGAGGAGAGAGGAGGAGGAGCTTATTACGTCCATTATGGGTCTGCATGTGATTGGGGGCACTAGGGGGAAGTGGAAGACCAAAACGGACGTGGGAGCAGGTGGTGCAGAGGGATATGGAGGATAAGAAACCCGCAGACCCGACCCCGCCACAAGTGGGAGGAGGGTGAGATGATGATGAGAGGCAGACCTGCTGAGCGCTTCTCTCTGTCTCTCTCCGTCTTTCCATCTCCCCATTTCTGTCAGTAGCGCTAATCATCACACTGAAACATGGCAGGCAATTTGACACCATCACCCAGAGGTAACCCCAACCCTCTATCCTGAAGCCTAATCCCTAATTCATTAATATAAACTAGGACCAGTAGTGATGATAATGGACAACCCTGTCTCAACCCGATGTCCATACCTATCTGTCGGGAGTAGGTGTGTTGCGTTGGTGGTCACACCAGTTCTAGTCTGATGACTGAAGTTAAGCAACGCAACCATAGTTAGGGCTGACATGGGTGGCCGCTTGGGAACACTGGGTATCGCTAATAACCAAAAATCGTCGCATTAGTGTAGTGTCTGTGCAGTCTCTACAACAGAACTATGCTGTGGACGGGGCTGTAATGACTTTTGTAGTTGAAGGGCCCTATCTAAGGGCCGTATCAATCTGAGGTGTAGTTGAACGGGATATGTAGAAGCCCTTTCATTGAAATGCGATTCACAATTTCATTATGTCTATTTGACATAGGGCCTATATTTAATAGGTTTATTTACAATTGAAGAGAATAGAACGTTGATAGAAAAGAATTCGCGTAGAATATTCTACGGTGTAGGAGAGGAGACCACAGCATGGACTTTGCGTACCAAATCTTCACCAGGCAATCGATCGACGGTAAGAGGGCTTTTTTTTTTTTGGAGTTTTTAGCATTCAATTACAATTCACAACGTGAATATACACCGCCATTTTAATCACAAAGAATTTTCTGGGATTCAAATTGAATTTTATTTGCCTCTCTATCAACAGGAATAAAAATGAAGAAGGATTTTAAAAGTGGCTTTTTCGCCACACACACACGGAGGGCTGAGAAAGGAAGAGATTTGGGGGGCGGGTGAAATATAATTACGCATAGGTGACGACTGTGGTGGGAATGTTTTCTAGGGAATAAGGGTTTTGGGGGTACGAATAAGATTTAGAGGAAGGGCAAACCTGGGCCACAAGACAATAATATTATTACAGGGGTTCGCATACTGTATCACATGCTTAGAATTAATTCGATGGGAAAATGTTTTATTACTTATCTAAAAATGCATTATAAAATTAAATGAACCTGTGATTACTGCACTGTTGCGTGAAACGTCATATCTGATTTAAAATAAAACAAAATGGTACCCCCCCCCATCCCAATCCCCTCTACTCATACCACATTTCTTCCTACCTCTGTCAGAGCTTCCTAATATTTCCCCACCACCCCTGCACTCTTCTAGCATCTCTCCTTCTCTCCCCCCTCTCTCTCTCTCTCTCCCTTTATAGGCGGCCATAGATAAAACCGGGAGATGATGTAGGTAGGTTGAGGAACATAGCAATGCTCACATTTTTTATTAACATTTTTCAATAATAACCTCTCTCTCTCTCTCATCCCGTGAGTTGAAGACATTACTTTGGGAATTCATTTTTTTAATAATGCATAATACCTCAGTCTGTATCGTTGTTTATAAAGTGATTCGGTAGATAACTTTATTTTCATTTTATATTGTTTTTATGAGGACAAGTTGAAAGCAACGAGCGAGAGGTGAGACAAGTGAAAAGATGTAGGATTTTAAAATGGCGGGCGTACACTAACACAGGCAGAAATGATCGTCGAATGACGGGTTAATTTTTTCCTGTTTCACTAGTGTTTTAGGGCCCTTCAACTACAATGGTCATTAAAGCCCCCTTCACAGCGTAGTTCTAATCCAGAGTCTGCACAGACACTATAGTGCTCGCCACGAAAGATGACACATGGGAGGTAGAAGGTAGGAAAGTTCACTACAAAAATTAGGGAGTTTAAAAAGGTCAAATGGCAGGCTTCATTCAGTAATGGCAAACACGACTTCAATATTTTCCCTATTTTTTGAAGAGGACTCATCCTTTGCCTCCCACCAATGTGTCAACTTTCGTGGCGAGCACTATAGTCTGTTACGACAATTTGGGGAGGAGGTATTAGCAATACTCAGGGTTTTCAAGAGGTCACTCATCCTGGACGTTGACGGTGCTACTTCCAAGAAATGTTTGGGTGCACTCTTGTTGTTGTTTTTCGTTGGTGTTTTAGGGTCCTTCAACTACAAGGTCATTAGAGCCCCGTCCACAGCATAGTTCTTATGCAGAGACTGCACAGACACTACACTAATGCGACGATTTTTGGGTATTAGCAGTACCCAGTTTTCCCAAGTGGCCACCCATCTCCGTACTAGCTGAGGTTGCGCTGCTTAACTTTAGTGATCAGATGGGTGCACTCTGACTGTAAATGCCCGTGAACTATTTAGTCGTTGAAAAGGGGGGGAGAGACCACCATCTTCGTGGGCGGGTAGATGAACAACACTGCATAAATACGAAACCATTACTTTTACCTGTCATTCAGAATACACTCTTTAAGGCTTCCTGTTAGTTCGTTAGTATTGTTACAACTACGGGTTGGTGAGTCTGTCAAGCAGCCATAACGGGCCGAACTTTGTAGCCAAACCCAAGGAGTCGGTGAGGTAGAAGGGAAATTAGCAGCACCCAATGTTAAGCCACCCACCCATGTGGATATTAACTTGGGCCGCGTTGCTTAACTTCAGTAATCTGAGAAGAACTGGTGTGCCCAACGCAACTCAGCCGCTCAAATCATCGACCTGGGTCATAAGCGAGTATTATTTATTCCTTCACCTATTTAGAGTATGACCTGCCTCCGTGGCACAATAGGTAGCATGTTTGATTTGTTGCGTCAGTGGTTCCAGGTTCGATACTGGATCGTGGTGGTTTAGCTTCTTTCGGGCGCGTACCAACTCGAGCGGGGGCCACAGATCCCCCGGTGCGCCATGGGTACAACATGGGTACTCCACCTTTTTTTTTTGCATTTTAAGAGAAGTGATGACATGAAATGAGAAAAGGGGAGGAGGAACTCCTTAGGTCCATTACAGGAATGCAGATGGTTGGAAGCACCGGGGGCAGGTGGACACCAAAGCAGACGTGGGAACAGGTTGTTCGTCACGATATGGTGGTGTGTGGGATGGACGGGGACCTACCACAGGCGGGCTAAGGGGATGATGAGAAATGATGACTAATGACACTAATGGTTTGCACATGAATAGCACCACAGTCTGTCAATCATAAATCACCACTTCCGGTGACCATTCCAGTCTTCGTCAGCTGACGTCACATCTCGCTTGGCGCGAGATTTCGAACACTTGTCGAAGTAGGATTCTATTCGGCGTCGTTCTATCGAATACAATGGAGTCGGGTTTTTTTTTCGTAAAGAGTTTAAAGAAAGAGAGTTAAGAGTAATTATATAATTTTCAGATTGTCTAATCAATTCAAGCAAATTTGTCGATGACAGCGTGTGGCTAATGGTTGCCTTGTTAACGGGTACAGAAAAACTTAGGAAACCATTATATGCTAATTGACTTGCCAGATCTTGTTGATGAATACGAAAATGCACCCCGATGTACGTTTCACTCCATAGACGAGCAATTATTATCCTGTCAATCTAGAACAGACCCACCATCTATCTCTTTCATTTGTTCTTCCAAAGCTACGCTATCAAATGGATATTATTAATAATCTTCATTATATTAACGTTACAGATATGAAGAAAAAAAGGAGCGCGACTACTATATGAACGCAAATGGATGAATGTCGTTTGGTGACGCGTCGCTGCTGGCCACAATTGCTGGATGAAAGCCTGGCAGAGACCGGAAAGAGTAAGTTGTGCTTTTTTATGCCTATAAATTGTGGATACTAATTATTAGTATGGAACGTTCTAAGAAAGAAAGGGTTGATGAAGGCCACAGTAGGATAGTGCAGGATATGTATGATGGTTCCATCACTAGGGTGAGGACAGCATGGGGTAACACTGCAAGCTTCAACGTGCAGGTCGGCGTGCATCAAGGGTCAGCACTTAGCCCATACCTATTCACTCTAGTAATGGATGAGCTGCTGACGGGAATAGGGGAATGGGCCACCCAGCGCCTGGTGTTTGCAGATGATGAGGGAAGGCTTGAGGAGTCCAAGGAGTATGCACAAAAGGGCCTACAAGACATTAAAACAGCAATGGCAGAAGGGGGGGCCTTAAGGTGAACATGAGGAAGACCGAGTACCTAGCTTTCAATTTTAGTGGCCAGGGGCAAGAGGAGGAGTTACGTTGTGGGGGAGAGGGGATCCCGGTGGCAAAGGAATTTCGCTATCTAGGATCAGTTTTCCAGAGTAATCGGGAGATTGATTCTGACGTGACCCGTAGGATTAATGCAGGATGGCTGAAGTGGGGTCCTGTGTGACCGCAGGGTCCCAATAAAGTTGAAGGGCAAAGTTTACAGAACTGTCGTTAGGCCCGCTATGTTGTATGGCTCAGAGTGTTGGGCAGTTAGGAAGAACCATGAAAGGCAAATGCAAGTGGCGGAGATGCGAATGCTGCGCTACATGTGTGGGGTGTCACGATCCGACAGCGGTAGCTTGAGGGGTGGGAGACATTGCAGAGAAGATGAGGGAAAAGCGTTTGAGGTGGTATGGACATGTGATGAGGAGGGGAAAGGAGGAACTTATTAGGTCCATTGTGGGACTGCAGGTGATTGGGGGCAGTAGGGGTAGAGGACGACCGAAACGGACGTGGGAACAGGTGGTGCAAAGGGATATGGAGGCGTGTGAGGTGGAGGGGGACTTGGTGGTGGAGAGGCGGGAATGGAGGATTAGACCCGACCCTGCCTCGGGCGGGAGAAGGGTGAGATGATGATGATGCAATTGTAGATCTAATTTAGAGACCTCTTTTGGATGCAACTTGGCCCATTCCAATCGTTAGAAATGTGTACCTCAGCTCCCGACATGTCAAATTCCCACATTAATTTGTTGTGTAGTTTGGAGAGAGCACGTACGTAGTAGTGACACTGTTGTCACACCTGCAGTAGAAGAAGTAGGCAGTTCCACAAGAAATAATGCATTTAGGGTTAAGGACAAATTACTTTCTTATCTACAATGATGACTAGCAATGTCAAAGATTAATTAAAAGTTTAGTAACATGTAGAAGCGCGTCGATTATTTTTGACACAAGATGCAGATTCGTCGACGATATCAACTCTCATTTACTTTCACAGCAAGTTTTTAACCTTTTAAGATGTGCTACATTAACCTTTCCCATCTTCTCACCAAACCTTGATAGAGGTAGCGTGCTTCAGCTAGCGGTTACAAGTTCCATTCTCTTGTTGTTTTTCGTTTCGTTGGTGTTTTAGGACCTTACAACTACAATGGTCATTACAGCCCCGTCCACTGCGTAGTTTTCTAATGCAGAGACTGCACAGACACTACACTAATGCGACGATTTTTGGCTATTAGCGATACCCAGTTTTCCCAAGCGGCAACCCATGTTAGTACTAACTGGGGGTTGCGTTGCTTAACTTCAGTGATCAGACGTCAACTGGTGTGTCCAACACAATAAGCCGCTTCCTGGTTTCGTTGGTGTTTTAGGGTCCTTCAACTAAAATGGTCATTAGAGCCCCGTCCACTACGTAGTTCTAATGCAGAGTCTATACCGACACTACGCTGTTACGACGATTTTTGTCGGTACTAGCAGTACGCAGTGTTCCTAAGCTGTCACCCATGCCAGTGCCATTGTAACGTATGCGCCCGTTGGGCACTTGCTGGGGTGTTCCATGCTAATCCGTGTGTGTCGAGTACCCATTTACATGTTATTCTCGTAAGTGGCTGTCGTAGAGGCTCCAGCACATTTTTGTTTGTTGGTGTTTTTGGGGCCCTTCAACTACAAAGGTCGTTAGAGCCCCGTCCACAGCATAGTTCTTATGCATCGACTGCGCAGACACTACACTAATGCGACGATTTTTGGATATTCACATTTGTAGACTAATAATCATCATACCCTTATCCCGCCTGTGGCAGGGTTGGCTCTACGGGATCTAGCCCTCCACTCCCGCCTTTCTCCCACCAGTGTCGTTGGATGTTTTAGGGTCCTTCGGCTACAAGATCATTACAGCCCCGTCCACTGCAGGACGGGGGTGCATGTTGTTGTTTTAGGACCCTTCAACTACAAAGGTCATTAGAGCCCCGTCCACAGTATAGTTCTTATGCAGAGACTGCACAGACACTACACTAATGCGACGATTTTTTGGGTATTAGCAGTACCCAGTTTTCCCAAGCGGCCACCTATATCAGTACTAGCTGGGGTTGCGCTACTTAACTTCAGTGATTAGACGAGAACTGGTGTCTCCAACGCAATTCGCCGCTCCGGCTCCAGCACACTGCTTTGCCCAGAGGCCCATAATGCTTTTAAGACGGCAGTGACCCATACCAGTGCTAACTGGAGTTGCGTTGCATAACTTCAGTGATTGGACGAGAACTGGTGTGTCCAATGCAATGCAATAGCTCACCCTGTTCCATTTTATTATTGCTCCTAAAAGAACCCTTTCTGCGTGAAGTGAAATATACACGTAGATGGACAAAATTTGACACGTTTAGAAGCCCCCCCCCACCCTCCCCCAAAATCGATAAATTATCTCCACTGGTAGAAAGCCTGTGTTAGTTTCGGGGCCCGAAAACCCGAAACTCTTCATCATACCATCTTTTAAAGTCTTCTACTATTTAGAAGTTCGGCGTTAGGGACTCCTGTCCTGTCGGCATAGGCCCATATAAAAAGCGTTAACCCAGCCCTGACCCCGCTGTAAAATAAACTAACCCTTTACCTGTCCCCCTCATCCATTCATCAGAGAAGGCTACAACCAATTTTTTTACCCCTTTACATTTAGCGTTGGTTGTTTTCTACCTCAATCAAGGTTTATAACTGTAGAGTTACCAATGTGTGGGTGTTATGTAAATGCCCGTTGTGAAGGGTGGATCTCGAGGACCCACTACCCCGATGTCAGAATCTTTTGGTAAAGTGTTATCTTGAACTGACAAAAGACCTACGGTGGTATAATATATGAAGAAGACGTGTTAGCAAGAAAGGGCATCATCCGTTGTTGGGCGGAAATGCCCCAAGAGACTAGTGAGTGGATCTGACCTCCTCCCCCCACTCTATTTAAAATTGGAGGAGATGGGGGGGGGGTATTGGAAGTTGAGAATGAGGGGCTGAGTATGTACCAAACGCTCAGCTAACCCTAATAAACCTGAGACCCGAGTACAAGGGCGAAGTAAAAGTAAGGAAGAATTCCCAATTGAGTGACACTGATAGAAATTGTAATGGTAATGGGTGTGAAGGGAGACAAGTGGGGAGAAAGGGGGGGGGTCCTGTCCGTTAGCCTAATTTTTTTTTTCATACTCACTCGCTTTAAGCGTGAATTTGAAAGCCCCCCTCACCAGATTTTGTATCTGTAAAACTCTGATATGAACTTCATCGAAAAGAATAGAAAATTTTTCTGCCATGAAATGAAATTGAATTTGATAACTCTGGGGATTGTGTTCATCAAATACAGTATTTGTAATTTGAGTGAGAGGGGTGAGATGATAATAACAATAAAAAAAAAGGACTCAAGATGTAGAGGTAGGGGGGAGAGGGTAAAAGAGAGAAATGGTACTGGCATTACACAGGTGAGAGACACACTCACACACTGAAAAAGAGTTATTATGCACATTGAATTTGTCCCAACTTGGGGTTGACAACAACAAGGTTGATGTTTGGATGTCTTGCTGATTGTGTGCCAGTCGCTTTCCTCGCCCCCCCCCCTTTTCCAATGTTTGCGAAATATGTATTAAAAAGAAGTATACGAATGACATCCGGGATGTACCCCCTTCCTCCCCCTCTCCCTGACTTCCCGCTCCATTTGTTCATTCAGGACTGTAAATTGAACAGTGACCTGACAGCGTCAACTTTCTCATTCAGGACGAATTGTATTATTATTAAAAAGATGTTTTCAGGTGACTTAGAAGGCGACAGCGGCATGTACACATTCCACTCCCCTCTCTACTTCCCCGTTACAGCAACTCCTAACCCTTTTCCCGCCTATGGTAGGGTCGGGTACGCATCTTGTCCCTCTGAATGGACACAAGGGTGATCTTTTGAACAATGTTTTTCCGCAGCCGGTGGCCGACCAAAGCTGCAACCCCCTATACTTATTTATCGTCAGGCTACTGTTCGTTCGGGCTAATCCACTTCCACCGGACGCCAGGGGAGGGTGGGGCGAGCTGCCACACCGTGGAATTTTGCCTTATCTGCTCGTTGCATAGTAGAGAGAGGGTTCTTTGACGTGCCAATGCCATCGTACACCGCACAGGGCAGTGGCGTAACTTGTAGGGCAGTAGGATCAAATTGCCCCGGGCGTCGGACAAAGGGTCACTTGGGGGGGGGCCTTATCCGCCTTTGGAAATGTATGTACGACGACTTTACGGCAAAGAAAAAGTGCTGACATACGTGTACCATGTCTGCTCAGGACAAGCAAAGAGCGGCGAATTGCGCTGGACACACCAGTTATCGTTTGATCACAAAGTTAAGCTGCGCAACCCCAGCTAGTACTGACATGGGTGGCCGCTTGGGAAAACTGGGTACTGCTAATACTCAAAAATCGTCGCATTAGTGTAGTGTCTGTGCAGTCTCTGCATAAGAACTATGCTGTGGACGGGGCTAGGGCCCTAAAACACCAACAAACAACAACAGGACAAGCAACAGGGGAGAGGGGCGCCACAACTGAAGTTACGCCACTGGCACAGGACCTCGGTTTTACTCCTCATCCCAAGGAAGGCACACTCTGGGTATCTCTGTCTCTCTCACCCGAAAGAAGCCAGTCCACCTCTCGGTCCAGTATCGAATCTAGAACTGCTGACGCGGTTGCCACCCTTCCACTTTCCCATTCAGGACTGTAAATTGAACTGTGACCTGAAAACGTCAACTTTCTCATTCGGGACAAGTTATTATTGAAAAGGATGTTTTCAGATCTGTTGGATAGTGACAGGAATAGAAAGGGCCTTACAGAGGAAAAATAAGGGGGTTGGGGGTTGGTTGCTTGGTCGTCGTCAGCACTCATCATTGTTAGCAAAATGCAGTGTTGTTTTTTTTTCTCCCCTCTCTCTCTCTCTCCCACACAATAACTGGTGGTTCCCCCAGAGACCCCCTGACGAAACCCTGAAGGTATCAACGGAATGTTGATTGATTGAAAAACGTTGTCTTAACAGCTAGCATTCATTCATTTCACTTCCCCCGCTCCTCCTCCTCCTCACTGAAATCATTGAATTTATCCCAGGGCATTTAAAGGAAACTGAAGATTTTTTTTTTTTTGCATCAGAAAAACCAGAACTAACACCGGAAAAGAAATATTTTACTAAATCTGAACCGAAACCGGAAATCATTACTTTTTTTCGTTCCACCATTTTTGTCAGTTTCTTCTGCTGAGAGATGATGATCTTAGAATTTAGAGTAGACCTACCTTGGTAATGTGCCATTTATCACTCTGAAGATGTGATAAAGTGTTAAGGTTCCATTATGTTTAGTTTGTTGAAGACAGCCTGTGTTAAACGGAAATCAGTCTGTCCCCCCACCCCACGTTAATAGGCCCTAAGATGTAAATTCCAGTTCAATGACGGGGTTATCGAAATAAATCGACAATTGTCATCCGATTGTCTAGTCCACCAGAATATATTGGGCAGTTATTTCCGTTTTGAGTGGGTTAATGCCGACCTAAAATGCCCTTCCGTTTCCGCTTTAGGCAGGTTTACCGTTGATACTGGGGGTTCTACGTGAGGCAAGTAACAAAAGCAACTCCTAACCCTTTTCCCACCTATGGCAGGGTCGGGTACCCATCTTGTCCCTTTGAATAGACATTGGGCGGTATATTGGACATAATTTTTTCTGCCGCCGGTTGCCGGCCAAAGCTGCGCCCTTACGCTTATTTATCGTCGGTCTAGTGGTCGTTGGAGAATGCTACCGACGCTAGGGGGCGAGCTCCTACACCTGGAAATTTTTGCCTCATTTACCCGTTGCATGGTAGAGAGGGTTGTTTTACGTGCAAGTGCCATCGTACACCCACACGGGACCTCGGTTTTACTTCTCATCCGAAAGAAGGCACACTCGCGGCCTCTCTCCGACCCACCTCGGTCCAGTATCGAACCTAGATCTACTGACGCAGTTCCCGAACGTGCTAACCACTACACCACCGCCGCGGGTTTAGATGAGGGAAGTAACCGCTCTCACATTTTTCCCTCTCAAACTTTGAACTTTTCCGTTTTATACAGGGTCCCTTTTAGACATGTTTCACTGCATTTAATATGTCCTAGTATTAACCTGGAGTTGATTTGAAAGCCAGTTCGAAGCCTTGATTCATCCAAATTAGATCCTGTTGTGCACCCATTGCGTTTGACACACGGTTCTCGTCTGATCACTGAAGGTAAGGAACGCAACCCCAGCTAGTACTAGCATGGGTGGCCGCTTGGGAACACTAGGTACTGCTAATACCCAAAATCAGAGTCGTAACAGCGTAGTGTCTGTACAGATTTCGCATTAGAACTACGCAGTGGGCTGGGCTCTAATGACAGTAGTAGTTGAAGGGCCCTAAAGAACCAACGAAAATTCCATTATGCGACAGGTGAACTGATGTCTCCTCCTCTTTTTAGAAAAGCACCATCGATTTCTGCCAGTGATGATGAACCTGGATAGCTTGACGAATAGCAGTCACTGGACTGAAACCCGTGGGAGGGAATAAATGCAGGTTCGGTGGCTCAGGAGAAACATACTTTAGTTGTGAGTTGGTGGTTGCAGGGTTCGATCCTGGTCGAGGTTGGGAGGGGGGGGGGGGTTCTTTACTGGGTGACAAAGAAGGAAGCTCTGAGTGCCCCTTCCTTGGTGTCCTACTACCCTGTGAAGGTATGTGCGATATTCCTACTGCACGTAAGACGACCCTTTCAGCAATAGGCCCAGGTTAAATAACCAAACACACCACTCGGGTCTGGTAGAGAAGATAGAGGTGGTATGGACATGCAATGAGAAGCATCCCTGGTTGGAAGGACCCGGGGCAAGGGTAGACCAAAGCAGATGTGGGAGCAGGTTGTCCGTAAGGGTGTGGTAGTGTGTGGGGTGGGCGGCGACCTGGTGGGAGATAGGCGGGAGTGGCGGGCTAGAACCTGCAGACCCGACACTGCTACGAGCGGGATAAGGGTATGACAATGATGAAGACATCCGTATACAAGGGTTTTAGTTCCAGAATAAAGTGGGCATAAAATGATGCGGGACTGTTTCGATATTGTCCGAAAGAGTGTTACCGAAATCGCAACCAAATGTGTATTAGGGATAAGAATCGATCAGATGTTTTCATTCAGAAACTCCTTCCTTCCGTTGTCTGGGCGATTGAGGACACTACTGGCCTGTGGGCCTCACTGGCCAAACACAAGTCTGACAAATGCTCGACCTATATTTCTGCCTTAGATGAAATGTAGCCACAGGCTTTTGGATAGTTGAGTCGGGTGTCACTCCTTTACAATTATTTGACATTCCAGACAAGACTCGTCATTGAGGAAGGAACTGCTGCCCGGAGATGTTCATGTCGGATTAAATGGAGTTCAATGAAGATCCATTAAATATTTCAACTTGAAGTGAAGGATTTGAACAGCGCCGGTCACTCTACCCACGGGCCTTTGCCTTTGGAGGTAGATGAGGGTCAAGTCCCTAACATTTGAAGAGCGGGTCTGTTGTTTTCCTTGCTCAAAAGGCTTTGATTTTCTTCCAGTTTTGCCGTTCCCCCATTTTTCCCCCCTTTTCGGGCCTTCGCCATTATCGCCTTTTTCAAATCCCCCTCTTTGATACTACTTTTTAGGGAATTACTAATCGATCGATCGATATATGAAGCTTCTTCTTCTTCTTCGCCTTGAAGACCTTGATTCTTGCTAAGTCAAAAATGCTACGCTGCTAGCATCTTTAAGTGATCCACCAACAAACACACACCCATTAGTGTGACCCACCTCCGACCCCAAGCCCCCTAAAAAAAAGTAGTCCGATTGCGTAGAGGCTACTCACCGACGACTGCATATTTTTGTTTTGTCTTCAGCACGATTTCAATATAAGCACGAGAAGGAATTGAAAGTCCGTCGCCGCAAAATATCAAACGCCTTTCGCAAATGACAAGTCATTTCTGTAGGAGGTAGTAATTGGGGTGCTAGCCATTGACCCTTAGAATTGCCAATAACCTTTTTTTTTTCAGCCTTTGAAAATTTTGCCAAATACTATTTCAAGGCATGCTTTACTTATGATAATTGTTAATGCAGTGCGGCATCATCATCAAGCATCCCAGCCAGGACTGCAAGAAGCTACCCAGAACCCGCTGGATGCTGGATGACGTTAGAGTTGTCATGGTAACCAGTGTGTTATTATCTCCCGCCAATAATTTTTGGCGGGAGTCGGTATACCGGCGGGGTTATTACAAAAGTCTGACCGAGATGTTTGTGTTGTTGTCAATCAGACTGATGTTGAACTCGGCTATCAAAGTGCAAGTGCCCTTTCCTAACGAAGACGACGACAACAACAGCAGTAGTATCCTGGAGTTTGTAAGGTCATTGCTATCACTGATTTGTGGTTTGGTTTGTTGGTGTTTTAGGACCCTTCAACTAAAAGGTCATTACAGGCCCATCAACTGCGTAGATCTAATGCAGAGACCTCACAGATACTACACTAATGCGACGATTTTAGGGTATTAGCAGTACCCAGTATTCCCAAGTGACCACCCATATTAGCACTAGCTGGTGTTTAGTGATCAGACGAGAACTGGTGTGAAGACCCGACGCGGTGGCGTCAACGCTCGGCAACTGCGTCAGTAGTTCTAGGTTCGCTACTGGACCGAGGTGGGTCGGCTTCTTTCGGGCGAGACAGAGGCCACGAGTGTGCCTTCTTTCGGATGAGAAGTAAAACCGAGGTCCCTTGTGAGTGTACGATGGCACTTGCACGTAAAAAAACCCTTTCTACTATGCAACGGGTAGATGAGGCAAAATTTCCAGGTGTAGGAGCTCGCCCCCTGGCGTCGATTGCATTCCTCAAAGAACACTAGACCGACGATAAATAAGCGTAGGGGTGCAGCTTTGGCCGGCAACCGGCTAGAGAAAAACTGTGACCAATCTATCGCCCTATGTCTATTCAGAGGGACAAGATGGGTACCCGACCCTGCCATAGGCGGGAAAAAGGATGCTTTGCCAGACGAGAACTGGTGTGTCCAACGCAATGAGCCGCTCCCATCTTAATCAATGAAACACCCTCTTTCTATACGGAAGGGATTGTTGATTGGCCAAATTTCTTGCTGTAGATGCTGTGGTCTTATCTCCTACTTCCCTCTGGTGTCTGGTACTGGATTTCAGAGCTGACAAGCCGACGTTAAATAAGCTATGTTCTTCCAGTGGTAAACATAGTCAGTGAAATTATTTCTTGATTGAAATATGATATTTCTGAAGAGTTTCAAATGTATCGCATTTCATGCAACTGTTGGAATCTAATAATAATATTCGTTAGTTTTTGTAACAGTTTCTATTCAAATGCAATTACACCCCCTGTGACGCAGTGGGTAGAGTGCTCATTAACTGCGTCAGTGGTTCTAGGTTCGATACTGGACCGAGGTGGGTTGGCTTCTTTCGAGAGAGAAAGAGCCCCCGAGTGGGTCTACCTTCGGATGAGAAGTAAAACCGAGGTCCCGTGTGGTGTACGATGGCATTTGCACGTAAAAGACCCCTCTGTACTATATTCACCGGGTGGATGAGGAAAAATTCCCAGGTGTAGGAGCTCGCCCACCCCCACTCCTTCCCAGTGTCTGGTGGAGGGGGAGTGCCCCAATCAACAGTAGATCGACGATATATCGCCCTTATCTCCATTCAGAGGGATACGATGGGTACCCGACCCTGCCATAGGCGGGAAGAAAAGGGTTAGGAGGTGCTTTATCTATTCAAATGTAAATCAGGGGGTGTGAGTAAGGGAGGGGGGGAATGACCATCATCATTGCAACTAATGTCTCATGGTTTTATTTTTTGGTAAAAATTTCAGTCGTGAATCCACCTTCTGAACTTGATGTCACTAGTTTACAATGCACCCAGGACCGCCTCGTGAGCTTTAGGCGCCGTAGGCAAGTTGGGTCAATGGCCGCCCCCCCCCATTAAATTTAATGCAGTTCTAAATTATCCGAGCGTCCCTTACGCCTTTGGCATTTGTGCCAATGCATTGCTAAGGCTCTGCAGCAAGGCATCTCTAGAAAGCCAGCATTTCGAAAAGGCCCCACCAATCAGAGAAGTTTGGGAACCCCAGCACTATAAACATTTTAAATGACCGATAGACTGCATGGCAAGGAAGTACCTCCGTAATTTGGCGGCCCCTATGAAATTTGCCGCCCTAGCCAGCCGCCTAGGTTTGCCTGCTCCATGAGCCGCCTGTAAATGCACCCTGTGTACCATCCTAGAGGGAGCGGTTGTATTGCTGTCGACACACCAGTCTTCGTCCGATTGCTGAAGTTACGCAACGCAACCCGAGTTAGTACTAACATGGGTGGCCGCTTGGGAAAACTGGGCACCGCTAATACCCAAAAATCGTTGCATCAGCGTAATGTCAGTGCAGTGTCTGAATTAGAACTACCTTGTGGACGGGGCTCTCATGACCGTTGTTATATGAAGGGCCCTAAAACACCAACGAAACAAGAAATACCATCCTAGATCCTTCTGCCAGCTCAGTACTGTAGTTCCTCAACTTGTTATACGTATCAGCAACCTGACATCACCATTTCATAAATATCAATTGTCCAATTTTAGAGCGAGTCATAGAATGTTGCCTCAGAGACCAGACTAGGGTCCGAGGAAACCAATTTGGGTTTATGCCTGGTAGGTCCACCATGGAACCAATCTTTATTCTACGACAGATGATAGAGAAGCATAGAGCAGCAAAGAAGGACCTCCATGCGGTATTCATTGACCTGGAGAAGGCATATGATAGTGTCCCTAGACAGGTGCTATGGAGTGTTTTAAAGAAGAAAGGAGTTGATGAAGGCCATATTAGGATAGTGCAGGATATGTACGAGGGCTCCATTGCTAGGGTAAGGACAGCATGGGGAAACACTTCTTGCTTCAACGTCCAGGTTGGTGTGTATCAAGGGTCAGCACTTAGCCCATATCTATTCACTCCAGTAATGGATGAGCTGCTGACAGGAGTAGGAGAATGGGCCCCTCAGTGCCTGGTATTCGCTGATGACGTGGGGAAGCTTGGGGGGTCCAAGGAGGATGCACAAAAGGGCCAACAGGACATTAAGACAGCAATGGAGAGAGGGGGGGTCTTAAAGTAAACATGAAGAAGACAGAGTACCTAGCTTTCAGTTTTAGTGGCCAGGGGCATGGAGGTGAGATCCTCTGTGGCAGTGAGGGTATACCAGTGGTGCAAGAGTTTCGCTTTTAGGATCAGTTTTCCAGAGCAATGGGGAGATAGATTCCGACGTGACCCATAGGATTAATGCCGGATGGCTGAAGTGGAGGCAGGCAAGTGGTGTCCTGTGCGACCGCCGGGTCCCCATAAAGTTAAAAGGTAAAGTTTACAGAACAGTCGTTAGGCCTGCTTTGCTATATGGCTCAGAGTGTTGGGCAGTTAGGAAGAACCATGAAAGGAGAATGCAGGTGGCCGAGATGCGAATGCTGCGTTACATGACAGGGGTGTCCCGAGCTGACAGAGTCCGTAATGATTACGTTAGAGGTAGCTTGGGGGTGGGGGACATTGTGGAAAAGATGAGGGAGAGGCGGTTGAGGTGGTATGGGCATGCGATGAGGAGAGGGGAGGAGGAGCTCATTAGGTCCATTATGGGTATGCATGTGATTGGGGGCTCCAGGGGTAGGGGAAGACCAAAACGGACGTGGGAGCAGGTGGTGCAGAGGGACATGGTGACATGGGAGTGGAGGTTAAGAACCCGCAGACCCCACCCTGCCACTGGCGGAAGGAGGGTTCGATGATGATGATGATGAATTGTCCAGTTTTGCCGGAACGTATTGTTGTCCTGTCAACTTTTTTTTACCGTTGTCGCTTCCCTCCTGTTCACCTCTCTTTCCACTTGGCAATACGGTTTGCCCCATCCTAGCATCTTTTTGACAGTGTCAACAGAATTTTCACCTGGGTGGTCAACACAGAGTCCCTAAAGGCTCATCAGGAAAGAAACCCTGGTGTAGTCGTGAGACCAGTTAACTGAGGTGGGTGGGCTATCGAATGACTTGCAGGCTACTGAATTAGGACGCAGTATGAGGCTGAAGACCAACGTTTCTGCCTATTTGATTCCTTGTGTTGATCACTAGCGTGTTCCCCAGGCAGCACACACGCACGCACTGCCTTGGAGAATAACAGCTACCTTGGTCATCAACACGATAACCTCATGCTCGTCGTGGGTTATTTACTTGCAAGAACTAGCACTATTGGGGCTGCCTGGCAGTGACCATCAGAGCATAGTCAATGTGCATTAATAGAATGACACTACTACATCTAGGATGCTGATGGTGGTGGAGGAAACCCAGAGATCATTTCCATGGTTACCAGGACTGAGCAGCTGTGAAGTCCTTCGTGCGTAGTAAATTAATTTCTGAATAGTAGGAGGTGATTTTACGCTTGATGGCAGGAAAGATTAGACTGAGGCTTGTCCTCAGGATAGCGTTATCTCCCAACAATTGTTATCGTGTTTCTTCAGTAGTCGTCAAGTGGAGTTGGTGAGCTGACAGTTCCAGGAGTTAGATCTCGTAGAGGTAGTTAATACCTGTCAAAGGACCTCATCCTTTTCAGGGTCCAAATCAGATTTCTGATGTAATCCATCATGCTGTGAAACCAGGGACTGGTAATGGTAATCTTTTCTCGAAAGGGTTGTATGATTCTTAAGGCTGCGACCAGTACAAGAAGACAGACCTGACACATCATGTCCATTCCATCTTCGGGACGTGGTAATTGTTAGGAAGGACTTAAGAGACGCGGACGGCTGTTGACAGTTATTGGATGGACATTCATTCACTGTCTTGTGAAATTCTTGACTGCCGTACTCTGGCCACCGCGGAAGGTGGTTGTAGTTTACCAAAAAAAAAAAAAAAAAAAAAATATTGCCTTTTCCCAATATCGTGAGGGTGTCACAGCCACACTCTTTGTCGGCTAAGGATCGTGTGTTTGGTAGTGTTCCTTTACTCTTGATAAATTTGAAAGAAAAGGGCGCTTTGCCGTGTACCTCATTTCCGTTTCAAAGACAAGTGCCGGTTGCCATGGTGCAGAGTCCCACCCACAGCGATTTAAATGTCATTTACACTGCTCAACATGATCTAGCAACCGATGTCAACTCACGGTGTGGCCCACGCCCCCCCCCTCTTTCTCTCTCTCTCTACCTCCCTCGTGTTGACAGGTTTTAACGGAATGGACGTAAAGAAGTTGACCGCTTCCCTCCACCTCCCTCCATCACTTTCACTCTCCCCGTAAACTGATCCAACTTGGCGAAACGAATGACAGGCCATCGAGGGTCAAGCCTAATGATGGACAGCTAGGGAAAAGCTGGTGCAAGTGTTCAAATATCTATCGATAATGAGCGTCAACATGAGCATGACAAGCGCGGAGACATTACCATAATACTATGTGATTATCGTTTGAGTTAATGAAGACTAGCATATATTAGTCAGTTCATTGTGGCCCGGAAGCGGCAATAGGGGAGAAGGACAAAAAAAGTGAAGAGGGGGTGAAGGACCCATCAATGGAGTCGAACCAGAATCGGCTCATGCGGCAGGCAAGCCTAGGCGGCTACCTAGGGCGGCAAATTTCATAGGGGCGGCCAAATTACAGAGGTACTTCCTTGCTATGCAGTCTATCCGTCATGTAAAACGTTCATAATCCTGGGGTCCCAACTGTGATTGCTGGGGCCTTTTCTATATGTTGGCTTTCTCGAGGCGCCTTGTTGCAGAGCCTTAGCAATGCATTGGCATTGGGACAAATACCAAGGGCGTGAGAGACGCTCGGACAATTTAGAACTGCATTACATTAATTGGGGGGGGGGCGCGGCGATAGACCCACTTGCCTAGGGCGTCTGAAGCTCACGAGCCGGGCCTGAGTCGAACCTATGATCTGTTCAACGCATTAGCGGTGACGATAGCGTACTTAATAACTGGGAAGCGGCGAATTGCGTTGGACACACCAGTTCTCGTCTGACCACTGAAGTTAAGCAACGCAACCCCAGCTATTACTGACATGGGTGGCCGCTTGGGAAAACTTGGTACTGCTAATACCCAATAATCGTCTCATTAGTGTAGTGGCTGTGCAGTCTCTGCATAAGAACAATGCTGTGGACGGGGCTCTAATGACCTTGTAGTTGAAGGGCCCTAAAACACCAACAAACAACAACAACAACTTAATGTCCGAGTCACAGGTTGTGGGTTCGATGCTGGATCGAGGTGGGTTGGCTTCTTCCGGAAAAGGAAGAAGTGCCGAGTGTCATTCATTCCGTCGTCGGACGAGAAGTAAAACCGCGGTCCCGTGTGGTGTTGTACGATGATGGCATTTGCACGTAAAAGAACCCTCTCTACTGTGCAACGGGTAGCAGAACCAATTTCTAACCCTTTTCCCGCCTATGGCAGGGTCGGGTACCCACCTTGTCCTTCTAAATAGAAACAGGGGTAATTGGACGGTGTTTTTCGCACCCGGCTGCCGATCAAAGCTACAACCTCTATGCTTATTTATCGTCGGTCTACTAGCTGCCCAGTGTCGTCTTAACAGTATTACGGACCCCTTTGCAACTACCCTCGCGGGAAATGTCCCCACCCCCTTCGTTTTGTCTCGGGAGAGGCAAATTGCGTTGGACACACCAGTTGTCGTCTGATCACTGAAGTTAAGCAACGCAACCCCCAGCTAGTACTGACATGGGTGGCCGCTTGGGAAAACTGGATACCGCTAATACCCAAAAATCGTCCCATTAGTGTAGTGTTTGTCCGTGGCGTCCCTAGGGGGATGCGGGGGTTGCGGGCCGCTCCAGGTGACACCACTCGCACCATGAGGAATGGGGTGACACCAAAGCAGAAGCGGCTTTTTTTTTGGGAGAGGAGGGTGACACAACAGAATAGCGGTTTTTTTTCAGGAGAGGGGGTTACACTGTGGTGTCACCGCACCGGGTGACGCCAACCCTAGCGACGCCACTGGTGGTTGTGTAGCCTCTGCATTACAACTACGCAATGGACGGGGCTCTAATGACCTTGTAGTTGAAGGGCTCTAAAACACCAACAAAAACGATTCGTTATCCCTCTGATTCAGAGGGACATTGATGGGTAACCGACCCTGCCACAGGGCGAGAAAAGAGTTAGCAGTTGCTAATTGCTTGGCGGTGACGACGTGGCGTAGGGTGAGAAATAGTGCCCTCCATAGGTAACCGAGTGCTCCAAGTACAAATCACTAGTGAGTGACCTACACACGAGTGCAATGGATTATGACGTCACGCGCCATTAAAAACAGCAGCCGTCACGAAAATTGACGAAATTTTTTTCCCCTCCATTTATTTTTTCGTCTGAGTAGCAGGACTACCTGAATGAAAAAAGGAGCCTCTCTTATCAACTCTACAGTTCTGCGAAAGGAGTTATTTTTTTAAAAAAAAAAAGATGACTGCGAATGAGACTCATTTTATCGATTTCCGGATCCGGATGGTTTGTTTTTCAAATAATCAAATTGATGACGCATGCGCCTTTTTGAACATGAAGAAATCATAATTGAAGGTTTGATATGAACCATCTTTGGATATCGAATTCGGTCTCTAACCTGTATATCACGGCCATCCGGCAGTACTACGCCATTATCGCAGTTGTAAGTGGATTATTACAATACTAGAAAATTGGGGCCTGATTTCCCTTGGGACCTTTAACAATTACAAGAATGATCGACCGCGGCTCGGCTGGTTCAACTCGACAGATGTCGCTGTCCTCAGTATTTAAAGCGTGTGTTAGGGCGTTTCACCCTGCCGCGGTGGCGTAGTGGTTAGCACGCTCGGCAACTACGTCAGTAGTTCTAGGTTCGATGCTGGGCCGTGGTGGGTCAGTTTCTTTCGGGCGAGAGAGAGAAAGGCCGCGAGTGTGCCTTCTTTCGGATGAGAAGTAAAACCGAGGTCCCATGTGGGTGTACGATGGCACTTGCACGTAAAAGAACCCTCTCTACTACGCAAAGGGTAGATGAGGCAAAAATTTCCAGGTTTAGGAGCTCGCTCCCTGGTGTCGGTAGCATTCCCCAACGAACATTAGACCGACGATAAATAAGCGTAGGGGTGCAGCTTTGGTCGGCAACCGGCTGCGGAAAAACCTATGACCAATATTTCACCCTGTGTCCATTCTGAGGGACAAATGGGTACCCGACCCTGCCATAGGCGGGAAAAGGGTTAGGAGTTGCTTTGCTATTTTTTGTTAGGGCGTTTCACTAGAGACTAAACCTGTCCCGTTTCATAAGAACCTGTCTCCTAAAGAGCGACAGCCGTAAGATGCTTCAGTGATCACCGTCTCACTTCCGGTTACAGGTTCTCGATAGCACCTGAGTAGTTTTAATTACAATTCCCCTCCTCCACCGTAACACCCGTCACTTTCGGTTGTCCATAACAAGGAAAGAAGTAGCCATTGGTCTAGGTGGCCCAGAGACTTAATAGTTTCAGGTTCGATACTGAATCGTGGTACTCGGGATTCTTTCGGGCGACGGAGAAGCCTTGAAGGCGTCTCCTGGGAGCAGCTGTATTGCGTTGGACACCTCCACTTAGGGCCCCGTCCACTGCATAGTTCTAGTGCAGAGACTGCACAGACACTACACTAACGCAACGATTATTAGGTATTAGCCCTACCCAGTGTCCCTAAGTCGTCACCCATGTTGTACTAGCTGGGGTTGCGTTGCTTAACTTGAGTTATCAGACGAGAACTGGTGTGTCCAACGCAATACAGCCGCTCCTATGAAATGCGGAGAAAGACTGGACAGTGGATATGTGGACATAGTGTTTTGTGATGGTCAGTTGATACTTGTATTGCTTAGAAGACAAATAGAAAGAGGATCCTCCTGGACCCTCAAAATGATGCTCCTTTTTTTTCTGTTGTTGTTGATTTGAGTGTTGTTTGTCACAAAGTCGTTAATGTAAGAAAGACAAAGGATGTTGAGATCGTCTTTCACATCTTGAAGATGCACTCAACTTTAAGCAGCAGCAGTAGCGCAGCGGTCAAGCAAAGATAATAATCGGGGCTACTGCTGTTCGTCTAAAAGGAGGAGAGAGGTATAGTGAGGGACCCACATTCTAAAGTTAATCTGGAAGAAAGAGGGTCCATGGGGCATGAAACAAAGTCCTATTAAGTGAGGCTGGATTTCACTCCGAGAAGAAGAGGTGGACTAGAAAGGAATTTTGTTAAAGCTGGACATGAGGAGGCTGATGCCAAAAAAACGCGGACAATTAGATTAGAATTAGACGTCAGGGGTCATTAAGAAGACGGTCATCGGAAGAAGAAGACTTTGGGAGAAGCCGTGACCAACTGTTAATGACACTCTGATGGACACACGAGAGAAGTCAATTCGCTTTTGTTATATAAGCGGTGAGGGAGAGGGAGGGAGCTGGATTGTCGTTGTTCATCAAGGATCGAGTCCAAGAGGTCACGCCGACGTTCTATTGTAGTGTCCACGTTGTCGTGACTCAGTGATGACGGAATAGATGGGATTTCTTAGAGGCGGAGAAGGGGAAAGGGCAGAAAGGAAAAATGGCTGACTTTCAGATTTCGATTAAAAGAAAAAAAATTTTTTTTTTTGCTTCATAAATTTAAAGGACCTTTGGATAAAACTCACAAATGGACATCTCTCTCTACTGGCTACTGTCCAAGAAATCCCGAGCAATTTGTGATGGTCTTTTGCCACTGATTACAAAGGACTCCTTTCCTATACTTCTCCCCGCTGTCATCCTATCATTCTGTGAGTGCGAAATGTCGACATCCATTTAAGGACCCTTCTGCAGCTCATGAAGCTTTGGGACTGGGGTGGTGGTGGTGGTCCTGTTCACCCTCAACATTTTAGGTAATTTAGGAAGTACAACGGACCAACGGAGATGCATTCGGCATAGGACCACACTCCATTTCAGCCGGACTCTAGGATACTATTCGATTTAGAAAAAGTGAAGTCTGGCATTTCCGTTTCTTAGCTCGTTAAAGACGATGTGACCTCGAAATGGACATTCACACAGCGGCGCATGCGCAAATGAATTAGCTGCCTCTGAAGCAGTCTGTTTCTATGTTTGGGTTTTATTTAGTGTTCGGACTTTCGATAGTCCCAGCCCCCGTATATCTTTTCTTTCGTTAGTGTTTTAGGGCCCTTCAACTAAGTGGACATTAAAGCCCCGTCCACTGCGTAGTTCTAATGCAGGAGCTGCACAGGCACTAACGCTGTTAGGTCGATTTTTGGTACTAGCGGTACCCAGTGTCCCCAAACAGGTCATCCATGTTAGTACTAGCTGGAGTTGCACTGCTTAACTTCAGTGAAGAGTTTCGGTTCGTTTGTGTTTTAGGGCCCTTCAATTATAAGGTCACTAGAGCCCCGTCTACTGCGTAGTTCTAATGCAGAGACTGCACAGACACTATACTAATGTGACGATTTTTGGGTACTAACGGTACCCAGTTTTCCCAAGCGACGGCACATGTCAGCATTAGCTGGGGTTGCGTTGCTTAACATCAGTGAACAGATGAGAGCTGGTGTGTCCAATGCAATAAGTCACTCTCCCCTCTTTCCACCGGACAGCAAGGTGGAGGGGGAGACTTCAGTAGTCCGACCGTCAGACCTGCCATCCATTCCTTCCTCCTCGACTTCCTTCAGGCGGGCAGAGCAAACTGCATGGTAGAAAAGGGTTGTAGGATAGTGGTGGTAATGATGGGTAAATGAAAGGGGTGATGGTCGCGGTACTGTGTTTCCTGCCCTGGCCCCAAACATACACTGCCACAGGCATTGAGAAATGGGAGAAATCCTAATGTGTGAAAGGGTATGTAGTGTGTGTTCAATGGATGAATGGAAACGAGGGCGTGGAGGAGAAGGCGGCCGCCACGGGCGCAACTGGGTTTGGGGCGCAAAATTTTTAATTTTTTTTGTCATTATTGGGTTACGGGTAAGCGCAAGTTACGACACTTGCCACAGGCGCTTCAAGAATATGAATAATTTAATCCTTTGCGACAGATACCTTGCTAGACCCATACGCCTAGATCTCCACCAGCACCCTAGCAACACCTTTGCCTTTCGCACCCATTCCAGCCGCTCCACCCCAGAACCTCTTCTAAGGTGGGGGTTCCCCAACCCTTCTTGCAGTGATCCAGCGCTGGACAAGCCAGTATCACATGCCTGACATCCTCTACTTGGTCCCCACATAATCCAAAGCCCTCCTCTCCACCTGTGATCTTTGCCATCCTCTGACTCGACTCCAGTGACCCAAACAGCTCTTGCCCGAAACAGCTTCATACCCCCGTTACGGGACTGTGTATGAATGCGTAATTGCATCCTGGGGCCTATCCTTCCACTTGTTTCTAAGGGTCCCTAACTAAGCCTGTTTATGGGCTCCACCAAAAACTGACGTCAGGAAACAATCCTTTCCCTTCCCAAATAAGAAAAAGAGATAGGCGGAGGAGGGGGCCTGTAACTCTTGTTTTGCAAAAGTTTCATTTCGGTATTTAATTATCGTTTGGGATTTCAATTAATTAGAGCAAAGTGAAAGCGACGGCGCTGTCAATATTCGATTAGTGAAGCTTCTCTCATTAACCACTCGAGGCAGCTTCGTCGCTAATCTCTATCAATTAACATCAATTGTTATCATCTTGAAAAATGACGTCAATAGTAAAGCAACGTAACGTGGAAGGAGGAGGAGGATGATGATGATACACTTTGTCAGACACCACTCTGGAAAGCCGGCGAATGCAGTCTACTGTAAGTGCCATTATCATCATCCTCTCTAGCCCTTTATGGGAGCGGCTGTAATGCGTTGGACACACCAGTTAAGCAACGCAACCCCAGCTAGTAATGGCATGGGTGACCTCTTGGGGAAAACTTGATTACTACTACCACCCTGACTTTTTTTTGGGTACTAGCAGTAGAGATCCCAAGAGGTCACCCTACGGCTGCGTCTCAGCTAGTATTAACATGGATGACCGCTCCGGAACACTGGGTACTGCTAATACCCAAAAATCGTCATAACAGCGTAGTGTCTGTGCAGACTCTGCATTAGAGCAGGGCAGTGGACGGGGCTGTAATAACCTTTGCAGTTGAAGGACCCTAAAACACCAACGAAGCAACCTAATCGTGTGGTGTACGATGGCATTTCCACGTAAAAGAACCCCCCTCTACTATGCAACCAGTAGAAATGGCAAAATTTCCAGGTGTTAGAGCTCGCCCTTTGGCGTCGGTGGAAGTCCCCAATGAATAATAGACCGACGATTAATAAGCATGGGGGGGGATTGCAGTTTTGGTCGGTAACCGGCTGCGGGAAACCATTGTCCAATAGATCACTCTTGAGTCCATGCAGTGAGAGACAAGATGGGTACCCGACCCTGCCATAGGCGGGAAAAGGGTTAGGAGTTGCTTTCCGTGTCTTTAAAGGATGATGGTGATGAAGGAATTCTGAACCGCCCGCCGCGGTGCCGTAGTAGTTAGCACGCTTGGCAACTGCGTCAGTAGTTCTAGGTTCGATACTGGACTGAGGTGGGTCGGCTTCTTTCGGGCGAGAGAGAGAGAGAGGCCGCGAGTGTGCCTTCTTTCGGATGAGAAGTAAAACCGAGGTCCCGTGTGGGTGTATCGATGGTACTTGCACGTAAAAGACCCCTCGCTTCTACGCAACGGGTAGATGAGGCAAACATTTCCAGGTTTAGGAGCTCGCCCCCTGGCGTCGCGTAGCATTCCCCAACGAACATTAGACCGACGATAAATAAGCGTAAGGGTGCAGCTTTGGTCGGCAACCGGCTGCAGAAAAAAAACTATGACCAATATATCGCCTTATGTCCATTCAGAGGGACAAGATGGGTACCCGACCCTGCCATAGGCGGGAAAAGGGTTAGGAGTTGCTTTTGGTGATGAAGGAATTCTGTGCTGCAGTTGTTGCTCTCTTGCAAGTCCCCATGTCGCATTCATTTGCCACACTCTCTCACACACACACCTGAGTTGTCATAAAAAGAAGTCTAGGAACTTATTGTTGCAAAGAGGGAGAGAGAGAGAGAAGAAAAGGGGAGACAAGGGATCTCGGTAGATCTAAGACATTCTCCTCAATCCCATTTCTGTTCCTTGAATCCCTGTGGGAGTTTCTCTTCCAAAGCCTTGCATCACGCAAAAATCATCATCGTCTTTGAATAAGCAATGATATGCAGAAGACAAGACAAAGGGAATGACTTGCAAGGAGGCACTTCCGTATACATAAAACCGTTAATTTATTAGCCCAGGCTTGAGGAGCTCATCATTCCACCCCAGGGCGACGATGACGACGAATATATATATAGAGAGAGAGGCATGCCTTGTGGAGGGAAAGGGTGTAAGGAATGGGAAAGAGAGCCTTGGGGACGAAAATTCTCAGAGGGGGGGGACAGAGAAAGAAAGGAGTAGAGGCAGTCAGTAGTAGTATAGTTAAGGGATCGATCGGTACCTCATCTTTCATACACTGCGAAACAAGCACATTCTTCAGATGCCTGCCCTGCCTTAGACGAAGATGATGAGCCCGTAGTTTCACTACAAGAAAAAAATTAATTTTGTCTCAAGAAATGCTGGATTTGAAGCGGACGGAAGTAGGCGTGGTTTTCGCATCAAATAGTCCACAAATATTGATTCTAAGGGATATATTAGATGGACGGGAGGAGGACCGATAATAAACTGTTTAAGGGCCACATATCAAGTGCACTACGGTGTTGCGTGGCATTCTGAATGCTTGTAGACTACATGACATCAACAGAAAAAAAAAAAAATTGGTACCAAGGGATGGTAGGGCGCAGGACGACGAAAAGTGGCATGGAGCGAGGAAAAATTACAGAGGCGATGAAGGAAGCAGGAGGGGTGTAGAGAAATTTGGCTGCTAGTCACTGTTTTTGAGGCATTTTATTAATCACTTGGTCACTTGTTTCTACTTTCCCTTGATGAACTCTAGGGCCGACAGGATGGAATTGGCCCTTGAGAAACGGCCACCCCCAAATATCAGCATCATAGCAGAGGAGGGTTATAAGGACCTAGGATACCCCAACTACGGGCATATGTTCGAGCCCTTCAACATTTAGATTAAAATCGCGGTATCAATCTTCGATCTTTTGCAGGTCCGTTGGCCTACCCGCCCGAATTTTTTTTTGTTTCGTTGGTGTTTTAGGATCCTTCAATTACAGGATCATTAGAGCCCCGTCCACTGAGTAGTTGTAAGGCAGAGACTGCACAGACACTACACTAATGCGACGAATTTGGGGTATCAGCGGCACCCAGTGTTCCCACGCGGCTACCCATGTCAGTACCCCTGTCAGGCCCCTGTCCCCACTGCTAGACAATTTCATGCAAAATGACCAAATACATGGCGCTCACGGCGAAATAATTTTTGGTGGTGGTACTCACTAGGCCACTATCAAAAGATCCAAATGGATACTATTTTCAGGCTTTTTAGTTAGTAGTGCGCTTTTTGAAGACTGGTTCACTTCAGAGAAAAGCAACTCCAAACCCTTTTCCAGCCTATGACAGGGTCGGTTACCCATCTTGTCACATCTATTGGACGGTGTTTTTCCGCAGCCGGCTTACGACCAAAGCTGCAATCCCTTTGCTTATTTGTCGTCGGCCTGTTGTTCGGTGGGGCACTCTAGTCACGCCAAGGGAGAGGGGCGCAAGCTCCTACATCTGGGAACTACATCTACTTCTTTGACGTCCAAATGCCATCGTCTACCACACGGGACCTCGGTTTTCCGCTCATCCCAAGGAAGGCACATTCGGCGCTTCTCTCTCCCTCTGTCTCTCTCGCCTGAAAGAAGCCAACCCACACCTGGAACTACAATTGTTGTTGTTGTTTTTTTGGTGTTTTAGGGCCCTTCAACTACAAGGTCATTAGATCCCCGTCCACAGCATAGTTCTTATGCAGAGACTGCCCAGACACTACACAAATGCGACGATTTTTGGCCACCCATGTCAGTACTAGTCTTGGGTTGCGCTGCTTAACTTCAGTGATCAGACGAGAACTGGTGTGTCCAACGCAATTCGCCGCTCCCACTGGAACTAGAGACGCAGTAAATCGTGCACGTGTTACTTACTCACTGCGCCACGGAGGTACTGTAGTTTGACTGGCTCTCTTCAAACTCAAAAATTGAAAGTGATCATCCTTTCTGCCTCTGATAAGACAATATACTGCTTAACTGTCATTGCTGCACATTTCTGGTAATAAAGGAAGGGAAATAAGGCAGGAGGAGGGCGGTCGAGCGCCATTGCTTCTACCTCGAGTTGGGTTCTTCCTCAAATTCTCGGCTGTTCATCAAAACGCCCTTTATCCTAGACTTCACTCGCTTTCTTCATTTCTTCAAGAAATTGATTTGAATCTTGAAAGGATTTTTATGAGGCTGGAAAAAATAATTTTTTTTTTTTTCACGTCGAAAAATTCGGCAACGCCGACGTCTGTGTTGCTCTCAGCAAGGAGAGAAAGAGAGTGACTTTAGCTGGCGATCGATCGGCGGTGTAGCAGCAATGGATTTAATAAAAGGGCCTTTTAGGGAGATAGAAAGAAAGAGAAATAGTGAGTAGGGTGAAGAAGATGGCGGGGGAAAAGAACTGAGATAGCAGAAAGCACGAAATTAGTATGGGGCGGTCAAGGTGAGTGGCAATTCTTTGAAGTTAAGCAACGCAACCCCAGCTAATACTAACATGGGTGGCCGCTTGGGAAAACTCGGTACTGCTAACACTCAATAATCGTCGCATGCAGTCTCTGCACTAGAACTATGCAGTAGTCCGGGCTCTAATGATCTTGTAGTTGAAGGGCCCTAAAACACCAACGAAACAAAAAAAACACATAGAAACAGTGAGATTGACCTTAAGAATGACCCCTGTCCATCCATATGCAGCACGTATAATAACTGTCATCATTCAGGTTCTGTGTTCCAGCAGCGCAGTAAGCTAACTAATACACTGATAACATTCACACGCAATTCCAGTGGTACTAATCGACCCTTCTCGATGGCGCAAGAGGTAGCGTGTTCCATGTTCGATACTGGATCGAGGGGGGGGGGGGGCGGTTGGATATTTTCGGGTGAGAGAGAGCACCTTCCTTCTGTCCCCCCTCCCTCCCAACATCTTCAACATTTTAACCATCAGTATTTTTCCTTGAAGTTACAGGACGTACTTGCCATTCGTGTTATGGGATGGGAATAGTGAAGATGGACTTTTGGAAAGCAAACGATCTAGTTATCATCGCAGTTTGTATAATGCCACTCCGTAAATAGACGAAGGTTCATTATCACGACCTAGCACAGTAATTCCTCAAAATTGCAGACATCAAATATTTCATAATATTCATGACATTTCGCACCCAGGCACAACAGTAACTCGGGAGCAGCTTATTGCACTCCACTGCTTCACAGGCATTAATGTACCACTGGTTCTCTCATTTTGTCATATCATCAATGGTAACCACAGACAGAGGTCGTCGTCAAATTGACTCACTATTATTCAGGACCGACGACGACAAATAAGCATAGGGGTTGCAGCTTTGGTCGGCAACCGGCTGTGGAAAAACACTATCCAATAGATCACCCTTGTATGCATTCAGAGGGACAAAATGAGTACCCGACCCTGCCATAGGCGGGAAAAGGGTTAGGAGTTGCGTTTGCCTTGTTATGGAGGATCAAAAATGGTCACGGCAGAAAATTCGGAATCATCGTGGCAACCATCTTTCAACCTCTTTAAGCCTGTTGTCCATTCTTTTCTGTCATCAACGTGTCACTCAAACTTCATAATCCAAATTTCCGCCTTGGATGTTGGTTGCTCTGGAATTGACAACTGAAATGCATGGCTAGAGTTTCACATCCGGGTTGGCTCTTGAATGAAGTTTAAAAAGACAGAAATGAGAACCGAGAGAGAAATGACAAGAGAGGCGTAAAATCGGCAGCAAGTCGCCCTACACTAACTGACAACAGGCCCTTTTCCTCCTTCCGGAGTTCCAATGTCTTCAAATTTAAATTGTCACCTGTGTCTATAGAAATGGAGTGAAAATTCATGTTTACAATTAGCTGAGGATTAGCCCTGGAAATTTGATAAGCGTGTTGTGAATAATAGCGGCACACAATGCCACTGGAATTTCACCTCATTCCTCTTAGTTGGAAGACCCTGAAGGGACTTTTATAGAGCCTGTAAGAAAGAAGGAAGAGGAGGAGGGGATAGAGAGAGAGAGCTATCCCGGAAACTTCCCCACAGATCGAACTTGTAATCATCACAAGCTCACAAGGAAGAAGCCGCCCTTGATTCTTGCTACCGCTAAATAACCAAAGTCGACTGGAGAGATGTGCTTGGGGAAGGGCGGTTGGGTTTTAGGAGGGTAGAAAGGCCCTTTCATCCCTTATCACCTCTAAGATTTCGTGTTTCTTTTGTTTGCCTTAATGGATACTGGGGGAAAAAGACGACGAATGGGGCTGGATTGATGGGTGATAGTACTTTTATTTCTGCAGTCGAGTAAAGTCGTTTTGCAGTAAATATTTGATGGGAATAACAGTGACGACGGAGAGAAATAAAACAAGAAGAGGAACGACAAGAACCAAGAGAGCAAGAGCAGCACCCAATCCTTCCTTGCTTCTTCTCTCTCCCCCCTTCACCAAACTAGAAATAATCCACATACAAAAAACACGGAGGAAGGATTTGAAGATTGTGAAGGTTCCCACCCCCGCACCTTAGTTTCTCACCCAAATGATACTAAGGACGGTTATCAATAATATGAAGGAGCAACTTAAGCTTCAAAAAAAAAAGTGCACCCCATAAAAAGAAAGCAGGACACCGTGTTACAGCAAAGAGATTTTGAAAAGGCCATTGAACGGATTGAAGGCACTATGGGCTCCGGGGTAAAGTGCTCAGCCCAGTATGATATCTGATCACTGAAGTTAAGCAACGCAATCCCAGCTAGTACTAGCATGGATGACCGCTTGGAGACACTGCGGGCGGTCATCCATGCTAGTACTAGCTGGAGTCTCGTTGCTTAACTTCAGTAATCCCACATCATACATGCCTTTCGGAAACACTGCGGGGCTCTAATGACCTTTGTAGTTGAAGGGCCCTAAAACACCAACGAAACGAAACCTGCATGATGTTAAAAGCTCAGACACACGATGGTGAACCTGCCATGTCCATTTTAGCCTGTCGCTGTCTCAAATTCTACCCTGGCTGTCCCATTTGGATTGTTGTTTGTGTCGTTGGTGCTGTAGGGCCCTTCACCTACAAAGGTCAATAGAGCCCCTTCCACTATGTAGTTCTAATTAGTGCAGTCTGCACCGACACTATTACGGCGATTTTTGGGTATTACCAGTACCCAGTGTTACCAAGCGGTCGCCCATGCTATTACTAGTCGGGTTAGTATGGTTTTGTTGGTGTTTCAGTGCCCTTCAACTGCAAGGTCATTAGAGCCCCGGCAACAGCATAGTTGTAGAGCAGAGATTGTACAGACACTACACTAATGCGACGATTATTGGGTATTAGCGGTACCCAGTTTTCCCAAGCGGCCACCCATGTTAGTACTAGCTGGGGCTGCGTTGCTTAACTTGAGTGGAGGCTGGAGTCACGCAAGGTTTTAGTATGCAAAAGGAAGCGCGTATTTTGCTATTGTATAATTTTCTAAAGTCGTTTAAAACGTTCTGTGACCCGCGTTTTTAAAATTTCAGAGCACATGTATGGTCAGTCAGTAGCACAAAAAGTCCTTATCTTGTTGGTCCCACGAGAGTCCGATAAACGACTCGATATTTTGTACGCAAACCACATGTCTACGTTGTTGACTTTAGCCAAATCCATTGGAATATATCTCTCTCCCCGAGGAAAACATCAACGCACTGCCGAATCGCTGATGGCGACGGAGCCTCCGTCAATATCACAAGATACCGAGGGGGGGGGGGCTCTCTCTCTCCCTTTACTCCCTTCTTATTATCCCTACACTCCTTCTTCTTATATTCTGCTGCTGTTACCCACTCTTTTCTCTCGGCCCTTACCCTCCACAAGGACAACATATTACCACATACAGATAAGGAAATCGCTTTACAAACAAAACAAGCGGCGGCATGGATGGGACTGTGGGTGCTGTTGAAGGATGGAATGTGTCCTTAAGGGTAGTGGTGATGGCTCTTCCTTGTGCGTAGACAATATGCGAGTTCAAGTGTGGATAATCGTCGTGTTTGTCCAGGAAAATGCGACGGCGTACTACGGGGTGTTCAAGTATGGACCGGGCGCTTTCGCTCCCTTGCTGCCCCCTCAAGTGGTTGACTGGTAGAAAAAAATCCTTATAAAAAATACCGCAACTTCTTTAGTTTGTCGTGAGATTGCACTTCTTCATATCACCTCACACTACACTTGCCTTATCATCATCATCATACCCTTATCCCGCCTGTGGCGGGGTCGGGTCTGCGGGTTCTAGCCCTCCACTCCTGTCTATCCCCCCACCAGGTTCCCGTCCACTCCGCACACCGCCATATCCTTACGAACGACCTGCTCCCACGTTAACTTCGGCCTCCCCCTCCCCCTGCCTCACACTACACTTGCCTTAATCCTTAAAAATAGCTCCTAATCCTTTTCCCACCAGTTGTTGTTGTTTGTTGGTGTTTTAGGGCCCTTCAACTACAAAGGTCATTAGAGCCCCGTCCACAGTGTAGTTCTTATGCAGAGACTGCACAGACACTACACTAATGTGACGATTTTGGGATATTAGCAGTACCCAGTTTTCCGGGATCACGTCAATTTGGCGTACATTTGTTCAAAATTGCAACTGTCAAAACCAGTGGCGGATCCAGGATTTTCGTCGGGGGGGGGAGGGTTGAGCTAAACCTCACATATTATGCAAATATAAGTTTAATGGGGGGAGGGGGTTGCAACCTCAAAAATCCCATCCTAGATCTGCGTGTGGTCATAACAGCCATTGCAACGGTCCCGTATAACACAGTTGAGTTTGTTTGTTTGTGTTTTAGGGCCCATCGACTTCAAAGGTCATTAGGGCCCTATAACACAGTTATGCAGGCATTCATTGTTCTATTACCTTGCAATGACTGTTATGACCGTTGCAATGCTGAACAAATTTGGGCACCCAAGAGTTCGATATGTACGCCAAATTGACTACGTCAAATTGCTATACGCCAAATTGACGTAGACCCCAGTTTTCCCAAGCGGCCACCCATATCAGTACTAGCTGGAGCTGCCCTGCTTAACTTCAGTGATCAGACGAGAACTGGTGTGTCCAACGCAATTCGCAGCTCCCTTGTCCCACCAGGACAGTATTTTTCTGCAGCCGGCTGCCGCCAACCTAATGTTGCAAACTGCTTATTTGTCGTCGGCATATTTTTATTCATTGGGGCACGTAAAAGAACCCTCTCTACTATGCAACGGATAGATGAGGCAAAAATTTTCAGGTGTAGGAGCTTGGCATTCCCCAACGAGCACTAGATCGACGATGAATAAGCGTAGGGGTGCAGCTTTGGCCAGCAACCGGCTGCAGGAAAAAAAAACTATGACCAATATATCGCCCTATGTCCATTCAGAGGGACAAGTTGGGTACCCGACCTTGCCATAGGCGGGAAAAGGGTTAGGAGTTGCTTTTGGGGCACTTTCCCTTCGTTCCAACCGACAACGCCAAGAGGCGAGCTCTTACACCTCAGAAATTTTGCCTGTTCTTCTCGTTACATAGTAGAGATCCTGCCTCGGCGGTGTAGTGTATAACGTGCTCGGTAACTGAGTCAGTGATTCTGGGTTCGATACTAGACCAAGGTGGGTTGACTTCTTTTAGGCGAGAGAGAGAGGTTCCAATTGCGCCATCCATCGGATTAGAAGTAAAATCGAGGTCCCGTGTGGTGTACGATGGCATTTGCACTTAAAAGAATCCTCTCTACTATGCAACGGGTAGATGAGGCAAAATTTCCAGGTGTAGGAGGTCGGTGGAGTGCCCCAACCAACAGTAGATCGATGATAAATAAACATCAGGGTTGCAGCTGTGGTCGACAACTGGCTATGAAAAAACGCTGTCCGGTAGATCACCCGTGTGTCCATTCAGAGCGACAACAGCACCCAACCGTGCCATAGGCGGGAAAAGAGTTAGTAGTTGTTAGTTGCTACTCGTTGCATAGTAGAGAGGGTTCTTTTACATGCATGTGGCATCGTACACACCACACGGGGCCACGGGTTTACATCCGGCCAGCCGACGGAAGGCGTACTGGCTGCCTCTTTCACTAACACGAAAAAAAAAGGCAATCCACCTCGATCGAGAATGGAACTACTGACGCTGTAGTCGAGCCACTCTATCTCCACCAGACGCCAGCTCCTACACCTGGAAATTTTTGCCTCATCTACCCGTTGCATAGTAGAGAGGGTTCTCTGACGTGTAACTGCCATCGCACACCACATGGGACCTCGGTTTTACTTCCCATCCAAAGGAAGGTGCACTCGGGGCATCTTTCTCGCCCTAAAAGAAGCGTACCCACCTCGGTCAACTATCAAACTTAGAACCACTGAAGCAGTTACCGAGTACGCAATCCCCTGTGCCACCGAGACGGGATTTGTCATCATCATACCCTGATCCCTCGTTTGGCAGGGTCAGGTCTGCGGGCTCTAGCCCTCCACCCCCGCCTATCTCCCACCAGGTCCCCGTCCACCCCACACACTAAAATATCTTTACGGGCAACCTGCTCCCACGTCTGCTTCGGTCTTCCCCTGCCTCGGGTGCCTCCAACCATCTGCATTCCTGAAATGGACCTGACGAGCTCATTCCCCCCCCTCTTCTCATTACGTGTCCATACCACCTCAACCTACTCTACCTCATTTTTTCCGCGATGTCCCCCACCCCCCCAGGTTATCTCTAATATATTCATTCCTAACACTATTAGCTCTCTACACCCCGCTCATCACCTCCAAGGTAAAAAAAAAATATCCAAAATATTTGGAATATATAACCTTCTCGAGGTGCCTTTCGCACTGACCCTGTCTCCAAGGGGTTGCTTCGGTTAGCATTTGTCCATACCACAGTCACCACATCCCTCCGATTTAGGTCTTGATCCCAACGCGAAAATTAGAGTCGGCGTCGTTGAATTACATGCCAACCTCAGCAAGCCGCCACGGACTTTTCTTGCGTCTTATTATCATAATCCCCGGCTTTCTCTCGTTCTTGCTTCCTGTCTTAATAACTAGCTTGTTTAATATTCGTGAATACTATCAAGTTTCACGATGCATCATTGGCATGCCAGGCCATGGTCGAACCCCTTCCCTCTCTCTACCATTTAGGACACTTTTTATTCCCCTCGTAATATCTGTGGCCTTACAATAATCATATTAGTGTACGAAATCTGTTTCCATTAATACTCCGTTAGACTACATTATACAAAAGTGAAAACCTCACGGTAGAGTTCCAAAAAAAAGGCCTCTTTTCAGGGATGGCAATAATAAACCCTTAGGATGACGCCATTACTTCCAGGCAGCGGCGAGTTGCGTTGGACACACCAGTTCTCGTCTGATCACTGAAGTTAAGCAACGCAAGCCCAGTTAGTACTGACATGGGTGGTCGCTCGGGAAAGCTGGGTACTACTAATACCCAATAATCGTCGCATTAGTGTGGTGTCTGTGTAGTCTATGCATTAGAACTATGCAGTGGACGGGTCTCTAATGACCTTGTAGTTGACGGGACCTTAAACACCAACGAACAAGAACAAGCCATTACTTCCACTGACCAAATTTCACACGTTCCACAGCATCCCGAAAATTATTTTCAATAGCATTTCTCATTAGAGCGCCTTCTACTGCATAGTTTTAGTGGGTCCCAGTTTTAGTGCATAATCTGCACAGAAACTACGCTGTTTACGACGATTTTTGGGTATCAGCGGTACCCAGTGTTCCCAAGCGGCCACCCATGTTAGTACTAACTGGGTTGTTGTTTATTCGTTGGTGTTTTAAGGCCCTTCAACTACAAGGTCACTAGACACCCCCCCCCCCCAATACGTAGTTCTAATGCAGAGACTGCACAGACACTACACTAATGCGACGATTTTGGGTATTAGCGGTACTCAGTATTCCCAAGCGGCCACCCATGTTAGTACTAGCTGGGGTTGGGTTGCTTGACTTCAACGCAATACTGCTCAGGTCGGTAAGGTACGTAAGCTTTGAGGTTGAAAAAAAGGCAGAACAAGGGTTAACTAAGCACAAGCAACCTTTAACCTTTTCCCCCGCCTATGACAAGGTCGGGTAACTACTGTATCTTGTCTCTGCATTCCCTCTGCTTGTGGATCGTCGGTCTATTGTATGCTGGGGCACTCCACTTGTTTGTCTGTTGGTGTTTTAGAGCCCTTCAACTCTAAGGTCATTAGAGCCCCGTCCACAGCATAGTTCTTATGCAGAGATAGCACACAGACACTACATTAATGCGACGATCTTTGGGTATTAGCAGTACCTAGTTTTCCCAAGCGGCCACCCATGTCAGTACTAGCTGGGGTTGCGCTGCTTAACTTCAGTGGTCGCCACGGAGACGGATCGTACATTGCGATACTAAAGGATGAACAAAAAAAAAATGTTGTTCATAAGTGACGTAAGGCAGCCGTTTATTTGCTGTTTAAAACGCCTAATGACACATGGCAACAACAACAAAAAAAAGATAACCACTTAAATCCATGCCTCCTCACGCCTTAATAACCAAACAAAAAGGAGGCCTTATTCTGTCCACAAATCACAACGGAACAAAAGTAACTGTTGGAATTCAGACGTGAAATATGATGGTGAATCGAGTTAGTCCTGGCAATTTAATTAATCAACAGATTTGTCAAGAACAAATTGGTGTACACCTACCTACCTATCTGTCTGCCTGCCTGTCCGCCCACTCGCTAGATTGCATGTCTACCCAAACAACCCCCGAACCTTTATCCCACCTATGGCAGGGTCGGGTACCTGTCTTGTCTCTCTGAATGGACACAAGGGTGATATATTGGACATTGGTTTTCCGAAGCCGGTTGCCATCTGAAAGAAGGCGCACTCCGGGCCTCTCCCTCTTTATCTCGCCCGAAAGAAAGGGAGCGGCTTACTGCGTTGGACACACCAGTTCTCGTCTGATCACTGGAGTTAAGCAACGCAGCCTCAGTTAGTACGGACATGGGTGACTGCTTGGGGAAAACTGAGTACTGCTAATACCCGAAAATCGTCACATTAGTGTTGTGTCTGTGCAGTCTCTGCATTAGAACTACACAATGGACGGCGTTCTAATGACCTTGTAGTTGAATGGCCCTAAAATACTAACCAACGCCCGAAAGAAGCCAACCCACCTCAGTGTTACCGAGCTTGCTACGCACTACGCCACCGAGGCGGGTTTTTGATTGCATGTCTACCCGTACAAAAAATCCCCAAAGAAATGGCTGACTTCCAGACAAATAACACGAGGTTGTTTGTGTCTGCTGGTGTCAGTAACACGTACAGACGACTTAAAATAAAACCATCCTGGGACTGAAGGAAAAGTTGTGGTTTCGCCAACAAACCCACCAACAGCAAGTAAACGCAAATTGCAAGATGAAGATGACGACGTCTTTCACAGAAAACAAGTCTAGCGCCCTTTATTTCTAAATTTAGGAAGATGAGAAATGGAGAAGTTTATGAATCATGTTAAGAGTGTGCGTCTTCGTTGGTGAGCAGGACCGGAGAAAGGAGGGGGATCTTTAAAAAAAAAAGTCTGTGTCCCTGTGTGACATCAAAGCCGTTGGAGAAACGAGGGGCAAAAAATCCGCTATTTTCATTGCCTAATAAAATTTTCACATCACCAATCAAAATAAACATCAAATGACTAGAATAGTAATTTATTCATGGGCCGACATTGGTTTCGGGATAGCTGTTATATTATTGACTGTTGTGGATATGGCCGGAAGGACAACGGGACAATCTTTCAGGAAAACAATGGAATGAAACTCACCAAACCTAAATTTAAATAGAAATGAAACCGACCATCTCCCCAAAAAGCTTGTGTATGACGACAATACCATGTCGCCATAGCAATGCCCCACTTGACGCAACAACCCATCTGGGTCAAGCAGGGGGTCGACTGGAGAACACCAGTCAGTCAAAAGCACCGAAAACTATTGGAAGCAATCACATTTACCCCGTCTACAATTTAACGTGTTAATATTCGTAGTTTACCGTCTCTGATTGCACCCAATCAGTGGCGTGCCAGTACAGTAGTATCTGACGCCTGTGTGCAAGACCTTATTTGACGCCCCTATCCCAGTCCTCTCGCCAAATACAAAATCGCTATATAAAACAAAAGTAACACTAATAATTTGGGGAAAAGTCATTGTGAATTGCACCTTTTATAGATGTTTGAGCAATGCAAATATTTTCTTCTCTCCTGACATCTTTGGGGCCTTTAATATCCTGGCGTCAGTGTGCGACGGACACATTGCACACTGTGCCAGCACCGCACTCTGCACCCAATGAGGAGAGAAGTAACAATTTGCACACAAAAGAAAATAATAGAATAGAAATAAAAAAGAAAAGAGATGTGTGCCTCTACTCACCATGGTATTATTCCAATAGATATCCAATGTATAGTTGAGTAAAAGTTTGGGACTCTTATTGATATGACTCAGAGCTAAATTGACAGCTGGTAAGACACCTCTACCGAGGCTTCCTTTACTTTCGTTCATATTGATTGGAAAGAATCCGCCAATATAGATGCAAGGATTTCGGCTTTGAGAACAGTAGCGTCCGGGATAAGTACTGGATTCGTAGGTTGTCCACGAGGCCCATGATATCCCACAAAGAGTTGCCAACACAAATGGGAACAACGGCATATTGCTCGTGAGATGAGCTTCTTTCCACTGGTCAAGATGATGATTTACACAAACATACTAAAGAGAGAGTGAGAGGGTAGGGAGAAGGAAAGGAGAGAGAGAGAGGGGGGGAAAAAAAGAGAGCGTCTACTTCGCCACCGAAATTGTGTAATAAAGTTTTTGTCCACGTTGATGAGTGTCTGCCGAATCACAACACACATGGTGATGGTTGCCCAAATACATACACGTATCTCTTAACCTGTTTGGTCGGCCGTTGAAATTCAATCTGTCGTCGAACGAGTGTGGATTTATCTAAGATGATAATAATCCATTTTGTTCAAATTACTACATATATACTTAGTTTATATAACAAATCCAATTTTTGGATATAGGATTACAGTCAGTAAGACCAGTTGAAGAATAGGGATTCTTAAAATGTCGCAGTCGTGTCGAAGAAAAGAAGAGATAAGAGAGTTGAGACAGATTTGTCGCTCGGTATACTCAGTACCGGTATACTCACTCACTTCACACACACAAACACTCACTCGTATATACAACTTAAAGAGAAAAATTGATAAATACGAGTGGCCTCCTCCGTTGTTTTTTAATCCCTCGACTGTGTTGAGAGAAGAAGAAGAAAAAAAAATGGTTAATTTTAGTGGTAACAGATAACTGAGTTCATTTCTCTACTTACACAAGTCAAAATTGAGTATCTTTTTTGACATAGTTATGACCAATCCAAGTGGACATTCGATTTTTGTACCGAAACATTGATAGCCGTAGTCATTTCAAAGCCCTCTTCTCCTTCTTCTTCCATACGATTATTCGTATCACGTCTATTGCTATATATGTTATTATTATTATTGTTACAGAATCGAAATTAGTTGGTGTTATCCGCGCCTGGGTGACAGTGAGATGAGAAGAGCCTATTTTTGCTTTCAATTGCGCTTATGAGTTTTGATAATATTAATTCCACAAGAACAAACAATTTTCAATTCAATTCGATCAGGGAGTTGACAAATGGAGAAACTAAATCTCAAAATCCCTCTCTGAGACATTAAGTTCCATTATTTTTATGAGCTCTGTGGGTTTTTTCTTTCTCTCTTACTCTCTTTTTTTTCCGAAATTTCAAACACTAATAATAATGATAAATATTGATTGCCAGTGCAATTTAAAACAAAATGTCGACTAAATATAAATGAAAGCGATGAATGTAGTAGTAGTTGTTGTTGTTGGAGAATGAAAATTTTGCGCGTCCCTCTCTTTGACGTTCGTTCTCTACCAACTTAGAACAACTTTCGAATCATTGATATTCGACAACAACTACTTCCGTTTGTCCATTAATTTGAAACGTTATCATATTATCGAAATTTGGTTCAAATGACCACCGACACAATACCTGATTATAACGATGTTGTCTCACACACAAACACTGAACGACGAGAATATTCAAACTTCACTTTAGACATTTGACTACCGGAGTTGTGACGATGATTCTTTTTTCTTTTCGTTCTATTCTTTGTGACTTTATGGCGCTCCCCCCAACCTTCAAAGAACGTAAAATTCGATTTCACGCATTCTCGGCACGCGCTAAAGTTCCAAATGGCGTTCGAAAACCGTGAATTAGAGCACCAGTCATTTCAACAAGAAATGAATAATATCGGTTACCGACAGCAGCACTATTAATATAATAATAATAATAATAACAGTAATAATAATAATAATGATAAATACTTATGTTGTCGCCGCCATCAGCGCACCACTGCTGCAGCCTTCGCCGCCGCCGTTGTAACAAAACCCCAACAATCAACGACAACAACCAAATAAGACGCGCGACGAGCATTAGAACGTGGTCCACGCGAAGCACGCGCTACCAGTTGCCGCGCTTTCTTCCGTCCAAGAGAAAGCGACGGAGCTGCCGATTTCTAGCCGTGTCAAGTGCGCCGGTGACGGCCGATAAGGGAAACATGACGGACGGGCACAAGCACACACGCAAACACCACACCGACTTAGCTGCGCAACTGGCGGCAATGCTCTGCTCCCCGTGCTCGCGATGCGCCAACTGGAAACGGCCGACGATGCTGCCGCTTCGCCGCAGTTTTATTGATCGAGAGCAGTACGGGGGAACAGCGGTGGCAGCGGCGGCGGTGGAAACGACGGCGACACCCACCCTGCAGTCGTCGACGCTCGCGTTTTCGTGAAGTGCCCTGACGAAAATATAAACTCAAGTGAGGGGCTGTTCCGTGAAGTCTTAGACTGACTGCCTTGCTATTATTGAATAGATAGGTGGCGGAAAATCCCGCCTCAGTGGCGCAGTGCTTATAGTGCTCGGTAACTGCATTAATGGTTCTAGGTTCGACACGGGCCCGAGGTGGTTTGGCTTCTTTCGGGCGATGCCCTGAGTGCGCCTTCCTTGCGATGAGAAGTAAAACTCAGGTCCCGTGTGGTGTACGATGGCATTTGCACGTCAAAGAACCCTCTCTACTATGCAACGCGTAGATGAGGCCAAACTCCCAGGTGTAAGAGCTCCGTGGAGTGCCCCAACCAACAGAATACCGACGATCAATAAGCATAGAGGTTGCAACTTTGGTCAGCGATGTCCAATCCATCACCCTTGTGTCCATTTAGCAGGACTAGACTGGTATCCGACCCTGCCTGAAACGGGAAGAGCGGCGAGTTGATATGGACATACGAGTTCTCGTCTGATCACTGAAGTTAAGCAACGAAAGCCCAGTTAATACTGACGTGGGTGGTCGCTCGGGAAAGCTGGGTACTGTTAATACCCAACAATCGTCGCATTGGTGTAGTGTCCGTGCAGTCTCTGCATAAGAACTATGCTGTGGACGGTGCTCTAATGACCTTGTAGTTGAAGGGCCCTAAAACACCAATAAACACCAACAAACCCTCTGATTGGACACTGGATGATATATTGGACGGTATTTTTCCGCAGCTGGCTGCCGACCAAAGCTGCAATCCCTATGCTTATTTATCGTCGATCTACCGTTGGTTGGGGCACTCCACCTTGGGGCTTCTACACCTGGAGAATTTTGCCTCGTTCACCGATCGCATAGTCGAAAGGGTCCTTTGGCGGGCAAATGCCATCGTACATCGTTTTTTACGGGACCTCGGTTTTACTTCTCATCGGAATGAAGGCACACTCGGGGCATCTCTCTCACCCGAAAGAAACCAACCTAGAGCTGCAGCCATGGTGGAGAGGAGAGAGGTAAAGATGGCAATGAGGACCGGTATCAAAACAAAAGGTCACATTTCATTGGAAGTGGCCATAGTGAAGAGGTGAGGAAAGAAGAGGTGTACAAAAGCAGAGAGGTGGAAACAGAAAAGGTTGTTTTCAAAGTGCGGTGACCACTGTTCAATGCCCCTTTTGTAGTTGCACCTCTTTTCACTAGGTGGCGCCAGCAAAAGAAAGTGGTTTCCTCACTGCTCCACCGTGGTCATGCGTTTCTCCGCTTTCATCGTTGCATATCGCTCCTGTTTCATTTCCTCTTTCCTTTCCGCGGAACCATGGCTGCAGCCTAACTCGGCCCAGTATCGAACCTAGCACCAGTGACGCAGTTACCGAGAATTCCACCCACGGCGCCACCGAGGCCAGTAATTTGATGCAACACCGTTTAGAGGAAAAACGGAGTTGTCTGTTTTTTTACAGGATTTGTTTTGATGTAACGCAGTTCAAATTGCTTTCTTTTAAAAAATAGTCTTCAAAATAAAAACCGTAACACAGCAAAGCCTTTTTAAATTGGTAGCAAGTGATAATAGAGAGCATCTCAATATTGGAATGCGCTGCCTTTATTATTTTAAAAAGTGTTTTCTGGGACCTTTTTTTCGGCGTGAAATCGGAATTTCGTGTAAGTATACGTGCCAATATTCACGTAAGATATTTCTGACAGTTAAAAGGTGTAATATTTCACTCAGGAACTGCGTCAGTAGTTCTAAGTTCGATACTGGGGCGGGCTGGCTTCTTTCGGGCGAGAAAGAGACTCCGAGTGCGCCTTCTTTCGGATGAGAAGTAAAACCGAGGTCCCGTGTGGTGTACGATGGCATTTGCCCGTCAAAGAACCCTTTCTACTATGCAACGGGTAAATGAGGCAAAATTTCCAAGTGTATGTTGTTGTTGTTTGTTGGTGTTTCAGGGCCCTTCAACTGCAAAGGTCATTAGAGCCCCGTCCACAGTATATATAGTTCTAATTCAGAGACTGCACAGAAACTACACTAATGCGACGATTTTTGGGTATTAGCAGTACCCAGTTTTCCCAAGCGGCCACCCATGTCAGTACTAGCTAGGGTTGCGCTGCTTAACTTCAGTGATCAGACGAAAACTGGTGTGTCCAACGCAATCCGCCGCTCCCATTCCAAGTGTAGGAGCCCGCCCCCTCCCTCCCGGCGTCTGGTAGAGGTGGAGTGCCCCAACCAACAGTAGACCGACGATCAATAAGCATAGGGGTGACAGCTTTGGTCGGCAACCGACTGTGGAAAAAGCATTGTCCAATAGATCGCCTTTGCGTCCATTCAGAGGGACACGATGGGCACGAGGGTCATCTAATGGATAATGTTTTTCCGCAGCCGGTTGGCTACCAAAGCTGCAACCCCTATGCGTGTTTATCGTCAGTCTACTGCCTGTTGGGGCACTCCACGTCCACCAGACGCGGAGCGGCGAATTGAGTTGGGCACACCAGTTCTCGTCTGATCACTGAAGTTAAGCAGCGCAACCCCAGCTAGTACTAAAATGGGTGGTCGCTTGGGAAAACTGGGTACTGCTAATACCCAAAAGTCGTCGCATTAGTGTAGTGTCTGTGCAGTCTCTGCATAACATCTATGCTGTGGAGGGGGCTCTAATGACCTTGTAGTTGAAGGGCCCTAAAGCACCAACAAACAACAAATCCACCAGACGCCAGGAGGGATGGGGGCGAGCTGGTACACCTAGGATTTTTTTTTCCTCAGCTATCCGTTGCCATAATAGACAGGGCCTTTTGACGTTCAAATGCCATCGGGAAATAGACGGGAGTGGAGGGCTAGAACCCGCAGAGCCGACCCCGCCACAGGCGGGATAAGGATATGAGGATGATGATGAAATGCCACCGTACACCACACGGGAAGGAGGCCCACTCAGGGAAACTCCCTCGCCTGAACAGAACTTAAGTTAGAACCGACGTGGGTGGTTGGTTGGGAACACTTGGTGCTGCTAATTTACTCACTCCTACTTCCCCCACTCGTACTCCCTCTCACCCGCGAACAGCTTCCTAATGGTCCACCCGTAATGGCTGCTTGGCCGACTCCCCCACCCATTGAGTGTAACAAACCGACTGACGAAAGAAGTTGTGGGAGCGGCGATTTGCGTTGGACACACCAGTTCTCGTCTGATCACTGAAGTTAAGCAACGTAAGCCCAGCTAGTACTGACATGGGTGGTCGCTCGGGAAAACTGGGTACTGCTAATACCCAATAATCGTCGCATTAGCATAGTGTCTTTGCAGTCTATGCATTAGAACTATGCTGTGGACGGGTCTCTAATGACCTTAAACAACAACAATACAAACGAAAGAAGCTAACTCACCTCGGCCAGTATCGAACCTAGACCACAGGCGCAGTTACCGAGTACGCTACCCACTGCTTCACCGAGGCGGGATTTTCGTGCAGTATGTTTTGCATGCATCATCCTAAGTTTTTATTAGTTTTGAACGAAGCTGAGCAAAAAGCAGAAGGTCAATTTGGTCTGAGAGTTAAGGTGTGTTAAATAAATTATTAGATGTTAGTTTTTCGATTACTAGAATCGATGGTAGCAACTCTCCAACGAGTCAATTTCAAGTGGGGATTTGAAGATGGTCGGTGTTTTATGAACCGCTCTTGCGTATGACTATCAGCGCCAGCTATTATTTAATGAGCTTGGCTGGAAATTAGTTATGCTTCTCTGTGTTTCTGATGTGAGGTTGATGAAGCGGAAGCTTTTTTGGTATCATTTTACCGTTGCAATTTTTATATTGCTATTATGGTGTCGTTTGAAAGCGACTTATTTAATCACTTCAACATATTGCTGGAGAGATTTCTTTTTTGCCCGTGTGCAGTTGTTGATGTTGAGTTGGTCTTTAGTCGAAGAATGAGCAAAATGGCGACCAAAATGGCTCAGGTCACCATTCCGACAATCAACAAACAGATGGTGTTTGAAAGTCGATTTGTATTTACCCTTTGATTCGAATGCTGCAAGCAGATAATGAAATATGTAATTCATTTTATTATTGAGCCATTTTCAGTCATATACTTATTAATTAATCTAAATTTGCTATAGGGCGAAGAGTGGATGTTTGTTGGCCATCGAGAGGTCCTGCTAAGACTAACATCGGCTAACTTGGTTGCTGTTGACGTAGGCTTCATTTTCTACACGTCTGGCTTCGTTTACAGTAATTATTCCATTATGCATTTGTCCTGTTAAGCGAATGATTTGATGAGTGTTTAGTTTTTGCCGAGAGTATTTCTCCTTCTCGGGCCTTTGGTTTTAATTTAACACATGATTAATTTCTTAATGGGATAATTATGAAAAAAAACATCAACACGAGAATCGGCTGTTTCGCGTCATAGATACAGTAAACGAGATTTATTTCCCTTACGTGTTCTAGTCTGACAATCAACCTATGGTAAGCTTTATACCGGATTTTGGTTAAGAAATAGAGGTATCTTACTTCTGAGAAACCTCTTCATCCTTACGTCTCTGTCTATGACTAAATTGGGAAGCAGACGAGTCTTAAACAGTCTTTTTTGTATTGGCAGCTGCTGATAAACGTCTTAACCTTAATCAATTGACTTTGATCACTACAGCATAACGATGATATTAATTGCTCAAATTGATATGGTACCACGGGATATATGTGTTTGGGAAGGGGGTGTCTTAAAAAAATCCGTCTGTTGATTATCCACGGCTGTTGTCTTTCAGCCTTTGAAGACTTTTGATTAGAGGTGGGAGAAGGTGTGAAGTGTTACAGTTACGCTGGACAATTTCTGAGATTTCTTTATATGAAAGGAGAGAAAAAAAGATCTAAAAATACTTTGTCAATGTGTTAGTTGGTCCTTAAATATATACCCAAGTTTCTTTTATATCACTGTATCGCTGAGATTATGTTATTATGTGTAAGGACAGGTGTATACCTCTTTCTTGCAAGAGTTCAAAAGCAGTATTTCCTTGGCCATGGCACTTAAAGACACGAACATACTTTCCTTTTGGTCCAAATTATCCTGGGAAATGACAGGTTTTTGTCAACTATAAAAGCTTACGCGTCATTCTTCTCGCTCTCCTTTTTTTGGTATTGATCCTGGTAAAAATGAGAAGATGTGTATGTACAGTAGGTGAAGAAAATGCACATCCGGAGATGACACTTCTTAGACAACGAGGAGAGTAAGGAACCTAGCAATTGTATGAAGGAGGGATATGCCAACCACGTCAAACGGTATCATTCAAAGTCAACATCTAAAAGTGAGAAGAAGAAGAAACAAGCCTGGTAAATGTTGGTGGTGAATTTCTGAGATGGCACTGTTGTCGGCAGTGGTGGCATACATAGGTGTTCGGTGACCCGGGAAGAGATTAGAATCTGACGCGACTGACAGCCTTTCTTAATAATTCCTTAGAATTATTATACTGCATATAGTCGCAGTGAGTTTCGTTTTTATAGACGTTTGTAATATGGTCTTATGATTGACTAACTTGAAATAGTAGCTGCAAATCTGCAGCCTTGTTGCTTCATTAAGTCCTATGCCATCTCAAAAAATAAATAATAAATTATTGGTTCACTTATAGAAACTCTGTCTAATGGTCGATGGTGGATCTGTTTACTGGACGTTGGTATAAAAAAAGTGAAAGCAAAGCTGAGTGAACTCATTACGGCTCTAATGGAAGAAAAAAAAATCACTGTAAGTACTTTTTGATCTCATCTACCAGCAAAGGTATGTTTCGATAGATATTAGCGAAGCTCATTTTAGTTGACATCATGATAATTATCGTGGTGGGCAATTTCAGCCACGAGGCTCTGACGTCCCCCTCTACTTGGATGTGGTCTCGGTGTTGCGTTTCAATTTGTGTGTGCGTGACATGGAAATCCATTCATGTCAACACTAGTCCAAAAGCATGGTTGTCAGGTATTTTTATATACCTAGTAATAACTACTCCCCTGGACTTTGTCTATTAACGTTCTCTCAGTTGGTGGAAAGGCCTCTGATAGAAGTCGTTTTACTTATTTACTTGATATTTTTCTCCTAAATTTCTTTGAAGATCTGACGTTTTGCTTAATTGCAGTTGACGATTAAATGATGACGACTTGAATCAACAGCAGTAGGGTGTTGCGCCATCTAACGGTGCCATTCAGGCGTGAAAGTGCATCAACTACAAGCAGAAAAAGCAAGAGGGAGGGACGACATACAAGAGGAAATGTGCACCAAAGTTATCATTTGTTGTTAAAACTGTAATCAAGCGGTAATCGTGTTAAGCTTTTAGTTGTTTATACTAGTAGTGCTTCTTAACGCGACCATTGCTTTAACTCGCCTAGGATCAAGTCCCGGTGATAACACCGCTATCGTGTTTTCTTCAAGGCTCACGACTGGTCCTTAAACTAGATCGTGTGTTGAACGCAGTGCCATCTTAACGCATAGGGCCACTGGGCACTTGCCCCAGGGTCTTATGCTAATCTGTGTTTGTCAAGTGACAATTTACATATATTATTTCTGCGAGTAGTTGTCGTAATGGCACCAGTACACTGCTTTGCCCAGGGGTCCAGAATGCTGCTAAGATGGCAGTGGTTGAACGGTGATCCCCATCTAGGGCCGATCTTGAAGCTCCATTCCCCGGAGGCAGAACTCCACCGATTTTCGGGTGAAGAGTACAAGTGAGGTCGTTTTTCCTTTCGGTCCCTGTTTTACTAAGTAGGGTTAACTTATGCACCCTACTAATGACTCAGTCGTTTCAAACAAAACAAAAAAAAAAACTTAAATAAACTGCAGACTAACAAGGCGGCATTATTGCCGACTGTTGACCACATAGGTCATCTGGAATTCTTGATAAAACGGATCTAGGACGTAATCGATATTGGTGCAGTGACAGTTTTTGTTGTGAAAAAGTAAAAATGTAAGTCTGACGCTTTCTTGTTGTCGTCCCCCATTCCCCTTTTTGCAGTAAACGGCGGTGGTAATCGCAAACGACCCCTTTTTATAGAAGCTGGTTGATCAGCGCAAGATGGACACCGAGAGGATTTCGATTCATCATTTTAGAGACTAAATGTAAACGGAATGTCAAATGTCAAAGAAAAAAAGTAACTGCAGTTTCCTTTCAACAGAATGTGCTATTTTCTTAGTGAGTAGCAAACGTTGCGTTTGTAAAAACAATATTGGTATTAAGTGGATGTCGTCGGGTGGTTTCTCCGTCTCCGTTGTTGACGTCACATCAGTGGCTGCGGCAATCCGTTGTTGCATTTTACAATTTGCTTCCTAGCGCCTTCTTTTGCCCTTTTTTTCTTCGTTTCGTCTTCCAGGCCGTTTCTTTAAGAAAACACCACGTTATCGGGAACATACGGTGTTGTTTAGACTCCTGCAAAGAAAAAGCGGCTATTAACCTTTCCCTCCGCCTCTGGCAGGGTCGGTTACCCATCTTATATCTCGGAATGGACACACTGGTGGTATGTTGACCGGTATTTTTCCACAGCTGACTGCTGACCGAAGCTGCAATCACCAATGTTTATTTATCGTCGGTCTGCTGTTCGTTGGGGCACTCCACCAAGCTCCTACACCTGGTAATCTTGCCTCATCTAACGGTTGCATAATAGCGCCTTGGTGGCGCAGTGGGTAGCACGCTCGGTAACTGCGATACTGGACCGAGGTGGGTTGGCGTCTTTCGGGCAGGAGACAGGCCCCCGAGTGCGCCGCCTTTCGGTTGAGAAGTAAAACCGAGGTCACGTGGGATGTACGATGGCATTTGCACCTAAAATAACTCTCGCTACTATGCAACTGGTAGAGGAGGCAAGTATTTCCAGGTGTAGGAACTCGCCCTTCCCCAGGCGACGATGGAATGCCCCAACGTATAGTAGACCGACGCCGACGTTAAATAAGTAGGCCTATAGGGATTGCGGCTTTGGTCTGCAACCAGTTGTGGAAAAATACTCTCTTGTGACCGTTCAGAGGGACAAGATGGGTACCTGACCCAGCCATAGGCAGGAAGTGGGTTAGGAGTTGCTTTTGCTAACCGTTGCATGGTAGAGAGGGTTCATTTACCACGTGCACCTCACGGAACCTCGGTTTTACTTGCCATCCGAAGGCGCACTTGGAGATTTCTCTTTCGCTTGAAGGAGCAATCCGTCTCGAACCTGAAACCGCTGACAATGAATTGACCGCGGCGCCCACTGCACCTCTTTTTACGTTAGTGACCATTTGGTTTAGTAATCATATTGATGATTTGTACCGGCCCCCTACTTTTTACTCGTATAACCCGGAAGCACTCAATTTGATTAATGTAATGGAATTATTTTATGGTTAAAACTTTGCTACATTCAACATTTGGAACAGCCATACCCAACCCAGTAATTTTATCACTGGTGTTAAGAGGGTCCTCTTTTTAACCCCTTTCAAAAGTTGAATGTATGTGACGTGTGGCGCTATTATGCAGGTTTGTTGCTCTACTGCTATTTCTGTTTTGGTCATTTTCATTGATTTTTAGATTGTCTTTTTTTACCCCCGTCCTCTTCGTCCTTTTCCTCATCTTCCACTCATCGGCATCAACGGAATGATGATGTGAAATGGCCAAAGTCGGATGACCAACAGACATATGGCTGTTCGGAGGTTGGTGTGAGGTTGTGAATATCAAAATGGAGAAAGAAACCATAAGGATGATTTTTCAAACTCTGACTGGACCACTCTCGGCCACTTTCCTTATCATTTTTATTTGCCTTTTTCAGAATGTAGGTCAAGGAAGCAATATTCGGGTGAAGAAAGGACTTGTAGTTGCTTCTGATGTCAGCATCCAACTTTTGGTGAACTAGGTAATGCTGCATATTAAGGGGGGGAGCGAGCCCATTTCCGCTAAAGGAAGACGAAGGACGCGAGATCATTCTCTGACATTGGAGTGGAACCACAAAGAAAACTGCATTTGACAATGGTCGTTGAGGGAATTGAACTCATCATCACCACATCGCTCCATTCTGCCATATACAGTATATAAGGCTAGTGGCGAACCAATTTGTAGTGTAGTGGTTTGGTCGCACTTCGATGGCTATTTAAACCAGGGTATTGAGAAATGGAATCTGACAACGATCCGAAGGCCAGTTCTTGGTAAATATGTATCCATTGTTAGTTTTCACGTTGGATTTGCACTTCATTGACGTCTTTCTGATATCATTGCAGACCAAACCTTCATTTTCTGTTGACGTTCCAGTTTGTGGTTGAATAAGAAAAAAGTGCGACACTTGAGACTGGTCCATTAGTGTTGGGGTCCATCTTTTTCGTTAAACCCTTGAGTACTTTCCAGAAGCAAGCAACTTCTAACTCCTTTCCCGCCTATGGCAGGGTCGGATCTTGTCCCGCTGAATGGGCACAAGGGTGATAAATTGGACTGTTTTTCCGCAGCCGGTTGCCGACCAAAATTGCTACCCCGGACTACTGTTGGTTGGGGCACTCCACCGAGCTCCTACACCTGGAAATTTTTGCGTCATCTACCCGTTGTATAGTAGAGAGGGTTCTTTGACGTGTAAATGCCATCGTACGCCAAACGGGACCTCGGTTTTACTTCTCATCCGAAGGAAGGCGCATTCGGGGCCTCTCTCTCTCGCCCGATAAAAGTTGGTCCAGTATCGAAAATGGAACTGCTGGCCCAGTAAATCGAGCACCCTACCTACCCCGACACCGAGGTGGGTCTGTCATAGACGGGAACACGTGAGATGAGGAGAGGTAGGGAAGTTGATACGTACGTTAGGTTTAGACAGGGTTTGGTCTGAGGTTTCATTCACCTTTGTTCCTGGGGTCCCGAAGGGCCACTTTATTTACCGTAGATGGTAATATTTAACCATCTTGAACGAAAATGTGACGGCAATCGGGGCTCGTCGCTTTTCTTAATGTTCAGTGGGGAGAGGGCAGGAGAATGCGCAGGATGAAGAAGACAAGGTGTCCCCCTCCTTCCCCCGCTCCTCATTCGTATATATTGATAAACAGCGTCCTATTTACCGATGACCACAAAGACCTAGGTGAGAAGAGAGAACCTTTCATTTTCGCGGTAATAACCGGTTATTTATGAGGCCAAGGATTTAAATGATTAACCAAAATTGCCAAAGACGACGTGTTGCCCATCAACGCATCGCCATTAAATATTAACCACCTTCGTAAATCAACTTCCAAGAGCAACTTGGTACATTTTAGTTTTACTCATCCCTACTACAGGAAGTAGAAAGTTATTCTTTCTTTAACATCTCCAAACGTCAAACTAATTCAAGTGCTCCTTCCGGAAATTATTCGACCCGCCTCGGTGGCGGTGTGGGTACATGCTCGGTACTGCGTCAGTGGTTCTAGGTTCGATACTGGACGGATGGGGGTTGGCTTCTTTCCTCGGGCGAGAGAGGCCCCGAGTGCGCCTTACCTTAGGGATGAGCACAGGCAGCTCATGGAGCAGGCAAACCTAGGTGGCAAATTTCATAGGGGCGGCCAAATTACAGAGGTACCTCCTTACGGTCTATCGGTCATTTTAAATGTTTATAGTCCTGGGGTTACCAAACTTCTCTGATTGGTGGGGTCTTTTCTAAATGTTGGCTTTCTAGAAGCGCCTTGCTGCAGAGCCTTAGCATTGCATTGGCACAAATGCCAAGGGCTTGATGGACGCTCGGACAATTTAGAACTGCAATAAATGTAATGGGGGGCGGCGACTGACCCACTTGCCTAGGGCGCCTGAAGCTCACGAGCCGGGCCTGGGGATGAGAAGTAAAACCGAGCCCCCCATATGGTGTACGATGGCATTTGCACGTCAAGGAACCCTCTCTACAAGGACCCTCTCCCGATCTTCTTTACCACGGAGAAGCGAAGAGCGTCCGTCTATCGACTAGATCACAATTCCACGTAATCAATAGACTGAAAGCAGTGCCAAAGGCCAGCGTCGACGGGCCGCCGTCACCTTTCCACGCATGCGTCCCATTGCTGTAAAAGTGAAGTCTAAAATATTTAAAATTAACAATGCCGTTGCGGAAGTGATGGGTAACGTTGAGGTGAGGGAGGGGGAACTAAGAGACACCTCTCGGGTAAACGGATCGAGGTTTCGAGAACGGAGCTGGTTGACGAAGCGTGACTAGAATTTAAAAGACTAAAATGGATTTACAAGGGTTCCGTTGGAGCGCTTTAAAAGCCCTCGCCGAAGCGTGATCCTCATCGAAATGGCCTTTTAACGAAATCAGACTCCGTCCTTTACATTTGTCTTTCCGCTGTAGTCGGAGGGCGAGGGGTGACTTTTGTTCAATTTGGATGTTAAGGGATATATTTACATTCTGAACGCATTGTTAGCTTTCCAGACATGTGCCTTTATTAGCATTCTATCGAACGCCTTGTGATCCTGATTGTAGGAGGCAGGCGTGCTCTTGTACCAAATCTGATTTTTTTTTTATATTTTAAAAGGACTGGTGATCTTTGAAACTAAAACGTACTTCATTTACCATGTCTTAAAAACAAAACTATTTCCAGGGTAGGTCACGGGAGAGAATGGATGACATCCATCCAGGATTTGATCAAAGGGGCACTTTTAAGAACTTCTAACCAGCACATCTCATGACAATTTCGTTCCTCACTATGCACAAACACCAGAAGTGACAAACTAAACCCTCAACAGACCTCCACAGTGTAACGTGACTAGATCTTATATCGTGATTCTGTCCCACGACTGTTTTGACAGTCCTGTGGGGGAGGGGTGCACTCCGAAAATTCACATATTCTATTTCACGTCCAGGGAATAGGGAATGGTCGAGTGACTCTAGCCAGAAGTGAATGCCGATCCACCTATGGACATGTGCATTATCATGGGCAACGGCACGAAAAGGGCCGGGAGCGGCAAATTGCGTTGGACACACCAGTCCTCGTCTGATCACTGAAGTTAAGCAACGCAATCACATGGGTAGCCGCTTGGGAAAACTGGGTACCGCTAGTATCCAAAAATCGTCGCATTAGTGTAGTGTCTGTGCAGTCTCTGCATAAGAGCTATGCTATGGACGGGGCTCTAATGACCTTGTAGGTGAAGGGCCCTAAAACGCCAACTAACAAGCGAAAAGGGCCTCACTCGCATAAGAGCAACAGACCAGTACTAGGAGAATGGGGTAACTGCCTATCAATTTCGACACGTGTAGGTGATGCAGTGGGTAGCACGCTCGGTAAGTTCTGGGTTCGATACTGGACCGAGATGGGTTGGCTTCTTTCGAGCGAGAGAAAGAGAGTAAAATCGAGGTCCCGTGCGGTGCACGATGGCATTTACATGTAAGAGAACCCTCCCTACTATGCAATGGGTAGATGAGGCAAATATCCAGGTGTAGGAGCTCTCCCCCCGTCGTCAGTGGAATGCCCCAACGAACAGTAGACCGACGATAAATAACCATAGGGGTTGCGACGTTGGTCGGCAACCGGCTGTGGAAAAGCACTGTCCACTATTCGCCCTTGTGTCCATTCAGAGGGACAAGATGGGTACCCGTCCGTGTCATAGGAGGGAAAAGGGTTAGGAGTTGCTTTTGCTCTGAAGGTGATAAAAAGTGTCAGACAGGGTTGTAGTATTTGATCGACAGCTAGTTGTCCAGGGATCCCTTTATCGGGTTTATTCTCGCACCCGTGGCATTTTTTCTCGACCACTTTATCCTTCATTTGTAGCATCTAATTTATCCCGTCTGTTTCCGCGTGGGTTCCTGAGCTCATGGGTACCCGACTCTGTTAACGTAAAAGCAACTCCTAACGCCTTTTCCTGCCTATGGCAGGGTCGGTACCCATGTTGTCCTTCTGAATTGACACAAGGGTGATATTTTGGAGGGGTTTTTTTCGCAGCGGGCTGCCCGACCACAGCTTCAATTCCTGTGGGGTTATCTAATAGATTTCGATGTCTCTGCGGATCCAGTGGCGGTGGCTCTCTCTCGTGGTTACAATTGGTGTGACTTTTTGGGTAGTTTTAAGGACCGCTAGATATGGACCAAGTTGTCTCTCTTTATTTCGATAGGTTGTTCATTTTGGGGGCAAAGGTTGTTACCTCATCGAAAGAAGCAATTAAATTATTACTTGTAAGATGAGGTATGTGACTCATTTCCATATTTTTAAGGACCTCTGCACAATGAAGAAGAAAAATCGATGGACGCAATCAACTCATTAAGTAAAAAGCAGCGTCGTCACCTCCACCTACCTGTCTTAGATGCCCCATCTTCTGTTCACCCTGATCCCCCCTTTCTTCTTTGGGGTTTCTTCTGATGCGTTGCTTTTCCACTTGCAAGTGGGTATGGTGAGCTCTGTCAGTTCCTCTCTTATTTGCCCCAATCCCTGATCCCTCATTGTGTATTACCTTCCCCCATCTCTCTCGCTCTCTTCTACGTCTTTTCAAAGACCATTTTGTGTCTCAGTGCAATCCTCTCACTGCTAAGGGCTTGTGGGCGAGAGTGAGATGGTGACGTCATAGGTTGTTAGGACTGAGAAATGAGGCGAGAGAGAAAGAGAGGTTGTAATTTTATCAAATTCAATTTGTTTCACCATTTTCTCTAATGAAAATGGGGATTTTGTAATAAGGACCTGTGTATACGGGTCATTTACCAATCCCTGACTTCCTTAACTTTGCATGATACTATGAGAGAGGGAAGGGGGGGGCTTTTATATATTTCGGTGGAAGAGAGGGGCAGGGTAGGAGCGAGGAAAGGGCGAAATAGGGAACTGTGTACATTGTTATGTCTTTGATTCTTACAGATCGATGAGGCGTTGAAACGGCAGAGGTGGCAGTTTAGAGAAAGAGAGCCTGAGTGGTGCTCAGCCCGAGATACCCTGTGTACCTCTGACACGCAGCTGTTTACCCCAAAGTTGTGTCTGATGATGGGAGCGGCTTATTGCGTTGGACACACCAGTTCTCGTCTGATCACTCAAGTCAAGCAACCCAAGCCCAGCTTGTACTGACATGGATGGCTGCTTAAGGACACTCGGTGTACAATCGTCGCATTAGTGTAGTGTCTGTGCAGGCTCTGCTTTTTCAACTACGTAGTGGACGGGGCTCTAATGACCTTGTAGTTGAAGGGCCCTAAAACACAACAACAACAGCGACATCTAGGCGTCCAAACAAAAAGAAACGGAAACTACGACGCGCCCTACACTATGATATAGAATGTTGAGGCCGCCATTTTGTGTTCTTTTTCCTGTCACGTTCTTAGAATTGTATTCTAATAAAATCATGAAGCGAAATTTGGATTTTCTGCGAAGCAAACGTGGTATGTCTTGACTTTATTAGCCGTGATAAATGTAGATTGATGTCAATCATTATTAACTGACAAGAAAAACAATATGTGTGTGTAAAATATTTAAGAGTTCATTATGATTGGAGGTGAGGTTAACACGTCAACCTGTTGAAAACAGCGGTCCTTCTTCGGTCTTCCGTCAAAATGATTGCCACCAGTCTCTTTTACTTTTATAGTAAAACTGTTTTCTCTTCCAATCAGGTGTTGTTGTGCTCACCTGTGTAGGAACCGAACCGTCTTGTCGCCACCTTGACAAGTCATTAGCACTAGCTGCGGTCATTTATTGTCCTTAAAAAACGATCGTTCATTGTAAAGCAACTCCTATGGCAAGGTTGGGGAACCCATCTTGTCCCTCTTAATGGACACAAGGCTGATCTATTGGACGGTGTTTTTCCGCAGTCGGTTGTCTCTGTCTCTCTCTTTTGTGGTATTTGACTATTAATTTTGGAGTACAATGGCACTAATAATACCAATAAAGGCTTGTTGAATCGGGAAGGAACTAACCTGCCATTTCCAATAATAGAGCCTACACTGGTAACATCAACGATGCCTTTAAAGACCCGCAGTACTGCCGTTTGACGAAATGGGCACTTTGGAGGTGAGTGGAAGAAGAGTGTAGGAGATGCAAACCACCCGGTCAGTATGATGAGGTAGACAGTTGCCTTAGTGTCACAATGTCGTAATTAAGCTTTCGCTGCATTTTGCATCGTTGGAATTTAAGAAATGGCCCTAGTTGCTGACATTTTATAGGCTTGCAAGATTTGGCCTGGTTGCTGAAGGATCAACGGCATCTAGCGATCACATGACGAAGTCCATTGTAACGTCCCAGTTGCTCTTGTGTTTGCTTAACGGTGGAATGGAACGTTAATGCATTGGTGACTGTTACTTCCTAGGGGTGACCCCTGAGCCGAAATGGAAAGGGGTTGTTGACATGTACACAACTACACCACATTGAAATTCATGATGAAACTATATTTCTAATACGGGTAGCTATGGACTACAAATTGATTTTTCCGCATCTCACTTGGAACCTGGTAGAAATGATTGGGCTGACGACAAAATCAGGTGTTGGTGAGTCGCATTTGGTGTTTGGGGTATGACCAACAGAAACATGTGTAGAATTTTCAGAATTTTGAAGATGCTGGACTACATCGTGTATGCATAATTATTAAAGTACTCAACGTGTCCTTGCGAGAAATTTGAATTGGTCGTCAGCATTGTGTGATATCCACCTCGGTGGCACGCTAGGTACGATACTGGACTAAGGTGTGTTGGTTTCTTTCAGGCGAGAGAGAGACGTCCCGTTTGCACTTTCTTTTGAATGAGAAGTAAAATCGAGGTCCCATGTGGTGGATGATGGCATTTGCACGGTAAAGAACCTTGTGCACTATTCAAAAATTCCAAGATTCAAAAATTCCGAAAATTAAAAAATTTCCCAAAATTCAAAAAGTCAAAAATTCCCAAAATTCAAAAAAGTCAAAAATTCCCAAAATTCAAAAA
>JAAFCE010006949.1:25707764-25752017 GCA_013389805.1 Trigoniulus corallinus | reverse complement strand
TGGATTTTTTAATCCTTGGGAACTTTTGAATTTTGGGGATTTTTGACTTTTTGGATTTTTGAATTTTCGGGATTTTTGACTTTTTGGAATTTTTTGAATTTTTCGAATTTTTGACTTTTTGGATTTTTTGAACCTTGGGAACTGCTGAATTTTGGGGATTTTTGACCTTCTGAAATTTTTGACTTTTTGGAATTGTGGAATTTTTTGAATTTTGGGGATTTTTGACTGTTTGGAATTTTTGACGTTTTGGATTTTTTGAATCTTGCGAAATTTTTGAATTTTGGGAATTTTTGACTTCTTGTAATTTTTTGCTGTTTGGAAATTTTCGAATTTTTGGAATTTAGGAATGTTTTTGAATCTTGGGAATTTTTGAATTTTTTGCATTTTCGGAATTTGCGACTTTTTGGAATTTTGCAATTTTTTAAATTTGTGAATTTTGAATTTGGGAAACTTTTGTAATTTTGGGAATTTTTGACTGGTTAGAATTTTTGAACTTTTTGAATCTTTGACTTTTTAGAATTTTTACGTTAGAGGTAGCTTGGGGGTGGGGGACATTGTGGAAAAGATGCGGGAGAGGCGGTTGAGGTGGTATGGGCATGCGATGAGAAGAGGGGAGGAGGAGCTCATTAGGTCCATTATGGGTATGCATGTGATTGGGGGCTCCAGGGGTAGGGGAAGACCAAAACGGACGTGGGAGCAGGTGGTGCAGAGGGACATGGTGACATGCGGGGTGGCGAGGGACCTGGTGGGGGATAGGCGGGAGTGGAGGTTAAGAACCTGCAGACCCGACCCTGCCACTGGCGGGAGGAGGGTTCGATGATGATGATGATGATGACTTTTTAGAATTTTTGGAATCCGGAACTTTTTGACATTTTTGAATTGATTGAAGGGAAGTTTTATAGGACAGTTGTTAGGCCTGATACGCAATTTGGATTAGACTGATTGGGGTAGAGAGGAAGAGCCACGTCATTAGAATACAAGTAGCCGAGATGCGAATGTTGCGATGTATGACTGGGGTGTCAAGAGCTGATAGATCCTAATGAGTACATTAGATGTACCCTGGGGTGGGGGACACGGCGGAAAAAAATGAAAGAGAGTAGGTTGAGGTGGTACGGACACGTAATGAGGAAAGTAGAGGAGGAGCTCATTAGTTCCACTTCAGGAATGCAGGTGGTTGGAAGCACCCGGTTCAGGGGAAGACCAAAGTAGACGTGGGAGCAGGTTGTCTGTAAGGATATCGTAGTGTGTGTGGGGAGGGGTGTACCGGAACCTGGACGGATAGACGGGAGTGGAAGGCTAGAATCCACAAACCAGACCCTGGCGCAGGCGGTATATGGGTATAATGCTGATTAGTCATTGCACAATAGAGAAATTTCTTTTACCTACAAGTGACGTCGTTACCATACTTTTCCATCTGGAGGATGACCCTTCCTTTTACCAAAGAAATGCATACGAACCTCTCGTTCCAGCATCGGACCTGGAATTAGCGACTTTGCATCACCTCGAAGACATTAAATGGTTGAAAAGAACTGGTAGAAGGCAGATGGTGAAAGCGCCTTGGCTGTGTTTTGGTTTCGTTCTCGACGTCAATGAGGGCAAATTGTGACTTGGGTATTGTATGATCCGTTATCAATAATTAGTAACTTTATCAATTTGATATTCACGATGCCTGGTAGTAGATCAATCGATGAACCTGCACGGAAGATATTTATTAAAGATTTGGACACATTGGATACCAATTGCTTAATCTGGATTCAAGGTTATATTACTGATGTACGTCAATTGTTATATGAACGCGAAAGCCATTCATATTACTCCTTAATTATTACCTCACCTCTGCAGTAATTTCAGTGCGTCTAAATTGCCAAACTACCTGTGGAGTAGAAAAAACATTACCCCGTTTTTCTTTAATGCTTTTTTTTTAGTGTAGTGCAGCAGAGCCGACGTTATTTATTAATGATGGAACTGGAGGAGTTGAAGTACAGTCTTACACCAAAGCTCCAGGTGACTTGAGTTGGATTCATAAAGGTCAGTTTGTTGAATTTTCCTCTTGAAGATCTACTTAGCCATACTGCATCCTCATTTCAATTTTTAGGCAAATATTGTATGGTGATTGGTTTCGTACAGCGAATGAGCCACCTATACATCGAGACGGTGAAACTTACAGATTTATCTCGCAACGACATAATGGAATTCATGTGGCAAGTTGAAGTGAAAGATATGATGAACTTGGATAATTTAAAAAAGGGTAGTTGATATTGAAACCTGTATGTTACTCATTATGCTGCGTGTGCTTCTTCATGCACCGAATACCTCATTTTGAAAATGATTTATATATGCACGCATAATTATTAACCACCTGCTCTGCGCTTACCTGTTACCATATTCCATAACAGTCCCACAAGACACTATTGCATTCCTCGGATTGTGCAAAGTAAACCAAGCTCCTGACGGTTTCAGATTTAACGGCAAAATTCGATTAAATTGATTTGGGTAGGGTGAAGGGTAGCAAGTGGTTAGAGTAGAGGTTGTTTGTTATATTTAAACGCAAAGTTGGTTAACTAACGACGCGATGGTGAAGAGACAACACTAATAAGAATCATTAATCCTGCTGTCCACTCACCCAAACACTTGTACCATACAAATGTAAAATATGTCAAATATTACACCTCAGTATTCCTCGCTGGGCCGTAAGGCACAAAAGAGATAAACTCAAAGTATTACATGATATTTTTTTCCGTTTTCTTGTATTTTATTCCTGATAGTGTACATTGTCATACCAATTGACGAGTCCACTTTTGTTCGTATGTTGTCAGGTCATAAGCAATAAAGCAAAACCGTTCGTTACTTTACAATTATTACGATGGTTGTCTTTAGTTATAAAAATATATGTATATTTATATACACACACACACAAATGTTAAAGAATCGTATAAAATAGTTGTTAAATCTCTGCTCACGAAACCTTGAGAATGGAATTACAACTTGATGAAACGGAATAACATAACACCCTGGGAGACATGATGGAGACACGGCACGCTTTGCTGAAATTACACAACTTGCATCACCTTTCAAACAAATTAATTCTCAAAGAAAGCAGAATTTTTACAGGTAACTCATTTGAGGTGGAATGCGAATCAAGTTATACATATATATAGAGAGAGAGAGAGCGAGACCCTAACAAACTTGTCGATTTAAAACAAGTTGATTAAAAGGCACCAAAGAGAAACTTGCAACTAAAACGCGATAATGCATTTACACATTCATTCAATTATTGCCAAAGTCAATTAAAGATTTAAAAAACAGCGAAAATTATTACGATGCAGCCATTATTAATATAAAATACATCCATGAGGAAATTCTTGAGCTGTTGAATCACTGGTTTCACCATATAATGTTTTTGTTGCAAGAGAAAAATGTACCTGACCCAGATTAAAACTTGTCATATTTACACGCGCTGCTGGACAGCCATTTCGAAATTGTTCGCGTGAGGCAAAGTACTCAAAAAAGCTGCGATTACGGAGACTGCAACAAAAAATTATGAGCTCTCCATAATCCAGCCATGAACCCCTTCAACTCCAAAATTTACCATTCTGATGGTGGTGGTGGTGTTGTCAAAAGTAGTCAAAGAGTAATAACAAAATAACTCAAAAGCGTGCAAAAGTCGCACAAATGGAGATGCTGAGAATCATTAAGGAAGTGCTATTGTGAAAAGCATTTTTTTTTATACAAGCGATGGCACAAGGTCAATGGTGTCTTAACAATGGACTTTTGTGATTAAGCAGCACATCCCACGCTGATACACAACCACAAACAAAACATTATGATATGACACACTCGGTTCCATGAGTTTCTTTGCGCGATTCACGGAATTGGTGATATGGCTGATGATCACTTATCTGAATTTCATTCATCACTCTTGTTGGAACCTGATTTAATTCTGGGGAATCATACTCCTTGTCATTAATCGCCATTAGTTCGGTTTCTAGATCTGGTGGATCTCCCGAAGACGATGGTGGTGTGTCCATCTCTAAATAGGTGATGGGAGATGGCGATCGTATCCTGAGTTTGCTGCAAGATATTCTCGATAAGGCTACCGATTGACTACGAATGGTATGCATAAACCGCTTATATCCCAAACTACAAATAACAACAACATAAGAAAAATTGTTACTAGTCGGATTTCACTTTTGGTAGTTAACTATCACGAAACGGCATACCATTCTCGATCTGCCCAAAGTTCTAGACTTGCTAGACCCTCTCTCAATCTATTGGTAGAATCCTGTGGTACGTCAGATGCCTTGGCGGCGTTCACAATGCGAATGACTGCCATGGCGTCCCTCAAAATGATGGAGATGAGCACAGCCCATTCCAGACACGTAGATTCCATCATTAATTGAAGAAGGTATCTGACAAAAATTTATGGCACCAATGGACTTTCATCGTGTCAAATGCTCAGTTCAAATAAACATCATTACACTTCATCATCAAACACATCATCAAACTACATCACACAAGCAACATTTTGGGAATGGGACCTAAGAAAACGAAAACTCACCTTAGTTGAACTTCTGATTGGGGAGGTCCTTTACTGGCCAGTTCAGCAGACATTTGTTCAATGTCAGGGCTAAGTGACAGCCCATTCCATGCACTGTCGTCTAAAAGAGTTTGGTCACCTTCACCCCACAGAGAACTATCTTCTGAAAGATCCAGCGTTTTCACGCTTTCGTCTTCTGAAAGCAAATTCACAATACAGAAATAAATTTTCGGAAACTTGAGCTATTTCACCAGTCAAATAATACTGCCGAAATATTTCAACATTATCATTTCTAGGTATTGATGTGTACTGCTCTAAATAACGGATTAATGACGAAAATGACGGGACACCAATCACCACAAACTTGTACGCCCCACCTCTTGTTTCATAAATACTTTACCTCCGAGTGCATGGGGTCTTAAATGTGCTTCAAGGGTCTGTCCATTGATCAACTCTGGCCTAATGGAATTGAATGCCGGTCTTGTTATAAACCCAGAATGACTTAAGTAACCGCTATCCCTAATTTCTTCCCGACCGGATGACGATGAACGGTGGTCAACATCAATATTCATGCACTGTAATTTATCTTCAAGTGTTGATAAACAACTCGACAGAGATTTTGTCGATATTTCTAAAAAAACAAAATCACATTAACATCCCATTTACTATCTCATTAAATCAGCAGTAGAAGAACAGAGAACCAATACCAGAATCCTTCCGTTGAAGGTAATAACTTGTCTGTGGTGGAATGGGGTATGGCCATTGAAAATCTAAGTGTAACTTCTTTAGTACCAATACAAATTCTTCAACCCTAGCTGCTCGCGACCTTAAAGTACAATCCAACATTATGTCATTATTAATATGGTAACATTTAAAATAAATCACTTAATAACTATATTCACTCTATCATTAATTTGGATTTTATCCTTTGAAAATCAGGGGAAATAGTAGAAGGCTAGATATTAACATTGCATCAACAATTGACTGAGGATTAATCAAATATTTGGTTTACGGTACCTTTCTTTCCGTAACCAACTGACCAAATGAAAATCTAAGTGTGCTGCAAAGCACCCAAGATCACGCAAGCGACCTCCACTCAACAGCTTTCGAGCATGCCTCTGCAAAATAACATCTAAAAAAAATTCTTCGGGAGCAGAAGCCGCCTCCTTATTAAGCGACTGTTTCCTGGAATAAAAGTTGTCATAAGTATAAAATGCATGATATACGCAAAAACAGTCAAGAAGTTGACCCTCAATTGGAATTTAAGATTGGCAATGTGATCACTTTGGTTTTGTGACTTATAATTCGCATAAAAAATATAAGAAAAACGACAGACCTACAAATGGGAACTCCTTTCGATTCATTGCCAAGTCGGATAAGATCTTTGTGATTCGCTGCTCGCCCTGGATATTCAGTCAATTTTGGCACACTACTAATACTTAGTGCCCTAGCTCTTGGAACCTATAACATTGACGCTTACTTTAAGGGCAGGGACACAACCAAATATCTTCCAAAGCATTACAAAAATCACACGCCAACCTGCATAGTTCCCAAAACAAATGATATTTCTTCGTTTGGTGATAACGGCGGAGTTGGATGAATTACTGGGAATTTCGTAGACGTTGCTTGAGCTAAGCCAGCACGAGGAGGCGATTCTACATCACTCGGATCTGCAATTTAAAAGAATCAAAACATACTCAGCCTGTATGAAACCATTCCGATTAATGGCAAGTCTCAATGAGTAAATATTGATGAGGAACAAGGGAAAACGCTAAGGAACTACAGGTGTACTAAGAAGCTACTAGAATGGTTCAAAATTTTAACCAACCAATGGCTTTTAGGAATCTAACAAGATCTTTGCACAAATTCCATTCCCCTTGATCAAGAGCTGCATCTAGAAGTTTTGTAGCATACTGCCGGCTAATGGAAGAAGGCTCTAAATTCTGGAGAATTATGAGATAACTAGCACCAGTAGCTAATTCATTATGTTCAAGGCATTCCTGTAATAAAATATATCGAAATTAATAGTCAACAGTTCCAAAAAATACATCCCATTTCTGAAACTTCAATAATAAATTCATTACTTGAAATAAGTTATGAGGTTGTCCCACAGTAGAGAATAGATATGGCCACAACGCAATTTCAATTTTACGTGCACATTGTACAATCGTTTGTAGATAGACAGGAAATTCGCGTATGAATTCCACCACTCTAGGCAACAAAGCGTCTGCAAATAAGCAACATGACAATCGCTTTAAAACACTATATCAAAAACAGTTAAAAATCAAGAGGGCATTATTAAGTGCCTGGTATGGGATCCTTGGATGTTGCTTCTTCTTCAAGAACTTCATGAAGGAGAAGCTCCAAGGCGTGAGGAAAATAAGAAAGACCAGTACAACTTCGAGCAATTTCCCAAGCATGGAAACCAAGACTGAAATCAATATAACAAATTATGCAATTGTAGATAAATGGCTTTGGATTCCAATTACAACAGGCAAAATTAAATTGGATTTCCGAAAACATTTCAAAAATCACGGAACCATTTCTTACTTGCGGCGTAACAACTGCCTCAATATATGATGCAAGTAGACTTGACTCTGTTAAATTCAAATACAAAAATGAGCGTGGCAACTTTAAGGATAACTACGACAACAACTCAAAGAAATACTATACTGACTGTTCGGTTAATTACACAAAAAGGAAGAGTAACTCCCAAGCTAGAGGGTTCTGCAGGATATAAAACGGTGTCATTTTCGGCACCAAGAACGACGGCATCTTCAAATAACACAGCTAAATAACCATCAAGAAAAATTAAATAAGGTGCAAAGCTAATGAACTAATAATTAGCATACAACAGCAATTTGTAGTTAATTATATACTGAACATGTCTATCTAATGACTAGCACACCAAAAGAATTACTTTTTGGAATTGTACACAATACAGACATAAAGAGAGTAACACGTTTAAACAATCATTACTTAAATTCGTTAACACAGAGAAAAATACGACAATTTAAAAACTACTTACTCAGTGGATAAATACTGACATTAAGTGGAAGCATTATCCATTTAGACATAAAATTATGAGGTTTTTCGCCATCTCTAAGAAAAAGGGGAAGCCAAACCTGTCATAAAATTAATCATTTCCATTTATTAGTCAATAATGACGTGTATAAAACAAATCACTTCCTGATAAATGGTCCCCACCTTCATGCCTTGAGCTCCACAGCCAAACAACAACGATTCGACAAGATGTTTTCTGTCACTATTAAAATTCTCAGTCACCCAAACACTTTCCACATTCGATGCTAGAACAGTTGGATTGACATACAGAGGTGGCTAAGTAAAAATTAATGAAGAATTTTATTTAATACAATTATATTTAATACTTATTATTTGAGGAAAACTATTTTTCTTAACATCGTCACCTGCATCCTATTCGCATTTCCAATGTTCTGAGCGTTTTCTGCTAAAGTAAGTTGAAACATTACCACTCGTCCACATACGTTTACGAGAATGCTTTGGATTTCACGAGTTCCCAATCGACCGTGAGGTCCTTCAGCTCTCGAGGATACCAAGATGACGTGAGACACGCAGACAGGATGGACACACAAATTACTAATATCAATGTCCTGTTCTTTAATTAAATGAATTGTAGAATCTGCAAAGAAATATAGCATTAGAAAAGTAAAAACGACTACAAATAAACGAATTAACGTACTATGAGGCTCCTTTATTCCACTAAACGTGTATACTCCAATGTGACTATCAGCACAAAACGCTACCAAGCGATTTCTGTGCACATTAAGAAGTAACACTTGTGATGGCATCTTCTTAAGTTTAACGAATGAATTGTCAAGTTTGCTCTCTCGTGGATACAATCTAATCTAAATTTGAAAAAATAAAAACACAATTTCAAGTTTTAGCCCACAACAGACAAGAATACAGTATAATAGTTTCAAAATCAAGAGCGAGAGAACATTAGGGCAATGCATCACGAAAGGAGCTGCAAAAAATATATTTCTCCAACCGTACTTAATTAGCAGAAATGGCACCATTTAGACAACGGCAAACAGTAACGATAGCGAAATGCCGCCTTTATGAGCCAATTGAGTCAGAATCACTTTCATTTCCGAAATCAGTTTTTAATCAACAGTTTTTGCAACCCCGCCCATTTACCTCATCTCTATCATCTTGAATATTATAACAGCCCATGACCAAGTGATCCTGCCACCATAACAGACCGCCAGTAACAACAAAATCTTTTTCCTAGAATTAAAGCATAATGTTAAAGTTTTAAAATGAACTAAGAAAATATTTCCTTCAACACAAACCTGTGTTTCATTTCCAAATAATTTCCATTTTTTGGTTTGCAAACAACAGTGAGCAACTCCTGTTCGCCCTGCAATAGCTGCGTTTTTCCCATTTTTATCCACAGCTACATACTAAAAGAGACACTTCCATAAATACAGCTACAATATTAAAAAGTTTAAAACTGAAATCTGAATTAACCTACTCTTATTGGCCAATTTGTACTGTTATATGCAGATGGAATCTATTAAAAAAACCAAGATTTTAAAGAGATTTTTAAATGCTGGTCATTGCTGAAATTTAACACCATTACCATAATAACAATCCATTGTTTATTTGCTAATAAGGGATTTGGAGGATACAGGAACGGTCCACTGTCTTCACCATCCAACTCGATTCCTTCTTCATAAAAGGTAGCAGTAGACCGAATTCTTTGTTTCCAAATTTCGTTGACTGGTTTTCCCGTATTAATGTAAAGTCTATCTTCGCTTTGAAGTACCAAGTGTCCTAGATTACTCTAAATAAATAAATACAAGTAGTTAGACAGAGCATTTCACGATGCATGTTGCTACTTAATAAACTTCCAAACATGACGTTACCACACACGGATTAACAGCCAAAGCACTCTTCACAAATTGTAACTGAGCTAAATTATTCGCTTTATGAAGTTGTTTCGGATACTGACTAACGGCCATCCATAACTGGTAACCTTCCATTCCCCACTCCTATATACAAACACATTTTTATGTAATTAATAATTATGCTTGAGAGCTAAATGCAGAACAATAAAGCATTTCAATGATAACTTACAACAGATTCTATCAACAATGGATTATTTTTCCTAAGGTCTTGTGTGAGGCTGGTCAATAACAGGCAAAATAATTACCTATAAATATGTTGTTAAACAATAACGAGTTTCCACAAAGATTGATGCAGAATTTACCCATAATCCCAGCCAAGAGAGCACAACAATAAAGCTCCATAAACACTCCACATTCCAAACCCTCCCATTTGCCATGTCACTAAGAGTGCACAGCCATCAGGAGTCCACCTAGCCAATTTGACAGCACCTAAGTAGGACGCATCTAAAAAATAAGAGCTGTCATGCATAACTATCCATGTGCACAGACGCATACTATTACTATTTACATTACCAGGATAATCTTTACTACTTAATAATAATTTATGAGAGATTTGAAGACCTCCAGTGACTTCATCGATTTGACAAACTGCAATTTCCCCACTAGAATAATAATGAAATGAAACATGACCATCTGGTAACATTTTCTTTGAAAAGAAATTTAAAAAACATGAATTGACGTAAAGTCACACCACTTACTCCTGTTTCCCATACGCGATCAACAAATATTTATGATTGACAGCTGCGCAGGTGGCATCATTGACATCTTGAGCCCATAAACCTTTGACATGCTATAAAGCAAATTTCCAATTATGATTGGCACCCCAAAAGCAACTTGAAGGCTATAAATTACGAGGTACTACAAAAACTACGTCCTTATTATTGATATTTCAGCAGTATATCGTCAAATCAACTTTTTTTTCAAAAAATATAGAGTTGATGGACAATTTCAAAAAGGAAGTCACACTTTTTTTAACTGCATCTCGTTAGTATAAACATCTTTTAATAACTTACATTAGCTTCAAAAGAAAGAGAGGGCGCAGTAAGCAAAGCAGCTCTTCCATCAGAAAGTACAACAGCAAAGCCGCCAAGTATTGGGGAGTACTCCAAGTCCAAAACATATACATCACTTTCTTCTAATGGAATGGCTATAAAAATAAAGTATGCGATTACAGGATTAAATTGAAGTTAAGTGCAGTATTAATACTCCACAAGGAGTAAAAATTAACGTTTGACAAGCTACCTCTAGAATACTGTTGATCAGATGAAAAATGAATTTGGGATAATTCTAAACAATACTCTAAATCAATGCGACCATCCCACTGGTATCTTTCTAATTGCCCGGTTTCTGTTGTCACTACAAGTTCATCCCTAGTATTAATTACCCTGCAAGAAAATTAATTGATATCAAAAATGAGAGACGAGCATAAATTATTGTCAAAAACAACCATAGTCGTACAACCATCCAAAAAAAGTGTCAACTCCAATTCAAAGACAATTTACATCCTATGAAGTAATCTTTCTAAGTTGAAAATGAGTTTCATTTAACTTCAAAGAAGTTTTTTAACCATGCCTATGATCAATCTTACTTTATTGACAACTAAGAAACCAATTTCAGACTTTTAGGTGACTTACGCTAGGCTATTAATGTATGTTCAAGGACTATTCACAAGTGTACGATAATTGTCAACTACAACATTAAATTTCTAATCACGTTCTAAATGAGTTAACATAATCAGTTAGCAAAAATAAAGAATTAATAAAACATGGGTGTTAGACAACAAAGGCTATACTTTAAATTAAAATAATGTATTGGAGGCCGTAAACTTGTTACCAACATTAGTCAAATTCATAAGTAATTTTCCTTCTAGTATCAGTAACTTCATGCTAATTAAAACAATAAATATAGCCAACCTGGTAATACCACCAGGAACTTTGATATTGAAAGACGGTGTAAGGAAAATGGGGGGAATATTTCCCTTAATGAACAGCTCAGCACTTTCCCGTTGCAGGCTTTGAACTCTGAAAATTTGAGAATCCATCAGGGTGTTATTGTGGCTGAAAATTAATTACAGAAGGGCTATACTTACTTGCTATCTGCCTGAATGAATAGGGAATTGGCTTTTGATTTATCCAGTTCCACATTGTAGAAAATTATGTGCCCCCTAGAAGTCTTTAGAAGTATTTTTGAGAATATAATTATCACTTAATATTCATGTATTTCATTTTCCACACAAATAAAAACATTTTTTAATTATTATTATTCCTTGTGTCAATCAATTGCGGCTCGCATCTTGTAATTTGTTTTTAATTATAAAAAATAAAAGTTATCACCAAACTGCAATTTGGCTTCGGGAAAATTGGTCAGTATACTATACTTGGGTAGAGTAGGGATAGGCTAGGATTCACTAGTGAGTAAATCGTGAAAAAAAGTTGAATTTCCTACCACAACTGCTAATGCCGAGCTATCAGATTTCCACACTGCACTTAAATTACTTCCTAACTCGTCCAAAGAATCCCTGCTTCTTCGGCAGTTCACAATCAACACACATGGCTGAAAGCAAAACAATACATTAATAATTAGGTTTAATTATCATCATTCCTAACTTTCCCCGTATGATCAGGGTCGGGTACCCAATTGACTCTTTGGTACCAGGAACACAAAGGCGAATTGCCAACACTGTTGAATAATGGGAAACACATAAGCTTGAATATGGTTTAACATCTGTTTCTCTACTGCTTCAGGGGAGCCGAGAGAGAGGAGCAAGTGATAACGCACACGAAACACAAGGCCAAGGCCATTCCCATCCCACGGTATGGGCACTTGTGGCTTCTCTCTCATCCGAAAGAAGCCGCTCACATGAGAGAAACAGAAATATGTTAAAGTCAACAATGGGTTTAAGGAGCAAACATTCTGTAAAATAACATACAAGTGACAGCGATACATATGTCAAGGTTTAATATGTATGGGCTCAAAAAAACTGCAATAAATCTTATTATAGACTGCTTATGATTCTCGGAGATAAGCAGATAAACAACAAACCGATGAAAAGGATGTTAGGACGGTTATGGGAGTGAGGAGAGGGGGTGGTCTCATGGGTTGTGGAAACTGCTATAATCAAATAATCAGATAAGTTTACTATCATACGCAATTAACAGCCAAATCAAAGACACATCCTAAAAGAATTTTTCATTACTTAAGTATAAATTGTAACTGGATTCAATTTTTGTCGAACGTCGTTTTATGCGGATCAGGCTAAATGCAGTTCTGTATGGCAAAATATTAATCATGATATTTAAAATCAACCTAGTAACGTCAAAGTCGGTTTACGATTAATAAAGGAAACTTCATTTTGCCTTCATAAATACAGCACCACAAATGAACTTGTCATATCTTTTAACTGGCAATATCGATAATGCACCCTTGAACTCTAGAATATGTTGCTGACAATTCAAAACGCTTTCATCGGCTTGTAGAACTTAAAGTTTTCCCTCTTCACCTACAAATATATATAGCGGCTCATAAACAATTCATGTAACTTATAAAGCTTGAAGTAAAATTGAACTAAAGCGCATTCACAGGTGAATAGTGAAAATTAGTGGCCCTGGCCTTTCTACTATACTTCAAAACCACAGGTGTTGTTGGAAACGTCCTTCCTATTATTGCTGTTGACAACATATAGACGGTTGATTGATTAAGAGTTGTCAATTTTCATTAAGTGCTCTTTTAACTTACAGTACCATGAATAGTTAACAGAAACCAGGGACATACAATGAATCATCACTTCACATTTCGATGTTTCTGCGAACTGGAAAAAAATTAAATAACTCATGAAGTACACTAGCAGGGTATACCCACTAGCAGTTCCTATATCGTTATAGTAAGGGATTTTTCACAAAACCCGGTAGCGCTGCGAAATGTAGTGCCAACAACCACATATGTTTACGAGTCAAAACTATATCAACAATTAACCTATATTAAGCAGCTTCTCCCTTACACTAAATGCCCTCCAGTAAAATAATCTAACACTAATCCGTTATGTTTTAAAATGAAATGAACGAGTCGTTGTAGAACCAGTAGGTCAGGCTTATATCCGTGTTAAAAAACGTTGGACATTTCGACCGAAACATTAAAACATTACTGAACTGGAGGACTTTTTGTTATCTTAAAAACTTTACTTACTTTGACATACCAAATACCAACGGAGTCCTCGGTTACACAGGCAAATAAGAGACGATCACGATTGCAGACAATGTTCTTGATGTCTTTTCTGTCATCTTGTGGAATATGTAATATACGTGGCCATCCAATTGGAAAATACATATTTAAAAGCAACCGTCGACGGCGCAAGAACTCTGAAATTGCTTCATTCACAAATTCGTAGACATTTTAATGCAACTTTTAAGTAACTTCCCGCACTTCACGGTCACCAACCCGGAAGCCATGTTGAGTCGAACGAAACAACTTTCGTCGACCAGTGGCACCACCTAGCAGACACTCCAATTGATTCAAACTCCACCACCGTTGGTGTCACCATCAACAGTTTCAAAGTACAAAAAATTAAAGTCCGTTTTAATGAATGCTGTAAAAATCATACGTCATCATAATCATCTTATCCCGCCTGTGGCAGAGTCGGGTGTTCGAGTCCTAGCCCTCCACTCCTGCCTATCTCCCTCCAGGTCCCCGTCCACCCCACACACTGCCATATCCTTACGAACAACCTGCTCCCACGTTTGCTTTGGTCTTCCCCTGCTCCGGGTGCTTCCAACCACCTGCATTCCTGTAATGGACCTAACGAGCTCCTCCTACCCTCATCACCACTCATTTACGGCAGCATCCGCATCTCGGCTAATTGCTTTCTATTGACGTGCCTCTTCCTCACGGCCAACACTCTGATCCATATAGCCGTGCAGCCAAGTTACGTTGGACACACCAGTTAAACAGTCCAAGCCCACGTTAGTACCAACATGGATGGTTGGTAAGGAACGTTGGGTGCTGCAAATCTCTCCTCTCCTACGTCCTCAACACCTCCCTCCTCATCTTCCGTGAACAGCCTCCTAAGGGTTCGTCCTGTTATGGCTGCTTGGCTTACTCCCCAACCCATGAAATTAATCCAGCATCAAGTATAGCTGGTCCAGCCACAGCCCTGCAAAACTTTATGGAGACCCTCCCATCACACAGGACCAGTAGCGTCACTAGAGGGGTGCGGGCCGCACCGGGTGACACCACTCACACCATGAGAAATGGGATGACACCAAAGCAGAAGCGGCTTTTTTCGGGAGAATGGGGGGGTGACACCATGGTGTTGTCATCATGGTGTCACCGCACGGGGTGACGCCAACCCTAGCGACGCCACTGCACAGGACTTCGCTTGCCTGTCTCCAATTATCCCCAATTGATTTTCTGGTTCACATCCGAATCTATCTTCCCATTGTTCTGGGACACTGATTCTAAGTACTTTACCTCTTACACCTTTGTCACCAGCTCAACCCCAAAGATTACGTCACCATTATTTTCCTGTGCTGTTGTAAAAATAATACATGTTTAATAAGTTGTCATACATTCATTTTACTTTTAAATCACAGTTAGATTCCGGGATGCAATAGTAAAAGGAAAAGGTCCTAACATAAGTTAAACTGCCGCCTTAGAAGTACTATTTTTATCATCGTCAAGTTTATTGTCTGAGGACGTGACATGATTGACCTGTAAATTCTCATCCTCTTTGCCAAGGTACTTCGGAGGCTGCTCCAAAATTTTGTCTATTAAACCAAACTCTCTCGCAGCTGCAGGACTCATAAACCTGTCTCGTTCCATACTAGACTCTATATGCACAAAAAACAGTAATGTTGTAATGACATTTATGAAATATGCATGTGTAACACATGTAAATGACAACCTACCAATTTTTTCCAAAGCTTGCCCAGTGTGTCTAACGTAAAGATTATTTATCTGCTTTTTAAGATTCAAAATTTCTTCGGCATGAATTTGAATATCGGTAGCTTGACCCTAAAAGTAAGTGCATATCCCATTCTAGGAAGTGTTTGTTTCTTTGCATGCACCAGTAATTGTATTTGAAAAAAAACATACGTGGGCAGCTCCAGATGGTTGATGTATCATTATTCGTGCGTTTGGCAAGGAATATCTCATTCCCGGGCTTCCTGCACATAGTAATAAGCTGGCCATACTACATGCCTGTCCAACACACCACGTTGCGATAGGCGGCAATACATACTGCATGGTATCATAAACGCCTAAGCCTGCAGTCACCGATCCTCCTGGACTGTTGATATACATGTGTATAGGTTTTTTATTACTCTCCGACTGAAGGAATAAAAGTTGAGCAACAACCAGACTAGATAAATCGTCATTTATCTGCAATGATAGAAAGAATTCTATATCATCCGACTCTTTAATATATACAAATACAGTGAAACCTGTAGTTGGCACCTCAAATGTTGGCCAACCTTTGTATGTTGACCACGTTGATTGTAATCAAAATGCTGTATGTTGACCACCTTTTCTATGTTGAGAGAAACAATTTATTCCAAGATGGTCAACATGAACAGGTTTCACAGTATTTCAATAGATGCCGTCAAAGAATTATGGAGAGAGTACCCACAGGGCCCATAACACATATTATCCGTTCTTTCAACAGTCTTGAAAAGATGTCATATGTCCTCTCTCCTCGTCCAGTTTGTTCAATCACAAATGGTATCAAGGGCGATGAAGCAATCACACTACCGTGAAAATGCCGTGATAGTATTAACTGCTTGGAAATTCTTAATCTGTCTGACTTCTATAAAACGACATGTTAATTGCGTTCAATAATCAAGTATGACATCACTGCTCGAAATAAATACTATTCCATATTTACCGTACATCTCCAAACGTATTTAAGCATCTTTTATTAATTCCAAAATAACTCCACAAAATTAATGTCAAGAATTGATGGGTAGCAAGCTAAAGCGCCTTTAAAATATTGAACTTCAATTCGTCATCCTATCTAGCTGAGAGAGCGTCGTTACAGTGTCAGGAAACTAATTATGTCAATTGATGAAAATTTGATAGTTGGTTCCATCAATAAAATATGGGGTTCCGATTGGGAAGCCCTGACATAATATGTATTGTGACCTATTTATGGAGACACTTCCCTCCTCATCAACCATCGCCTCAGTCAAAGAAATGAATTACACTACTAAGCATCCAGGAAGTGCCCAGGCCCCTCGTCTTGTGAAGACCGGCCAGAGATCGAGAAATACCGACCAGAATTGCTACCAGAAACCTCTGGTTTCGTTTGTGTTTTATGCCACTTCAACTAAAAGCAACACCTAACCCTTTTCCCACCTACGGCAGGGTCGGGTACCCATCTTGTCTCTGAATGGACATAGGGCGATTGGTCATAGTTTTTTCTACAGCCGGTTGCTGACCAAAGCTGCACCCCTATGCTTATTTATCGTCGGTCAAGTATTCGTTGGGGAATGCTACCGACGCCAGGGAACGAGCTCCTACACCTGGAAATTTTGCCTCATTTACCCGTTGCAAAGTAGAGAGGGTTTTTTTTTCCGTGCAAGTGCCATCGTATACCCACACGGGACCTCGGTTTTACTTCAGATCCGAAAGAAGGCACATTCGCGGCCTACCCGAAGGAAGCCGACCCACCTCTGTCCAGTATGACGCAGTTGCCGAGTGTGCTAACCACTACGCTATCGGCCACGCCGGGTGACTTTAGGCCCCTTCAACTACAATGGTCATTAATCCCCGTCCACTGCGTAATTCTAACGCAGAGTCTGCACAGACAATACGCTGTTAGGCCGATTTGGGCATTAACAGTACTCCAGAAACCTCCGTTTAACACGCAGTATATAAACTGTGACAAAATCAGAACGCTGCATTCATCGTATTGTATTAGGAGAGGACCATCAAACATATCCTATAATATAGAATTAGTAAGGCAGGTTGCTATGCGGACATCGCCCAGTTTCAAAGTCAAAAGTAACAATCCCCAGCTTTGCAAAAACTTCTAAAGAGTAAGTCTTTATTTACATTTCTCCAACTTTTAATTTAATTAATACGTTTAAAAAGTCACAATATTTTAATTATGCCATTTTCAGCATTATAAAATCCACGGTAAAGATGCTAACGATATATACATTTTGACATTGTAGTACCTTTACTGATAGCATTTACAGTGGCCTCGTGTTGGTAACAAGACAACATTATTTCTCCTCTTTCATCATCTAAAACAAAGTTAAAATTTGAACATATGACAATGACAGCCAGCTTGAATAATATACAATGAACGCATCACTTACTTTCAATTTTGCAGCTTCCTTTCGTAACTCTTTGATAGCCAATGCTAATGCCTCTGGGTTGACCCCATTTTCACAAAGTTTCAAACATATACTTAAGATTTCATCGTCCAAACCAGTATTTATCAATTTTGAGATTTCTTTAACGGCTATAAGAAAGCATACGGCGCAATGAACAGAATACGAGTAAATGGAATCTCCATTCGCAAAATCAACACAATTTCAACCAAGTAATCATACAAGGTTTAAAAGTGAAGCCTATAACATGGAATGTTAAATTAAAATATGTCTTATGTTTTTTTTTCAATTTCGGTTACCTTCGAAGGATTCTTTTGCCTCTAACACTTCACGTCGTTTTCCAGCTTGTGCCGCCATATTCAAACCATCGTCAATACGTACGTTAAGCACTTCTGCTACACTTGGCTTCATCACTTCCGTTGTTCACTTCATTGTATGCGTTAGGTGTACCTTAAATATATGCATGACACCGGAGTTACTCCAGTGTTACTCCTGTGACGTCAGCAGTGACCCGAGTAACTCCTTAGTTTCAATGAGTAAACACTACTGAGCAGCCTTTAATCTTTGAATATAACCATATCCATCTCATTTGCAAGCGGGACTCCTGTTCTTCTTCACTGAGGTGCATTTTATCCCCCATTTGACCACAGTTCAAGAGTAACAGGCGTTGATCGGATGTTTGCCGAAATGATGATTTCAGATCGAGCATGCGCATGACAGAATTGGAACAAACTTGTGAATGACCTTTTTATTGGCCAATTGCTAAGCCCCTCCCATTAAAAGGGTGGCGCTAAATTTGATTTTTAATTTTTAAATCCTCACTGTAGAGTGCATTCAACTGCGTGCCATAGGTAACAAGTTCAATTAGATATACCACTGGACGTAAGGCAAGTGTTTTACTTTCTTAAAATTATTTATAAGTTTATTTCTAAAAGTATGCGAATACTTTTCATAAAGTCGGTTATTGCAACGCTGATGTATCGAAAAATGAAGTTATAGAGTTGCACGGTCGGTAAAATCGTTGTCTTTGATAAGGGCTCTGATTAAGAGTAGTATCACTAAAGTGTTGAAGTGTTATTCTTATGACTTTGTTTTCGTCTTATACAGCTTTCTCAGGGAAGTATAATTATGAATAAAGTCCTGCAAGAGCAAGTGCAGTTGTCTAATGGAGTCCCAAATGTGGAGCAAATGACAGTACTTAGTAAGATTGACGACGTGACACCCAAAAAGAGGCCTGACTGCCCTTCACCAATTATTAAAATGACCTGGACAACAATGGGAGACTATTCTAACATTCGCTCTATATCTCGCAATACCAAAACACCACTAAAGCAATCTACAGTTCAGGGTTACAGCACTTCAAGTAATACTGGTAGTAGTAGCAGTAGCAGCAGCAGTAGTAGTAGTTGTAGTAGTGCTGGTTCTTTAACTTGTAAAAATTGCGGAACTACCAGGAAATATAATTCTCACATATGTTGTGATTCAACACCAAAGTGGTTTATTGGAACTCCGTGTGTTCAACATTTCAAAACAAATGGCAACAAAAGAGAAATGGTGCTCGAATCAGACCTGAAAAGCATGCGCTTAAGCCAGATGCACCCTCCTCAACAGATTTACCATACACAAACTTTAAATTCCTTAAAAATTCATCAAGCCACTGACTCGCATTGCACGCCTGAAAAAGCAACCGAGACTAAACGACCTTGCAATCCATTTGAAAAAGATTTGATCAACACGATGCAGTTGTCATCTTTTAGTCCGTCTGTCTTCTCCAAAGTAGTCACTCCATCCAAAGAGGAGGTTTGTTAAAAATCTTTCTTCACTCTAATTGTTTTAAAATACACTTTAAGGAAAATAATTTAATGAGCATTACTTTCTTAATGATTTGCCTAGCAACAAGATGGATTTACTTGGAGCATGGATAATTTCGCCGTTCTGTATTCAAAGGAATTTGATGATGATGTCCCTACAAGGCAGAATGCTGTTCCGAAGTAAACGACACTGAGTTTGGTGAAGTAATTATAAATATTTAAACTCATTTATTTATTTTTTTTGTCATGCAGCTGTGATCAAGAAATGGAAGAGAAAATACAATGTGCAATTAATACTTTCTTTGCTCAAAATGTATGGGTTCCTTCCCCATTAGTAGAAAATGGATCGAAGTTCGTGCAATGCTCTCTTCAACCCTCAGGTCGACAGCCTTTAATAATAATTCAATATAATTAGGATTTAAAGGGTAATCGTATTTCCTTATCGGTTTTTAGCTCAAATTATTAATCCTGTGGAATCACGGAGTACCTCAACTATCTCATGTGACGTGAGCAGCAACTTTAATCAACGTGACGGTATTTCCTACACTAAAATATATAGTCGTATTCCATTGTAGCCATCAAGCAATAATTCTTTCTTCTTATACTCTCACGTTACTTATAGCATGGTGTCAAACTATATTAACTTTACCTCCCAATTTTGATCTCCATGAGATGATGAGTAAGTTAAGAGACAGCAACAGGTACTTCATAATTATGTAAGTGATATCTGACTTGTTAAACTTTCTCCTTTCAAACTGCAGAAGATTATCTGATGTCTACTAAGAACCAAGCAAATGACGAAAGTCATAGTGAAGTGAAAGAAACTGATGTGAAAGAGATGTTGAGTTCATCTTCATTACGTCGAAAATTATTTGCAAGTGATGAAAACGCACTTTCTGAGGAGAATGGGTATAGTAATTTTCTTTTAATTGTTACTTCTTTTCACAGCTTTCTTTATCTACAATTGTGGCACTTTAATGCAATAACATACTAGTTATTGCATAACGAGTAGGAACAGTTTTTGTATTTAATATTGGCACTGATTTCCTGCAGCTTGAGTTCAGTTCATATTCTGGATCATCTCGACAAGACTCCCCAGAAACACTCATTCGGACGTTCACCAATTTCAGCGTCATTCGTATGTTAAACCAACTGAGATTTAGGAGCACAGCTTTCGTGCCACACCGTGTGGATCACATTAATGATTTTTTTTTTTACTTCATTTAGGAGCAGTTTGCTTCCAGTCCTGTCATGACAATTGACAGTCACATTCAACGTGGTTCCTTAACTCCACCATCAAGTGTGGAGTCTCCAGTATTTTCGCCAATTAAAATATTACGACACAGGACCACACCCACTAAATGTGGTACGAGTATATTTCAGAAATAATAACACAACTATATGTAATGCCCACATTTGCTTTTCATTTTAGTTAGTGAAGAGTGCGAAAGTATGATGGGTAGTTATCCATTACACTCAATCTTAGAAACAGGTATTTGAATTATATTCATTTGAGTCATAATACAGTCCAACTTTACACCTTGCCCTAAATTTAAAATGCAATACGTATACGTGTTTTAGGATGTACGTATCATCATCCCGCAAATGATGTTAGACAAGTCACAAATTTAATAGAAGAAATAACGGAAAACAGTGATAGAATTCTAGACGAGGAGATGGAAACATGGATCGAGTCAACTTCTGCCACTACAACATCAAAAACATCGTTTATGGAAACGATTGATGACAATTATATTTCTATTCCGCATCAGAATTTGGTGTCCAACCAGGACACAGGCTATGACACCAACACAGCTGGAACTTTATCATTGATGTCCAGTCAAGATTTAACATCGTTTAGTACCTCTATACAAGCTCCACAGCAAAATCTACAAAAACACATTGTAGGATTAAAAGTATCGTTCAAGGTCCCGTCCTCTCTATGTATCCAAAACAAGGATTATAACTATTCAAATGAACCAGGTACCTTATTACAGGACCGTGGCCCAACAAAATCTGACATTTGTTTGGATAGTGTCACAAAAAATAATAATTTGCAAGAAACTACTAATACAGAATGGACTCCATTGGTATCTTCAACCCCATCCCGTGGATAACATTAGCTACAAACTAGGGCCTTGACACTATATAGATGCCATCGTACGTGTGGCAATTTCTCAGATTGCTCCAAATTTGACCTCAATATTGGTTGACCTTGTCAGCTAATTTTATAATTATGCCTTTAATGATGCCATTTTATCAAGGGATGTAGATTGCAATTAATTTTTTTTATATTGTTTTAATTGTGATAACTGATAATGTGATTATTTTTTTAACTTTTTAATTGTATGTGCCAATAAATAAATTTTTCACCCATACGGTTGGGTTACAATAATTTCAGTGTAGGAGTTAAAACTATTATTAATTAACAGAATAGAGCATCAAGATCGACGGTGCTGCAGTCAGTTCAGGTCAATCTATTAGGCATTTTAGGCGACGTACCTAGGGCCTACGAAAATCTAAATGCGGCCCTGGGTCACATTATGGAATTTTTACCATTTTAGTGCGGATGCGAATAGGAATCCTACAACCTATCTAACCTATCAAGGTTAGAGGACGTTGCACCCGTTGCATCTGCCATCCAAACTTCAGGAGTAACGGTCATCGTCCACCACGTCTTTACTAAAGCCTCTCTATGAGTACACCCCTCTATTGGTACTCTTTCGAGAACGGGTTGGGGAGTTGTAGGTTAAGAATTGGGTGAAATATTATTTCTGCAGTATGTATGTAAATATAACGCATTTATTTTAAGTTAAAAGTACTGTATCTATATAAATTCGGCTATTATTAAAGTGTGCCATACCCCTCTTATGGGTACACCCCTCTCATAGGGTACACTTTGGCCGGGTCCCACAGGTGTACCAATTAGAGAGGTTTCACTGTATATTTCAAATTTTGAACGAGTGACGTAACGCAGTTACCATGGTAACATCATCTCCAGATGGCGCGTAATGCAGGAAAGATCAGTTTTAGGCGGGAACATTTGCATCTGGTCGAATTGTTAATTCACAATTGATATATCTCGCAACTTGATAACACAACGTACAGGTAGAATGACAATGAATCAAAATGAATTCCACTTAAAAGGTAAAAACAAGCAATTTTAAAAAAAGACGAAAGGTAATGTGACGAATTTGTTAATCCAAGGTTTTAATCTAAGCACTTCAGCAAGGACCTGCAGCTGTTGACAACGTAATACCTATGAAGTGTAACGCCAAAAGACGGAGGTTACAAAAGTCTAATCAGATGTTTCTCATTCAGGACGAGAAATACTTACAACAAGGTATAAATGACCAAAGGTTTCTTTTTATACTTTATTGTATCCTATGCAAAAATTAATTTAACCAATATCTCGAACTTAAATATCATAGGTCAACGTAATGGGAGAAATGAAAGAGAAATTGCTCTTCTCAGACATCGGTCATTTAACAGTGTTCACCAACTTGACACAATGAATATTGAGAGCAATTATCAAATAAAAGAATTAACCGAGGTAATGACTTTATCTTGAATCCTAAAAACACCCAATCACTTCCGAAATACAATATCATCGCATAAATAGATAACTCACTACTAGAACTAAACTCAATATTGAATTTTAGGAAGAGATTCAGAAAATTGACGAGCGTGCAAAGCAATATATTACTTCAATTGAACCAGACACGAGATACCTCACTCTGTTGATGCCAGGTAATGGGCTCATCCCTGCCAATTACGACGACAAAGAAAACTATAATGGCCTCTCACTTCAAAAGAATCATTTTACATCTTTAACAAGCACGACTAACATTGTTGAAATCGATAAAAGACAATATGCTCAACAGAAAGGTAAAATATAAGTCCTGAATTATAGAGTGGAGAGAAAGTCAGACGAAATGAAGTAGAACATTTAATTTTAGTTCGAGATTTGTTACCCGCTACTACAGATTCAACGAAATGGATAAAACCACAACTTAAATTAATCAAAATGGTAGCGTTGATTATTTACCACAGTCCAGACAAAATGCTGATGGCAAAACAAGTTTACAATGCACTTCAGTAAGTTTAGTATTATTCATCTGTTTCTTCTAAATATAAATTCACAGTTTCTAGAGACTTTCGGCGACTCAATGATTACAAGTTATATCTGACTGGTTTGGCTTTTATTAGAAAAGTCATTTAATCAGGTGTGCCTCCCTCGGCATAATTTCATGACAGTTCATCTCCAATTTGTCCACTGGGAGGCTAAGAGACTGCGCTTCACTGTTGAACTAAGTGAAACTGTCCTGGAGGAGGAGGAGGGGGTTTTACATGCAGACTACACTTCACGTCACTAAAATGCGGACTACACACAAGTGGAGGATGTCAGGCATGTGATACTGGCATGTCCAACGCTGGACCACTGGAGGAAAGGTTGGGAAACCCCCACATTGGAAGAGGTTCTAGCGGTGGTGAGTGTTGGGGTGGAGCGGCTAGAATGGGCGCGAAAGGCAAAGGTGTTGCTAGGATGCTGGTGGAGATCTAGGCATATGGGCCTAGCATGAAAAATCTCACTAGCAAGGTATCGGTCACAAAGGCTTACATATTCATATGTAAATGTAGAGGTGTGAAAGGTACTTCCCTACAACTTTCTTGTTCCACATTTAGTTGAATGACAATCTCGTTCATTTTTTTTTTAGAAACCGTTTTCCATATTTTCAACATTTGTCTGCACGCGCTCTATCTAGCTGGAAGGTAAGAACTTTCAGTTAACACAGTAGCGTTTGGCGCCTGTATGCAACAACTTAGTTGGCTCCCCTATCTTCCCCTCCCGAATGAAAAAAGGTCTCAACAATAAACTGGTATATGGCACACATTTGCCACAGCATCACCTAGGAATGGTGACTTAGGAAAACAAAAAATAATGAATCGGTCCTATCACAGGCTATGACAAATTAGGGGGCCGGATCTAAGAAGCAAGTGGAGCACCAGGCCGCCTTTAATATCCTGGCGCCTGTGCGCATTGAATACATTGCACAATTTGCTGGCCCGTCTGAGTCAACAAAGGATGGTTATAAGTCCAGGGGCTGATTAAGGGGGGAGCACTTTAAAAAACGGGTGCTCCAAATATTTTTATAAAAATTAAGAATCCCTTGTATAATTCTAGCTAGCAATTACAATAGTTCCTCTAATACCCATTATACAATGTCCCATGTTCGGTGGTTTAGTCAACTGGAGATTGGACTGCAACTGTTGGACTGGCAGTATAGAAATGGGGATACCAATGCAAAAATGCCTCATTAGTTGCAAAGTTGAATCATGCATCAGTTGAAATATGCGCCCCATTGAGGCACTGAGGGGGGAACAATGCAGCAATTGCTCCCCCCTCTGGATCCGTCCCTTTTTAATGTCATATGAAGCGTGGCTTTTTAATTAAATACATTTAGCGAAAAATTAAATTCATAAAAGTCACTTTCTTTAAAAAAAAAATTAAGAGCTCTATTCGCCATGCGCTCAATCACAAGTTATTTAAGAAAGTTTTATTTCGAGTGACATCGATTAATGGAAAAGGTGTCTACTGGTCAATTCAAACTTCAATGATACCGCAGGAATGGCATCTCGAATATGTATGTCAAACATCTGATATTTCAGGTAAGTAATAATTGTAGTTGCATTACACAAAACCGTATTATACTGTAATTATCAATAACTATATTAATCCTAATTACTCTTTGTAAATTAAGTAAATGAGCACGTGGGAAGAATCAGTGACGAAGTTACGTCCAGTAGTACTGTAAGGTTAATCAGTTATGTGCGTGGACACTTTTTACAATAGTTCTCACAAACTGCAATTCTGATGATTTCAGCAGACAGCAGAGGACACAAATACGTTAATTAGGAATACTTCAGTTTTGAAAGATGTAACAGAAATATCAAATGTGGATGACTGTTCTCTCTTACCAACAAATGACATCTATGAAATCTTTTCGCAATGTAAGTAAATAACGAGATATCAAATTCAGGTTGAAGGAAATCAGGGACGGATCCGGGGAGCAATGCATTTTACTGGATTGCTGGATTAATTTATGGGTTGGAGAGTAAGCCAAGGAGCCGTAACAGGACGAACCCTTAAGAGGCTGCTCGCATGACATGAGGAGGTAGGTGTAGAGGACATAGGAGAGGGGAAATTTGCAGCACCCAACGTTCATTACCAACCACCCTTGTTGGTACTGACGTGGGCTTGCGCTGCTTAACTTCAGTGATCTTACGAGAACTGGTATGTCCAACGCAACTTGGCTGCATTTGCTATTCCCATTTCTATCCTGCCAGTCCAATCTGCAGTTGGATAAACCACTGAAGATAGGAAATTGTCTAAGAGGCAGTAGAGGACCTATTGTAATTGCTAGCTAGATTTATACTAAGGGATTCTGAATATTGAAAAATATTTGGTGCGCACTTTTTTTGAAGTGCTCCCCCAGATCCGCCCCTGAATGAAATGAAAAGTGTGAGCATTAAAGATAGCTTGTTGCAGACTCTATGGAATCAAATCAACTATGTCAGTTGGAAAACAGTGCATCCCTTCACGAGTTTGGCCAATTAAGAGATGAAGTCTCAATTCCTTGTTATTTACCTTATTGGATGGCTAATGCATATCCCAATTTGGGATGTGATGAACCAATGATAGTCTTTCACCCCATTCTCAATAACTGAAGTCAAACAGAATTCATTTCCAATAGTCTTTTATAAGTTATTACTAATTTGTCAAATGCTTCAAAGTGTTCCGTTATTTATTTCCTTCTCATTTGTTATTTATATAATATTTTTACATTGTTCGTTTTATGGCATTGTTTGAATTTTCTGTTTATTTTCAAAAAATTTTAGTCAAACAACCATATTCAACTATTTTTTATAACGTAGTTTTTTTTATCAAATTAATGTTTCTTATATTTCAGTATTCGTTCATTTAAATGCTGTTTATATCCACTAACTCATACTCTCTAATAAAAGTGCAATTCCTTGACCTCCACCTATACATGCCGAGCCAATTCCATATTTTCCTCTTCGACGTCTAAACAATAAACTCATCAAAATCCAAACGGGAATTTAATGCTTCACCGAAGTCAGAAAATGACATACCTTAGTTCATGAACTAGGTGACTGGTGATACGACTTCCTGTTGCTCCTAGTGGATGTCCTATGGCAATTGCTCCACCATGAACATTTGTTTTCTCGGGATCGAGGTTTAACTCTTTCTCGACAGCCAAATATTGAGGTGCAAATGCTTCATTGATCTGTTTATAAATTGCAAAAAAAATTAACAACTTCAACTTTTGAAAGTAGAGGAAAGAAGGGACGATATTAGAGGGGCGATAGAAAAGGAGGGCTAAAGATAAACGTGAAGAAGACAGAGTATTTAGCTTTCAATTGGGAAGGACAGGGAAATAGAAGTGACGTGCTCTCTAGGGGCGAACTGGTGACGAAGGTGCAAAGGATCAACGTTCCAAAGCAACGGGGAGATAGGCTCGAATGTGACCCATAGAATCAATGGGGGATGGCTGAAGTGGAGTCCTGTGCGATAGGAGGGTCCCAATCAAGTTCAAAGGGAAGTTTTACAGGGCAGTAGTTAGCTCCGGTATGCTATATGGATCACAGTGTAGGGGGCAGTGAGGAAAAGCCACGTCAATAGAATGCAAGTAGCCCAGACGCGAATGCTGCGGTATATGAGTGGGGTTTCGAGAGCTGATAGCGTTAGGAATGAGTATATTAGAGGTAGCCTGGGGGGTGAGGGGCATCGCGGAAAAAATTAGGGAGAGTAAGTTGAGATGGTATGGACACGTAATGAGAAGAGGGTAGGAGGAGCTCGTTAGGTCCTTTTCGAGAATGCAGATGGTTGGAAGCACCCGGGACAGGAGGAAGACCTACGCAGACGTGGGAGCAGGTTGTCCGTAAGGGACGGGGACCTGGTGGGATACAGACGGGAGTGGAGGGCTAGAACCCGCTGACCCGACTCTGGCACAGGTGGGATACGGGTAAGATGATAAGGTGATTGGAAATCCTGACCTACCTCAACTAGATCGACATTCTGAAGTTTCACTCCTGAACTAGCGCAAAGTTTTTGAATTGCTGGTACAGGACCAATGCCCATTATGTAAGGATCACATCCTGTAAATAATCCAGGTTATTGATACATGCCATTTGATCCATAAAGTGATTCTTCGTTACAACTCACCAACAACTGAATAAGCAACTAGCCGCGCTAATGGCTTCAGTTTATGCTGTTTAACAGCTTCTTCACTGGCGATTATGACAGCACCTGCGCCGTCGCTTATACCCTAGAGTGACCACGCAATTATTTGTTACAAAAGCATTTAAAATTTGCATTATCGTCTCCCAATCAATTTTTACTGAAGCATTTCCAGCAGTGACGACACCATCCTTTTTAAATACAGTGGGTAATTTTGATAGTTGCTCAACTGACGTTTGCCTTGGATGCTCATCAGTGGTGAACATGATATCACCTTGTTTAGTTGATATAGGCACTGGTGTAAGTTCTTCATTAAAATATCCGGCTTTCTGCGCTATAAATGCAATGAAATATGCGATCAATCGTTCTCAAGATGAAAAATGAAACAAGCTAACTGAATAAGTTACATTATATTTAATAAGAAATAATTGAAATAATACCTTGCTGCCATCGCGTTTGTGACTTCAGCGCATACTCATCACATTCCTTGCGTGTTATTTGATATTTTTCAGCTAAATTTTCTGCTGTCATTCCCATCGTTGTTTCAATATTCCAGTCTGTCAACCCTGTCCATAAGGTGTCTTCAAGCTGCAGAAAGAATTCCAAATAAGATGGGTACCTCTTTGAGTGTACACAAACTCCGCTAACTCACCATGTATCTGTCGCCCAATTTCATACCAAACCTCATTCCACGAATAGTGAATGGAGCTGAACTCATGCTTTCACTTCCTCCTGTTAACACGATATTTGAATCTCCCATACAAATTTGCTAAAATATTCACGGATTGAATTTCAATTCCATCAGGGATTGTCAAATTATTCCCAAATACTAACATGTGCTCCGCTTATAATGGACTGAAATCCTGATCCACAAGCACGGTTCACAATCAAGGCTGAAGCGTGAACAGGAATGCCAAGGCGGTAACTGACTTGTCTCGCTACTCCACGACAATCTTTAGACACCCACTTTATAACCAAATGGTCATCGATAGAAACAACAATTAATTTCTGTCTGCGTAGATCAGTTTACATCATTCAAGAATTAAATAAGGGACCAATTAACCTGCATAACACAACCCACAATAACAGAATCAACAATTTCAGGATGGACATTAGCTGCTTGAAGAGCGGCTCTAGATACTATTTCTTGTAGCTGTGGTGGCGAAAAATTTCTCAATTTTCCTCCTAAGGTTCCAAATGGCAGTCGTTTGCATCCAACCAAATAAATCGCTATAATGAAAAGAAATGTTAGTATGCTATGCTAATGGGTTGGGCATTAAGCCAAGCAGCCATAACAGGCCGAACCCTAAGGAGGCTGCTCGCGGGGGAGGAGGAGGTAAGTGTAGGGGATGGTAAATTTGCAGCACCGAACGTTCCCTACCAACCACCCATGTTGGCACTAACTTGGGTTTGCACTGCTCAACATCAGTGATCTGACCAAAACTGGTGTGTCCAACGCAACTAGGCCGCACAGATGTACTACATTCGGACCTATATACGTTCCACTTATTTATGGGCAGCCTGCGGGCAGCCTCCTAAGGGTCCATCCTGTTATGGCTGCCTGGCTTACTCCCCAACCCACAAACTAATCCAGTAAATCCAGTTTCCATTGAAAAGCATGGGAAGCAATTCCTGCAAGGCTATAAAGAATAGTGCACTTTGCCATTAAGTGACCGCCACATGTGATAGGACGGCACAAAAAGCAACTCCCCTATTGCAGGGTTGGGTACCCATCTTGTCCCTCTGAATGGACACAAGGATGATCTATTGGACAGCGTTTTTCCCTCAGCCGATTGCCGGACAAAGCTGCAACGCCTATGCTTATTTACCGTCGGTCTACTGTTTGCTGGGGCATCTCCTACAGCTGGAAATTTTGCCTCATCTACCCGTTGCATAGTTCACAGCGTTCTCTTAAAAGCGAGCAAATGCCATCGTATACTACACGGGACCTCGGGGACAAACACTGTATCTCCCGCAAGCCCAGCTAGTACTGTGCTAACATGGGTGGCCGCTTAGGAAACCTTGGTACGCAATGGACGAGGCTCTAATGACCTTGTAGTTGAAGGGCCCTAAAACACCAACGAAACGAAACAAACCGATCAAGGTTCGTCTAGAATCTATGGCTAGGCTGAATCTTGACCCACTGTAACCCCTCCAACATCAGGAAAACAGACATCAGTTTTGAGCATTCCTGCTCTCATGTTAATCACTCATGATTTTGCAATGATATTTTCCCTGTTGTAAGGCATTGATTGCTGAATTCTGTCCGGTATTTTTTGACGAATTTCAATAAAGGTGCTTCTCTTAATTTTTGAACATGAGACTACAGTAGTTTGAAGAGCACAAGGGTTACTTATTGCCAGCTAGAGGGCAGCACTAGATGGTGACACGAATTTTCAAGCTATTCTTGTCTGATTTTTAAAGTTGTTGGATAGTCTTGAGTAATCAGTGCGTTAACGAATATGCCTTCATAAACATTTCTGACTTTTTTTGTTAAGTTATTCCTAACGTACAGTATCTTACCTTTTGGCAATGTCGTCATTGTTACTACTTGAGACCTCCTAAAACGTCAGGAATTTGCCTATCGAATTGACCTAATAGTACTCCATGCACATGTCATTTACAAATAGCTTGCTCAAAGTTTCGAGGTCAGCGATTATTGTTAGACAACGTATTAGTACAGTAGTAATACCTTATCATAACTATACTATGATTGGCCAAGAAATGTCTGGTTTAGAGTTCAACTGACGGGGACAGGGTTATCAAATGCTACCACCAGAAAATTATTATACCTAAAAATTATATCAAAATTCACAGCTATTAAACTTCAACAGTGAGCATTTTTATAAATGTGACAATCAATAGTGTGAGCGATGATTGGTTATTTACTGTAGAACATGTGATAACTTGTTGTCAGTACTTGCCGATTCTAGATAAGCAGTATAACAGTGCAGTTTACTGTATACAACAGTACCGTCTTAACAGCATTATGGGCCCCTGGGCAAAGCAGTGCGCTAGTGCCCCTACGACAACCACTCACAGAGTGGTATATATGTATATAAATGGTCACTTGACATACACAGATTGACTTGGGGCCCCCGGGCAAGTGCTCAGAGGATCCATGCGTTAAGATGGCACTGGTATACAATAATAAAAGTCATATGACATTAGGTTTTTCAAAGCGACAACTCTCACTTTTAGTTTCACACTTGTTTATATTACTTCTGGATTGGGCCACAGGCCGCTAAACAATAAGTTCATTAAAGATATGCCAGACACACGAATCATAAAACGAGATATAGTATACAGCAGTCCTCACGGACCCTTGGAGCCCGTGGGTTTTGTCTCGGGGGTCCGCGAGGTGCCTCGTGTCTTATTTCTAATATGTTTACATCCCTATATATTTATATAAAATTTACGGAGAGGGTTAAATTTTGAAAAGACTGCTTTTAATAATTTTTATCACGAGGGTTCCGTGAAACTTTAGACACACTTTCAGAGATTCGCGATACCAGAAAGGTTGCAGAACACTGGTATACAGTGTTGGTAATTGTGGACAACATAGAATTTCTGGCATCTTTATTCGTATGGCGATCTTCAGTAGCATAATACCTGATAACAACATCTTTAAACCGAAATCCTTGAAGTGCTAATTTCAGACAGCGATTTTTAAAAACGTGATTTACTATGAAGTTCTGTTTTATGACTTTGTGTCCTTTAATCATCTGACACTACAAGAATCTTTAATAAAATAAACATTTACCACCTTCTTTGCATCCGGTTTGTAGCTTTAAAGAAACCCTATTACTGCTTCACTTGTAACTAAAGTACTGTACAAAACAGTTTAAGAGTCGGAGTTTTCTCTTTAACGTCCACTGTCCTATAACCGAGATAAAATAACGAAACTAAGGATTTTATTTAGATGATAGTCATTAGCATTTCAACATTTAGATTGTTAGAACCATTTTAACACACGGATTCTTCCTACCTCAATATCAGACTTTATATTGATTCCGAGAGAGAAAAACGACATTGGCATATAAAGATGTCATACCCATTTTCCAAAAGCTTTGTAAAGGGAGGATGCCATTATCACTCCTCAATATGCAAAATGCTGGAGCTCCAATAACAATTCTTGCAATATTCAACCATGAAATAATTCACTATTAGAACTGCATAGGATGTATGGATGGCGTGAGACACGCCATAGACGTTGTAGAATTACATCTTAGAACCTACAGCATGTGAGAATCAATGATTTATCTAATGTCATTTGGTACGATTCAGGAAGGCATACATTTTTTTAATTCACCATGATGTTAATTTAAAAAAGCACCATAAAAGTAGGTAGTAGACTGTAGCTATAGCACACGCCTCACTAATGTTGCAAAAATAAGAGCAGCACGCAATTCTAACACAAACACACACACTTACTCTCTTTCTCTCTCTCTCTAGTCAACAGTGACACATCCAAAAGCAAATACATCGACTTTCTTGCCTCGCATTGGCTGCTGCTGCTTGAAGTAGCACAGCCTTTGCAGCCTTTTCAAGATCAAGTACAATACTAATAGAGTCAGGATTCCGGTCTTTGAGGACCGTCAGTTGCCATCTCCTCTTAGCCAGCCATACACCCTGTAGCTGAAATTTCCCAGAATCCCACGTGGTCGAAATAATTGCTCGAGCACTTTCGAACCTGCTGCGTGCGCCTTGTTCTACAAAGTCACTTGATTCCATTTATAGTTGCTTGCTAACTCGAGTTTCGCCAACTTTTTTTTTTTACCAATTATTACCAGGTAAAAATCTTTTATTGATCATGTAAGAGTACCTTTCTCAAATTATCTAAAAAGTGATATAATCTTTCATTATTCAGCTTATGGTATGAACGGAACACCCCCCCCCCAAAAAAAAAAACTTCTTCAAAACTCTCTTAGATATTCCAATTACTCTCGTTAATTGACGCCATTTCTTTTCTCCTTGTGTTCGTTACAATTCAAATACAGTGCTAATTTCTGAATGAGAAATACGGATTATTGAAAATAAGGTAAGAACTACTTTAGTTATGTAAAACCGCATGCATACTCGCGTACAATAAGTTGGCCATCTTTTACTAACTTTTTAATGGCATCCACTAGATTCATAAATATCACTGAGGCGACTATGATCTAGTATCTTATGGCAAGGGGGCATCAGTTTAATTTTGTTCGGAGTGTGTGTGTGTTGGAGAAAAGCAACCCGGGACAATTAAACATCCATAAGGACAGTTTGTGATGCATGAGAAAAGTTGTCGGCAAATCCGTACCCGAATTATGGACTTACGGATGCTTTCGTGGTCCTGTTCTAACATTTTACAAGCCCTATCTTCCAGATTTCTGTAATGCCATGGACAGGTAGATGTAGACCTGCTGCGGAAAAACACTGTCCAAAACACTGGACACTCTTGTGTCCATTCAGAGGGACAAGAAGGGCGCCCGACCCTTCCATAGGCAGGAAAAGGGTTAGGAGTTGCTTTGCTATGGAGATGTAGCTTTTTACACGATTAATTGAAGAATAGTTGATTTTTCGAGGATTTTATTCACTTGAAATTTTTTAGATAATCTATTAAAGTCTTATTCTGACTGCGAACTCAGTAACATACTCACGAAGAGTAAGAAAAATACTACATTCCTGATCTTTATTTTTTAAAGATTTCCTATCATTTTTGCTCTAAATAAACCAAGCCTCATATGAGGTCGGATTATATATGGAGCATGTATAGATGGAAGTAAGTGGGTTAGTAAGCACAATGTCATTTTTAGCTTGAAAATTAACCGCACATATGTTTTTTTTTAGCTAAAATAAGAGCTGAAGAGAAAACAACGAGTGCTAGCCATCAATCACCATGCAATCTGTAACTTTTTAGAAGAACGCACTTCAAACACGAATAATCGAAAGGCAAAGGACCTGATGGAAAACGCTGACACGAAGAAAATAAGCAGTTATCTATAAAGACCTAAAGTATTAACCCTGGGGTAACCCTGTCGATGGACATGTTCTCGAGTTATGCCATACGTTTGTATAATACATGTAAGTCTCGATAGCGCGTTCAATCGGTTCGTTGACGCTAAACAGACATCTTGAGATCTACCCTGCTGAGAGCAAATTTGGGGAACTTTACGACAAAATCGTCACCTTCAGAGTCATCCTCGTCCATGGTAAATGTCAATTCGAAAATGGGACGTCGTAAGAAGAAATCAAAGAAAAAAAGTTATGAAACGAATTCAGTGGCAGATTCGGCCAACTCTTTGCCTACCAAACTGCAGTTGTCTTTGCTCAACAGTCGGTTGGTGGCCTTGGCCGAACAGGAAAAGGCAATGGCCGCTATTAACCAAAAGCCGGTGGATACAGCCACGTTTTCTAAATTGGTGCAACAAAGGCGAAAGTATCCAGCACTGCTGCGGATCGAGTGGCAGGTAAGGATCCTTATTATGAAAATATTTTAAGTGAAATTAAGAGACTTTTTCTCCATTTATCTTACAACACTCTTAAGACAGTGGTGGCGAACCTGTGACCCGCGTGTCACGAAGTGACCCACTGAGCAATTTCCAGTGACCCGGGCGTGAATCATATCTAGCTTATCGTCTCATAAACAACAGACATGAGAGCAGGTTGTCCGTATGTAGACCCGGCCCTGCCACAGGCGGGATAAGGGTATGATGATGATGGTCTCTATTTGTTACTTTAATAAACTTTATTCATTATTATTAATAATTTATTTTATTCATAAAATTAAATAGTGCTTGCACCTGACCCGTGGACAACTTTTTGTTTTTTTTTTTCGTGTTACTGTGACCCGTCTTCAAAGAAAGGTTCGCCACCACTGCTCTTAAGATGTCCCACCAGAGCTAACCAACCACATTACATCAAAAAGATATAAAACCACAAATGCCAAATATATTGTCATAAAGGCAGTAGTAATGAGGGGCTGTTGAAAGCCCTCTGCTGTTGATGTGAGGACGTTGAGACGTTTGACATTTCGTTAGGCAAACTCAACACGTCAGTATATTTCAGTTATGCGAATAATTGGTGACAGACTGATTATTATTATTCTTTATCCTAGCTCTACGTCGAAACAAGCAAACGCTTATGGTGAATAATTTAAAATAATAAATCCACTATAAATCAAAAAAGAAATCTATTCACGGCGAAGGACGCGAAGATTGGGCGTGACAGAAAAACAATTATTTGATAAAAAAAAATCGATTTCACGCACACATCAATATGATTCCACCACAGTAAATCAATTCTACGCCAACTTTTTCCCCTACACCCTTGAGGTTACGCTAGTGAATAATGAGTGGGCTTGATGACGATCTGAAAGGTTGAGACCTTCCTAGCTCCATCCACCCCACCGCAGGCAGTAAAGGCGACGATGACGGATAGCATCTAAATTGCTACCTTATGAAATAATTTGGCACTTGATCAATGTGTTCACGTTTGCATCGCACCCACAAAACATTTGTGTTAAACTACACGGTAATGAAGGAAAATGTTAGCACAAATCCCAGGATAGGAGATTATTGCCCACACTTTCCATCCTCGGCTGGGACACTTGAGGATTTGTAGGATGATGCGTTTCATACGAGATATGGTGCTGTTGAATGTCCTATTCGAATGATAAGAAATATCGATTAAATCCATCTGGAGACAGGGACCTATTTAACGCCCATCCCCCGACTGCACGTCTGAACGTTTGTTAATTCCTTGTAAAACTCGACTAGTAAAAGATACGTTTTTCGTTTCAAAAGATTTATCGTTTTATAAAGTGTTACACGTGAACCACCCTTTTATCTTCAGTTATTTCTAGGTTCCTTTTTTTTAATGTTACCACAGTTTGTACAGGACCGACCTCGGTGGCGAAGTTTTAGGTTCGAAACTGGACCGAGGTGGGTTGGCTTCTATCGGGTGAGAGAAAAAGAGGCCCTGAGTGCGCCTTCTTACAGATGAGAAGTAAAACCGAGGTCCCGTGTGGTGTACGATGGCATTTGCACTTAAATGAACCCTCTCTACTATGCAACGGATAGGTGAGGTAAAATTCCCAAGTGTAGGAGCTCGCCCCTTGCCGTTGGTGGAATTTCCCGACGAACAGTATGTAAACCGACGATAAATAAGCATAGGAGTTGCAACTTTGGTCGTCAACCGGCTGTGAAAACCACTGTCCAAAATATATTACTCGTGTGTCCATTCAGAGGGACAAGATGGGCACTCGACCCTGGCATAGGCGGGAAAAGGGTTAGGAGTTGCTTTGCTTTCCTCGTGCAGCCAAGTTGCGTTGGACACACCAGTTCCCGTGAGATCACTGAAGTTAAGCAGCGCAAGCCCACGTCAATACCAACAAGGATGGTTGGTAAAGAACGTTGGGTGTTGTAAATTAGCCCTCTCCTTTGTCCTTCCACCTTCCTCCTCATCTCCCGCGGTCAGCCTCCTAAGGGTTCATCCTGTTATGGCTGCCTGGCTTACTCCCCAACCCACAAACTAATCCAGTATTGAGAGGGATAAGATGAGTACCCAACCCTGCCATAGGCGGGGTTGTTGTCAGTTTGTTGGTGTTTTCAGGGCCCTTCAGTGTAGTTCTGATGCAGGGACTGCCAAGGCACTACACTAATGCGACGATTTTTGGATACTAGCGGTGTCCAGTTTTCCCAAGCGGCCACCCATGTCAGTACTAACTGGGGTTGCGTTGCTTAACTTCAGTGATTAGAGGAGATCTGGTGTGTCCACCGCAATTTGCCGTTCCCCGTAGGCGGGAAAAGATTTGTTGTTTGTACAGGCAGATTAAGTTAGTTTATTCATAGGTTTAATAAAGAGCTATAAATTTTACAATGAAACCTAATTTTCTCAAGTGACGATAGCCCTTCGGTTCCGTCAAACCGTGAATTTGTGAACTTCCCTTCATTTGCCAAAGGACGTGGGCGCTTCGGTTTGAAACACAGATAAGAGGTGCGGCACAGAGATGCGCTGACGCGCCGCTTTTTTTTCCTTTCAGTCGTTTTGCTTACTAAACAACACGATGCTGACACTGAACTCTTAGATGTTTTCCCGACCTGCATCATAACTTCCCCTTTTTCATAAGTGACGGATGCTGTATGAAGTTTATAAAAATCATTCGCGAAATATTGCGTTTTGGAACCACAAACATTTAATACAAACTGAGAAAAGCGAGATTATGCAGCAGAGTTATGCCCCACCACCACCATAGGTCGAGTAAATAAAGTCCCCAACCATGAAGACAAGAGGAACCTCTGACACATAGAACCTCCTTTTACCCTCCAGCCAATCCTTTCTTGTTTGCCGTCTTATTTTCCTCGTCTCAACACGCCAACACCCTTCCCCTTTCGGCTACATCTGGAACACCAGTTCTCGTCTGATCACTGCAGTTAAGCAACGCAACCCCAGCTAGTACTGAAATGGGTGGCCGCTTGGGATCGTCGCATCAGAATAGTGTCTGTGCAGTTCCTGTATTAGAACTACGCAGTGGACGGGGCTCTAATGACCTCGTAGTTGAAGGGACCTTAAACACCAACGAATACATCTGGAAGAGATCCACACATCCGATATCTCTGCTTTGGACGGTGAGCGGCTGTACTACGTTGGAGCCACCAGTTCTCGTCTGATCACTGAAGTTAAGCAACGTAACCCCAGCTAGTAATGAAATGGGTGGCCGCTTGGGAACACTGGGTACCGCTAATACCCAAAAATCGTCGCATCAGCATAGTGTCTGTGCAGTCGCTGCATTAGAACTACGCAGTGGACGAGACTCTAATTACAGTTGCAGTTAAAGGGCCCAAAACACCAACGAAACGAAAATAAAATCTGCCAGGGATGCTAACGTTACAGTGCTGGGACTTATTAAATTAATAGGAGTTTGGCAAGCTTCAACCATCGTTCTGATCGCCACGCCACAGTTGATTTGATAAACCGTTTTTATCTATTTCAAGCTGCCTTTGGAATTGTAGGTCGCATTCCGGATGTGACATAAGGATCATAAAAATAACCGCTACACAATACTGAAGTATTTTTTGGCAAGAGGCTCCTGTAGCACTGAAATTAAATTCTTGATCGGCACCACGAAAAAAACAAGCTTCTGTAGGGGAAGTTAGGGAGATAAAATAGCATGAAGACTTCGGGACAAATAACTACTAGAAAGGATATATTTCTATCAGGATTCAGATGAACGGGACAAGAGGGAGAGAAGAGGGAACAGAGAGAGAAGGAGACCGAGGCATGATGCCTGCCGGATGATATTCGTTGAGGTGAGAGAAGAGGGGTCATTCATCTTTTTTGTCCCCTCTTCCTCATGCTGCGGTCTGCAGTATGACAACAACAGATAAACGGTCCACTAGTAATTCACAGAGCACGCAGCAGACCCTGAGGGAAGAAAAAGGATAGGTAGTTGATAGCTGTTAACCAATGACAGGGCATCTGAATTGGGGTTGCCTTCCTTCGGTAGTTAAACGTCTTGGCTAAATTTGGAATTGTGATGTAGAGGAGCAAGAAACGAAGACGTCATCATTATTTATGCCGTATTAGTCCACCATCACCCGTCTTGATCTTTAAGCGCCCTAAAATCAGTTCTCCTAGAAACCAGTCATGGTAATCGGTGGCAAGGCTCGCTAGGATTCATGTCTCACCAGGCCATTGGACTGGAATGCACTAGTACTAATGTCTGGAAACGTTTCATTTCAGATACGTGGAACTCAATTCAAACCCAGATTTTTCATTCTTTAAACGCGGAATTTAGCTTACTGATCTGGATTCCTTCTTGGCGAGGATCACCCACACTGTTTGCTTCAGTGACCTAGGCGCATTCATTCTGCAGGCAGTAAACCTCCTTTCATGTTCTCTATAGATCAGCAGCCTTAGGGGTGTTCCAGTCAGAACACTTCATAAAGATTACTACTATGTTAACTAATGGGTTGGGCCAAACTCTTTTGAGGCTACTCGCGGGTGAAGAGGAGATCAAAAGTAGCGTTGGACACACCAGTTCTCGTGAGATCACTGAAGTTAAGCAGCGCAAGCCCACGTTAGTACCAACATGGGTGATTGATAAAGAACGTTGGATGTTACAAATTTCCCCTCTGCTATGTCCTCTACACCTACCTCCTCATGTCATGCGAGCAGCCTCCTAAGGGTTCGTCCTGTTATGGCTGCTTGGCTTACTCCCCAACCCATGAATTTAATCCAGTAATCCAATGCTCTACCGACTGAGCTAGCAGGGCGCTAGGCTAGTAATTAAGACCAGCTTAACCCATTTGACTTGTTGGTGTTTTACGGTCCTTCAACTACAATGGTCATCAGAGTCCCGTCCATTGCATACTGTAGTTCTAATGCAGAAACTGCACAGACACTACGCCGTTAAGCCGATTTGGGGGGGAGAGCGGCTTATTGCATTGGACACACCAGTTCTCGTCTGATCACTGAAGTTAATGCAACCCCAGCTAGTGCTAACAAGGGTGGCCACTTGGGAACACTGGGTGCCGCTAATACCCCAAAATCGTCGCATCAGCATAGTGTCTGTGCAGTCTCTGCATTACATCTAGGCAGTGGACGGGTTCGTTCGTTCATTGGTGTTTAAGGTCCCGCCAACTACAAGGTCATTAGAGACCCGTCCATTGCATAGTTCTAATGCATAGACTGCACAGACACTACACTAATGCGACGATTATTGGGTATTAGCAGTACCCAGCTTTCCCGAGCGACCACCCATGTCAGTACTAACTGGGCTTGCGTTGCTTAACTTCAGTGATCAGACGAGAACTGGTGTGTCCAACGCAACTCGCCACTCCCCAGTGGACGGGGCCCTAATGACCTTGTAGTTGAAGGGCCCTAAAACACCACCAATGAAAAAAAAACGATTTTTGGGCATTAGCGGTACCCAGTGTTCCCAAGCGGCCAACCATGTTAGTACTAACTGGAGCAGTTGAACCGAAGCATAATATGCATTGACTAGTACAGTACTTGTACATAATTCTCTCCATTTGTCTAAAAGAGGGCAGGCAGACTTTTTACTAGGACGAGAACATTCCCTTACTTTCAATTGACAGTGGAGATAATTATGAAACTTTCAAGATGTCTACAAGCTGTCCAGAGATCCTTAAAAGGAGACAAAAGTCGTCAATATGAAACTTAAGCTCCGAGCTTAGCAATGTCAAAAAAAGAGGTCGAGTGTTCGCTGTGGAACTGGTAGAGGGAGGGGTTACTCGAAATTTGGATTTCTACCTTGACCCACTGAATTCCTTGACTCGTTATTCCTATAGGCAGAGTATGATCTCACTTTTCTCTCCTCCAGTTATGAAATCAGGATTTTAACCTCGACACGTGGATAGAGTTCGAGGGATTTTGTTGTAAACGAGGTTATTCTTGAGGAATAAGGGGCTGATGTGGGCCAAGTTTAAACAAGCAAACCTTCATCTAGGTAGGTTAAACTGTGGAAAATACGGTCACCGTCACAGCATGAACCTACAAAATCTACAGGATGGTTCAGATGTAAGGTAGGGCAAGTGGGATTCTCGACTGTCCTGGACTTTTAAGTGGATGGTTCATTGCTAGGAAACTGGTTGGGTCATGATCGTGATGCCATCCACCTCCTTTTTACCCGAGGTGGGGGTCGCTAGTAACATTTTAAGAAACCAAGTTCTAGGTTGTGAACTTTGGTAGTTTTGTGGTTGTGCTTATTTCCTACATTCGTTGACCGTCGGGTACAACCAACGAAAAGCAACTCCTAACTTTTCCCGCCTATGGCAGAGTCGGGTACCCATCTTGTCCCTCTGAATGGACAGTGTTTTTCCACAGCCGGTTGCCGACCAAAGCTGTAACTCCCCTACGCTTGGTTATCGTCGGTCTATTGTTCGTTGGGACATTTCACCGAAGCTCCTACACCAGGAAATTTTACCTCATCTACCCTTTGCATAGTAGATAAGGTTCTTTTACGTGCAGATTCCATCGTGCACAGGGGCGGATCTACATAGGGACTAATAGGGCTTAAGCCCTGGGCCCCACAAAAATTGAATTATCATAAACTTTTAATACTTTTTTATTAACAGTGAGCACTTATCATATAGTAAAAATAGTTAATATTAATAATATAATAATAATGATTATTTATACTATTATTCATTGAAATTTAATCAATGTAACGCTATTGAACTTCAATAAGCCCTAGGCCCCGAGCAACCTAGATTCGCTCCTGATCGTGCACCACATAGGACCTCGATTTTACATCTCATCCGAAGAAAGGCGCACTGGGGGCATCTCTCTCGCCCGAAAGATGAATAAACACTGACGCAGTTACCCAGAACGCCACTCACTGCCCCACCGAGGCGGGATTGACCCTCGGGTACAACCAACCAACAATTGGTAAAATTTGTCTCCGTTTGGGACTAAGCTTTGATCACACATGAGAATTCCACTTACTGTGGCCACCCATCTATTTTAAGCATGGCAATATAAATGGTGACTTGACGTCAAAGGAGTGGCACACCTATGCATGTTGACAGTAATTTGCGTCCCACTTCACCCTGACGTATATCAATAAAAACTGTTTCTAGGTTACTAAATGAGTATAGAGTTCCTACCACAAGATGTATCGTGTCGATGGCTTGGAGACGTCAGTCGGGGGGTCCATAAGGTCACTACCTCAATTACTGGAGTCAGTCTCGCATCCTGTGAAGGAAGGAAGCAAAAAAAAAATGAGTTGTTCACTTGCCAATGCATATGCACACCAATTGGCACAATGAAGCCCGGATGAATGATTGACAAAGATGGCATAGCATAACATATTTGCTTGTTTCGTTGGTGTTTTAGGGCCCTTCAACTACAAGGTCATTAGAGCCCCGTCCACTGCGTACTTCTAATGCGGAGACTGCATAGACACTACTCTAAGGCTACGATTTTTTTGGGGTATTAGCAGTACCCAGTTTGCCCAAGTAGCCATCCATGTTAGTACTACCTGGGATTGTGTTGCTTAACTTCAGTGATCAGACAATTGAACAGTAGTTATAATAACGGGCTCTGTCGTCTTCCCTTTTCCAACTGCAAACAGGTGCTGCATAAAAACAGGCTTGGAATTGGGGCATGAAGCAAAATGGACCTGTTGCGGACCTGACCGCAAAATGCGGCCAAGTTGCGTTGGACACACAAGTTCTCGTAAGATCACTGAAGTTAAGCAGCGCAAGCCCACGTCAGTACCAACAAGGGTGGCTGGTAATGAATGTTGGGTGCTGCAAATTTCCCCTCTCCTATGTCCTCTACACCTACCTCCTCCTCACCCGCCAGCAGCCTCCTAAGGGTTCGGCCTGTTATGGCTGCTTGGCTTACTCCACAACCCGTTAGCGTGACATAGTATATAACTATTACGACAATGAAAAGGAGGGGATTGGATTAGTTTGTGGGTTGGGGAGTAAGCCCGGCAGCCATAACAGGTCGAACCCTTAGGAGGCTGCCCGCGGGAGATGAGGAGGTAGGTGAAGGATGAAGGAAAGGGTTAATTTGCAGCACCCAACGTTCTTTACCAACCACCCAAGTTGTAATTGACGTGGGCTTGCGCTGCTTAACTTCAGTGATCTCTCGGGAACTGGTGTGTCCAACGCAACTTGGCTGCTGGCAAATCTCTCAATGACCTTTTTTTGGGATTAATCGCTCGCGGAAGGTGATAAGACGAGGTTAGGGACTTCCTATACCCAGGCCTGGCCTCGTCCAGGATAAAAAAAAAACTGGGACATATAACGAAATTTGTTTCTATAATTTGATTTCTGGTCTTTCTTTTCAGATGCTGTGCAAGGGGGAAGGTCACAGTTTACGACACGCTACTAAGTTAGTCAATGAGTGCAAAAATCAAAATAAGAAAATAATCCCATGTAAGTGCCTTTTTTTTCAAATTAACCTTCTCATAATATTTGGCCCCTCATATCTATTCACCATGGGTAGCGCAGTGGGTAGCGTGCTCGGTAACTGAGTCAATGGTTCTAGGTTAGACACTGGACCGAGGTTTGTCAGCTTCTTTCTTGCGAAAGAGAGAGGCCTCGAGTGCGCCTTCCTTCGCATGAATGAGAAGTAAAACCGAGGTGCCGCGTGATGTACGATGGCATTTGCAAGTAAAAGAACCCTCTTCATTCTGCAACGGGTAGCAACTCCTAACCCTTTTCCAGTCTATGGCAGGGTCGGGTACCCATCTTGTCCCTCTGAATGGACACAAGGGCGATCTATTGGTCATAGTTTTTCTGCAGCCGGTTGCCGGCCAAGGCTGCACCCCTACGCTTATTTATCGTCGGTCTAGTGTTCGTTGGGGAATGCTACCGAGGCCAGGGGGCGAGCTCCTACACTTGGAAAGTTTTGCCTCATCTACCCGTTGCATAGTAGAGAAGGTTCTTTTACGTGCAAGTGACATCGTACACCAATACCGGACCTCGGTTTTACTTCTCATCCGAAAGAAGGCACACACTCTCTCTCGCCCGAAAGAAGCCAACCCACCTCGGTCCAGTATCGAACCTAGAACTACTGACGCAATTGCCGAGCGTGCTAACCACTACGCCACCGCGACGGGCAATTCTGCAACGGGTAGATGACGCAAAATTCCTAGGTGTAGGAGCTTGGTGGAGTGCCCCAACCAAAAGTAGACCGACGATAAATAAGCATAGGGGTTGCAGCTTTGGTCGGCAACCGACTGCGGAATAACGCTGTCCAATAGATCACCGTGTGTCCACTTAGAGGGCCAAACGGGTACCCGACCCTGTCTGACCTAAATCTATTCACGACGGCCCTGCCAGTTTGAGGGTCCCGCTAAAGATGTCCTCCTCGTTCTTACCTGGTTCTTACTTTTTTAACAAGCTCATTTGGGTGGACGGACACCCATGAGTTTGTTAGGACCACGCAGAAAGATGATCTCCCTTATAATAAACTAATTCTATCGTCAGTGCTTTAGCCTAAAACAAAAAGTTGACCTGACTTGCGAACAAGTCGGGCCACACGGAAGGGTTTCATATTGAAGCTCCATCGAGCTGATAATGTCCCACATGCGAGTAACCTAACTATCAAAGATGCAGGAGAACCAGTGCCAGCCCGAACAAAAAGCGGGGCCCGGCGGCAAGGGCGTACTCTGTAAGTCCAGCCCCCCCCCATTAAATTGCATTTTACAATTTTCAAAGATTTATTGACCTTTTTCCTTTTTTGGCAATTCCTTATCAATTTTGTGCGTCCCGACGCAGGAATTATTTCGGATTGGGCATTAGGGTTATAGAAAAACTAATTAAACCATTTTCTTTTTGTGAGGTCAGTCCCCTCCTGCCAGTCCTGCATTTTGATTTCGACAAGTCAGTCAGTGACGCGGGGG
>JAAFCE010006949.1:25600392-25690516 GCA_013389805.1 Trigoniulus corallinus | reverse complement strand
ACCCTTGAGGCGAAGGGAGCAAACAAGTTGTTAAAATTCTCACTGTTTGGATGTGATTGGCTGTTTTCAGAACTCAACCAAAGCCAATTTTTAACAATGTAGTTGAAGAGGAAGAAGAACCACCGGCGAAAAAGCAAAAATAATTGTATAGACTTTAATAGTTGCATTAAATTTTTATATAAAATGCCACATTTGTGCGTTTGTATGTTGGTTTTTTATTCGTATATTTCCCAAAAAAGAAGAGGATCCACAAGCCAGGAAAAAGAACACTGGTAAGTACTGTATGTTTAAATACTGTCATTCAGACGGTAATAAGTATCATTGAATCGTAAGATTTGTTAAATTGTGGTTAGCACTGTTCTATAACCATGTCGGTGATAAAGGTGCAAGAGGTAAAGAAATTAGGATCAGTGTCCCAGAGCAATGCGGAGATAGATTCGGATGTGACCCATAGAATCAATGGAGGATGGCTGCAGTGAAGACAGGCAAGCTGAGTCCGGTGCGATAGGAGGGTCACAATAAAGTTGAAAGGTAAGTTTTACAGGACAGTGGTTAGGCCAGCTATGCTCTATAGAGCAGTGTTGGGCTGTGAGGAAGAGCCACATCAATAGCATGCAAGTAGTCCGGATACAAATGCTGTGGTACATGAGTGGGGTGTCGAGAGCTGATAGCATTAGGAACGAATATATTACCGCCTGGGGGTGTGGGACATCGCGGGAAGGTGGCATGGACATGTAATGAGGAGAGGGGGGAGGACCTCGTTAGGTCCATTACAGGAATGCAGATGGCTGGAAGGCACCCAGGGCAAGGGGAGAACAAAGCAGACGTTGGAGCAGGTTGTCCGTAAGGACATGATAGTGTGTGGAGTGGACGGCGACCTGGTGGGAGTGGAGGACTAGAATCCGCAGACCCGACCGTCTGCCACATTATGTTACTGTTCTATAACCATGTGTGCCCTCCATTGTCTGACAAATAGCACTTACAGTATACTATTAATGATTTAAACAAAATATACTACTTACCTAGTCTATATTATTCGCGTTGAGAAGTAATTTGAAACATTCAGTTGAATAGAATGTTAGGCAACCAGTTGTCAACTGCATACAAATTTTGGTTCTACATTTCTCAAACTGGTTTACAAGAAATAATTATTCATCAATTATTGTAAAGAAACTTTAAAGAGACACATCATTACTTTGTTACTTTTATATAATTTCGTGTTATGACTTCCACCATGATTATTGCCCAGGGGGTTGTCACTTCTGAGTGGTTATACGAAAGTAACCCACCGGTCAGAATGAAAAAAAAGTGTGAAGGACCTGATCTAATCAAAGCTGAGGGCCGGGGTGGCAAAAATGATCAACAAGTGATTTTATTTTTATACTTATGATACATACCGAGAATTAAGCGAACTTTTGTCACGTCCAAAAAGGGTATTGAATAGTAAAAAAAAAATTCGAACCACCAGTTGATAATGATCGAAAGATGTCGCTACTATAGTAGGTCACGTGACAAGCGTCACTTTTAAGATTGGCGCGAAATATTTTAACGGATCTGTAGTTTAATTTGTTCGATTGTAAGTGGATTCTTTGCATTTTGTAAGAATAGTAAATGTTTATAGACCCCTATACACTATATTTCGTAAGTGATAGAGCTAGAGGCTAAGTGCTCTAGAATACGAGAGTTATATTAACTTAAGACGTCATATAAGTAACCAGTGTGTATACAGGAACTACCAGTCCTGTCCTCGATTTCCATCTTGCCGTATCTTGGTGGTAGTGCTTAGTTTCATTCATTCATTGTAGAAGATGCATGCCGTTTGTATAATTTGTTCGGAGCTTTTTATGTCAACGAGTGAAATTTCGGGTACATCATGTGGTCATACATTCCATACAGTTTGTTTGTCAGAATGGATTAGCCGAAGTAACACGTGTCCACAATGTCGCACAAAATTGCGGCCCACGAGCATCATCAAACTATTTTTTGATGCTGGACCTGATTTGCAACCTGAAGAGGACCCAGACTATTTACGGAATAAAATAAATGAGTTGGAGTTGTCATTACGTGCTAAAAGCATGGAACTTTTGAAACTAAATGAGGAAAGTAAGAAGGATAAAGTTACTATTGAAGAGTTAAAGGTTAGTCACGGTAATACGAAGACGTTACTGACAAAATACATGGAACAGGTGAGCACTTTAAAAGTCCAGCTTGATTTTTTGAGTCATGAAAACTTAAAACTTGCACCCTATGAAAAGGAAATAAAAAAATTAAAGGCCGAATTGAAACAGTTAAATTCGTAAGTATGGGAACGCCTAATGTGACCATTACTATTATTAGCATTTGAATTCTAATTGCTTCAAATTTGTTTCCGCAGAATTAAGTTAATTTTGGATGGTAGTCTGGAGGAGGTAGAACAATTTGTGACAAAAACAGAGTCTTCAACCTATTTAGTGGTTTTAAAAAAGTAATTAAACGTTAAAAACAAAATAAGCCAGTGGTTCTCAACATTTTTATGATAGTCTCCCACCAAAACCGTAATTAACAAACTGGTACAGAAGGTTACTTCAAGAGTACAGTGTTAAAAGTACTCTGACCGTCCCACTCTAAATTGACCCACGAATTTCACATCGAATGCAAGTGGGGTGACTTTCAAAACTGCTTAGTGCTGTTTCACTGGGTTACCTCATTGGCGGCCGTGCTAATTTGTCTGTCAACGTAGACCAAACCTATTCCTGCACCACTGTCGCCTGACCTGTATCACCTGTTGATAACCGTTGGTATCTGGAATTTCAAATATGATCAGATGCATTTTCTGAAAAATTATATATTTCTTTCAGACAGTTAAATGAATTAATGAAAATTAAAAATACTCTTCATACGGAAGTGAGAAAGCTACGCGAGGAAAAGTCAGAGTTAATTCAACGACTTAAAGTAGTAAATGAAGCTAATTTTCGTTTGGATGAAGCACATAGGAAGTTAGAAAAAGCAGAAGAAGAACTAGATGTTAAATCCAGCGTTATTAAACACCTGAACACGCGAATACGCAATTTAAAGTCTTCAAAAGAAATCGTACCTGTAAAGAGGCAAACAATTGAAAGGTAGTAGTTGAAGAAAATTTTAATATAAGATACCTTCCACGAGAGTTTGAACTAGAAATTTGATTACTGCACAGCCCTTCTCTACAAAGACGTAAACAAGATTTTCCGTCGATTGAAGATGATGATGTTGATGACTACTCGGGTTCTCAACAGGTAAGAAGAAAGAGATAATTCAGGACTATATACTCTGTAATTTTAGTTGTTTAGTAGGTGTATTTGTGAAAATTAGGTTGTAGAATCAGCAAAAGAAAATGAAGGTCCACTGCAACTGAAGTCCTGTTCTTTAGCAGCTGGAATTGCAAGGGGCCAAGTTAACAACAGGAATTTATCCACAAAGACATATTCACGTGAATATTCAGACCATCTTCGACCAGCCGAAACGTACAAGGAGCTCAATATCTTGAAACACCCAGTTCGTATGTCGACGTCGGGCACCAGCAGTAGCTTTCAGGCTTACAGACCCCATAAGCTATCGCGTCGAGGTTACGATGGGTTTGGTGGACACTCCAAGGTTGACGTATTTCCTTCAAGATCTAAAAGTCGTCAACCAAGTCCTAAAAAGAGATTAAAACATACGGCTGAAAGCAGGTCAATCAGAAACTACACAATTGAACTTGATTGATTGCTTAGTGTAAATTGTATAATTTATTTTGCATCGCTGTGTATTATATATTGTTGGCAAGCAGGGATTACTCGTTTATTACGTTGGCGATTTTTGTATAACATACTCTTCCAGGTTCGGAATCTAACTTTGATCAACATTAAATTAGTGAGTTAAACTTGCAGTTTTTTTTATCTAATTATGCGACAGGTTTTACCGTTCTCCGATTTTGTAAGATGAGTAAAAGAAGTTCTGTAACATGAGATGTTGAAGTATTGCAACTGAATTTGTGTTTTTCTAGGTCATTCGTATTAAATAGTTCTTTGACGAAAGAATCTTATGAATTAATATGCTGTTTTAGACACGGTAGAATCGGTGGCTAAGAAGAAAGAAAGAGGCATTTCACATTAGCACAGGATAGATGTTGAATGTTCTCCTGATTAGCATCTATTGTCACTAAATATAATTCACGTACCCTTGGGACCAGTGGGGAGCACTTCAAAAAATGCGCGCCCCAAATATTTTTAAATATTCAGAATTCCTTAGTATAAATCTAGCTAGCAATTAAAATAGGTCCTCTCCTGCTCCTTAGGCAATGTTCTATCTTCAGTGGTTCTACCGATTGGACTACAACTGTTGGACTGAGTATAGAAATGAGGATGTTGCACCCCATTGAGGCACTGAGAGGGAAGAAATTGCTGCATTGCTCCCCCTCTGGATCCGCACCTTCTTCGGGCCGCCTTGACACCAAAAAAATCTAAGTCAGACTTAATCCAAATCATGGAGAAGGAGATTCAGCTTAGGGTTCTACCACTCAAATACTCCCAGAATCAGTTCTTGCCTTCACACTAGTGATCAATGCGATTTGGATTGAACCAGATTCGACTTGTGTGAGGGCAGGAACTGATTATGGACGTATTTGAGTGGTGGGGCACTAAGCTGAATCTTGGTGGGTCAGATTCACGGTGATTTGGGTTGAAGGTGGCCTTAGTGTTGAATTCAACAGTGTAAGTTTATGTTGTTAGAGGGTTTAATTATCATTGTGTGGATTCTAGGCTAGGCTAGGAATACATTTCAGTGGTGTTAGGACCGACATCGGGGAGATCGAGGAAAGGTTCAGTCCTGAATAAATGTTAGACTGGGTCACAGCAAATTCAGTATATTGACTGGGTAATGCCAAATGTCTTTGGGGCAGAAGGATGTGCCAAATGTGTTAAAAATGAGGCAGAATAGATTGAGGTGGTATGGACATGCCATGCAATGAGAAGAGGAACTCGTTAGACTTGGGTCCGTTACACAAATGCTGGAATTCTTGGTTGGAAGCACCCGGGGTAGGGGAAGACCAAAGCAGACGCGGGGTCAGGTTGTCGTAAAGATATGGTAGTGTGTGGGGTGGGCGGGGGATAGGCGGGAGTGGAGGGTTCAAACCCGCAGACCCGACCCTGCCTCAGGCGGGAGAAGGGTGAAATGATGATGACGTTAAGTAAATGGAGTTTTAATACTAAATTTCCATCCATTCGAAACACCTATAATGAAATGCAAGAACAACTTTAGACCGTCCATAAACTTTTAGCTACCGCGACCGCAACCTTCTATTGCGCCACGTGTAGGTGGCGCAATGAGCCTATCCTAAATCGATGTATCGATCATCATCACATGCTACCGGGTGACCATCCTCTGTTTTGATCACAACTTACTAATAATTATTTCACATAGGGTTGTTTATGATATTTCCACGTGCTATATACGGTTGGGTGGAAAAGCAATTCAGCTCGCAGAAAACGTGTATTGGTGCGCCTTAATAACACACAACGATGACGGACAGTCGATTAATGAGAAGGATGACAGGTGCTATCACCATATGCTTGTCCCACATTATACAACGTTGACCTCCCATCACCACTACTGTTGAATACGAACTCAGTTTGCTGTGTCCCGTACTAGGTTTCAAAATTCACTTTTGTCCTACAAATATTATACTACAATCTACTGTGATGTCCCTCTCAATCCCTTCAAGTCTCATAATAGACTTAACCAATTAGAGTGCATCCTACCGTACGTACCAGTTAACTGTATCACAGTATTGGATTAACAACGCCTACTGGTTCGAGAGATTGCCATTTAGTCCATAAATGGCTCTTCAACATTTTAAAAGACATGCAAACGTACTTCAGAAGTGTCTTTTTGAGACGTGGACTACACACATATCTAAAGCTACGCTGGACTAATACAAACAACTCCTCGGCCTGCAAAGTCCAGCAACAATCGAACGTGGTGTTTTGAATTAAGACTACCAGGTAGTCGTCAAGAGCTAATATCAGACTAGTAACTACTGATTTCCACAGTTCAGGCTTAGTACCAGGTTTGAGTTCCTGAGTTTGCTGGTGGATCATGAGGACTGAATGTACTATATGTTACGAATATTTCGATCCTAAAAGTGTAATTTCAGGTGCATTGTGTGGTCACACATTTCATCAAACGTGTCTTTTAGAATGGATCAAACGCAATCGAAGCTGCCCAAAATGTCGAATGCCCACTTACGTGAATTCTATTATACCGAGGTTATTTTTTGACTTCGGACCCGATTTACCACCCGAAGAAGATCCTGAAATATTAAAAAATGAAATTATACGTTTACGAATGGAACTTGTGGAAAAGAAGAAAGAAATTGAACTAACATGGACACCGTTGTATCAAATCGTTAATGATAAGTATATGGCGACTAGCGCTGCCCTCGAACAACAACATATTAAATTTGCTGAATTAAGGATGGAATTTCAAAAGCGAGATCAAGAAATGAAACGAGTCATAACTGAATTAGCGAAAGAAAACCAGAGTTTGCAGAGGAAAATTGAGTAAGTAATAAGACACTTCCAAAGTCACGATTTCGTGACTTTAAATCGCCATCTCGAGATTCTTATTTAAAAAAACATGTCTGAATTTAGCATATTCTTAACCATTCAATATGATTTTATATCAGGGTCTAAAGAAAATGACAAACTTTCAAAACATAATAAATATCAGTATGAGCCATTTCTCATGAACTGCCATCACCTAAACTACAGGTGGTGGGGTCGCATCCCAGTATGTTGCAATCGGTGTCACTCGAGTAGAAACGATATGCTAAGCTGTTTCGCAACCCTATGTGATGTTACAATCCTTTAACACCAACTAGAAAACGAAACACAATATAGTGTCTTGGTATGTGTGAGGGGCGTTAATGGTGAAAAAAAAGGTGAGTTTCACTATCTGGGATCACTTTCATAGTGACAGAGAAATGCATTCAGATGGGACCTCTAGAACCAATGTAAGATGGATGGAGTAGAGCAGCGGTCTTCAAGCTGTGTTCCGAAATACATCTCTGGGGGTTCCACGAGTCAAAATGAAAATTCGTTAGCAGTGGCAAGATATACTTTTCTAAAGGTGGGATGGGGTTCCCCCCAAACATCCTATAGTTCTAAGGGTTCCGCGAATCGACAAAGTTTGAAGACCACTGGAGTAGAGAAAGGCAACTGGAGTCCTTGCGTGACTGGAGGTGGAGGGTCCCGATAAGCTCAAGCGGAAGGCCTACAGGGCAGTAGTTAGAGCGGCTTTTATATTTTAGACTTATTAGAGCCCCCTCCATTGCCTAGTTCTAATGAAGATTCCGCACAGACATTACGCAGTTATGACGATTTGAGTATCAGCAGTACCTAGTGTTCCCAAGCAGCCACCCATACCAGTACTAGCTGGGATTGCGTTGCTTAATATGAGTGATCAGACGAGAACTACACCGGCTATACGATATGGGGCATTGTCCGGCAGTTCGGAAGAGCCCTGAAAATAAAATGAGAGTAGCTGAAATGCGTATGTTGCGGTGCATGTGTAGGAAGGACAACAGCTGACAGAATTAGGAATCAGTATGTTAGGGGCAACTTGGGGTGGGGTACATGGTCGAAAAGATGAGTGAGAATAGATTGAGGTGGTATGGGCATGTTATGATAAGAGGGAAGTTGCTTGTTAGGCCCAGCACGTTATTGGAAGCATCCGGGGTAAGGGAAGTCCAAAGCAGACGTGGGGAAAGGTTGTACGGGGATGTGGTTTCGTTGGTGTTGTGGGGCCTTTCAACTACAACGGTCATTATAGCCCCGCCCACTGCGTAGTTCTAAGGCAGGAACTGCATAGCCACTACGATGATGCGACGATTTTTGGGTATTAGCGGTACCCAGTTTTCCCAAGTGGCCACCCATGTTAGTACTAGCTGGGGTTGTGTTGCTTAACTTCAGTGATCAGACGAGAACTTGTGTGTCCAACGCAATGCAGCCGCTCCCCGGGGGATGTGGTAGTTGTGGGAATCTGGCGGGAGTGATAAGACAGAACTTGCAGACCCGTACCCTTCCATGGGGGACACGGGAGATGAGGTTGATATATACTGTATGCTGTCGTGCAATGTAGAGGATATCACGAAATCCAAACAGTGTACATGTAGTGCAGTTGGGAACAGACTTCTCTCCACATTCCTTTCTAGGGTGACCTAGGCACTCCTACTCCCTCCCCCTCCCTAAATATATAGCTGTTTACACACTAATACAAACCTTGATTGTCAGATGAGTAGGTGTTGTCAACTTCTGTAATGTCAGAGCTGGCTTTCAATTGGAGAATAACAAGTTGTCACCAACAGTTTACATTCAATAAATGCCAATTACATTAATAGTTTGTTTATTCGTACGTAGCTTAATAATACGTACTCGATTTACATCCCTATCCCAATTTTTGGATCTTCATTCCTGAAGCTGACATTGTACTCATAGGACAACTTATTTTACTTCTTTTGTAATGGACGGCACATTTTGGCCAACTCACCCTATTAGAGAGAATACTAGAAACCTTAGCTCGAGGGAAGGGGTAGGGACGAACCTGTGTACTTTGAGCCCAAGACACAAGTTCATCTCTGCTATCAGTTGAACAATCGAGGTCGGACTTTATCTAAATATTGCTTTTGCTCAATATTTTAACACTTTGCTTAGCCCCTGAACTACTACACCCAAAAACTCTGAATTTTTCCCAGAATTGTATAACTGATAACTTCTTGTGCATGATATGTATGATGGTTCCATAGTCAAGGTAAGGACTACATGGGGAAATATTGAAGGCTTTCCAGTGGACGTTGGAGTACATCAGGGTTTAGTTCTTAGTCCTTACCTTTTTATCCTAGTTATAGACGAATCATTGACTGGAGTAGGAGAATGGGCACTCTAGTGCGTGGTATTTGCTAATGATGTGGAGAAGCTCGGGGACCTCAAAGAGGATACAAAGAAGGGCGTACATGATATTAAAGCAAGGGTAGAAATGGGGGGGGGGACTGAGAATATAGAATGAAGAAGACTGAGTATATAGCTATCAATTGGGAAGGTCAGAGAAAAATCGTGACGTTCTGTCAGGGGGGGGGGGGCGAGATGGTGACAAAGGCGAGAGAGTATAAGTACCTAGGATAAGTGTTCAGAACAACGGGGAGATGGATTCGGATATGACACAGGATCAATGTAGGGTGTTTGAAGTGGAGACAGGCAGGTGGAGTCCTTTGTGATCGGATGGTCCCAATAAAGTTGAAAGGGAACTTTCGCAGGACAGTGGTTAGGCCAGCTGTGCTACATGGATCAGAGCGCTGGGCAATGAGGAAGAGCCACAGAAAGAAAGTGCAAGTAGCTAAAATGCGAATGCTGTGGTACAGGAGTGGGGTGTCGAGAGTGGAGTATGGGCAAGTGATGAGCAGAGGGGAAAAGGAGCTTGATAAGTCCCTTACGCGGATGCAGGTTATGGAAGGCATCCGGGACAGGGGAAGACCAAAGCAGACGTGGGAGTAAGTTTTGTGTAGGGAAATGGGAGTGTGCGGGGTGGACAGGTGGGAAATAAGCGTGAGTGGAGAACTTGAACCCGCAGACCCGACCCTAACACAGGCGGGATAAGGGTATGATGATGAACTGTTGACTGATAACTCAAACATTAAGTTTGATTGTTGATCCAAATGTTAGTTATGTAATAGACCCCAGGGTACCTTTCCTTTTTAATGACGATGAACATCATCATGATTTGAAAAACAACTGCAGTATATTGCGTAAGAACCAAAACTGATGATTTCAGTGTTGTAAGACCTATACATTGACTAGACACAACAGACATGTGCCATTTTTTTTCTGGTCACATTTTTAGAATAGCATCACATGACAGACTTCGGACATAAAATATTAAATCATGATTTGCCTTGGCTAGACACGTATTTAGATATTCTATTTGATCAGAAGTGCACTTCTTTAATACCCTTGGCCCACCACTTTCTTACCTGGCATCACGTTGCGCAACAGGACTTGATAAACAGCATTTTTTTTTCTCGCAACAGGACAAACTGACTTTTACTGGTAAGCATCCATGGACTGTTTGGCATAAACTGTGACACACCGGAAGAGAAAAATAAATATTAGAACAGTATTTCAGGTCGTCTTTTGCATACATGCTGCGAGGTCATTTTACATAGCACTCTTTAAAAAAATGTTAAGTACAACACGGTGATTTGCCACAGGATTAATTTCGCTCATTGTTTTACTTCGATACAAGTGCATGACATGCCGGTAGAGAAAACATTTCCTTTCTTGAGGAAATATTTTGTTTTTTTGAAACCTCGGCATGTGAAAATGTCTGCATTCTACACCGCCATTTATTCGCACCTATAAAAGTCCAGTAAACGCTGATACAACTTAATTTTTCTGTTTAGAGAAGTGACCTATCAACTGCAGTGCAAAAACACGGGTCATGCACAGAAAAGGACTCTGCAGGAAACCGATGAGGAGGGTCAACTTTTTAATTCATTACCAATAGAAAAGGAAGTCTCGAATTTACAGTCGTCAGAAAGCCGAAACTTGAAGCAAACTTCAGATCGGCAAATTGAAAAAGATTCAATGACGGAGAGCAATCCAAAGTGTGAAAGTTTATCTTGGTAAGTCAAATGATATAATAAATGTATTTGAATACGTGGGAGTGAAAGAATATCACATTTACGCCCTTTCTCTGACTTATGATAAGCTCCATGGTGCCTGAAGAATTAAGGCCAAGAGTTGCCTTGGAGCATACTGTATATAAAGGAAATCTTAACCTGGCAAATTCCTTTTACTCTATTGTTTGTTTGTTGGTGTTTTAGGGCCCTTCAACTACTAAGGCCATTAGAGCCCCGTCCACAGCATAGTCCTTATGCAAAGATTGCACAGACACTACACTAATGCGACGATTTTTGGGTACTAGCAGTACCCAGTTTTCCCAAGCGGCCACCCATGTCAGTACTAGCTAGGGTTGCGCTGCTTAACTTCAGTAATCGGACGAGAACTGGTGTGTCCAACGCAATTCGCTGCTGCCCTTTATTCTATCTCGTATATTGTGATCCTCCAAGAGTGTTCAGGACACTCGCTATATCCAAATTTCATCTTTCTCCTCTTATCTCCGTCACTCTAGGCGCATATCTAGCTGCTCGCCTATCTCCATTTCTCACCATTTCTACCTCATTTGCTACAACTAATATCTCTTCAGTTCTGCTTTGTCTTCACATTGTGTGATAATCTTAATTTTACTCCCACATAATCAAATGCTTGAATCTTTTTTATAGAAAAAGTCAACTGATCACTTACATTCTTTGTGCAGGGTCCCTCCTTCAAAACTCAACAATAATCCCTTGATCGACGTTAGTCCGCAAGAGCCTAAAGGGACGGTAAGTCGTACCAGTGACATTACGCGTTCCTTATAAAATCTGGATTTCAATTTTTTTTTCTCCAAAGGCGGTTGATGAACTAGTTTGCTTAAGTGTCAGCGATATTAAGAAAGAATTCGACTCGCACTTGTTTTTGGAAACCACTTCACTTGATGAAAAGCAGAATCTTTCTCAGGTAAAGACATATATAGTCATGGATTTTTTTGTTGCTGTTATTGTTATTAAATTCTTTGTTTGTCCATAGGAAATAACTCCTCAAGAGACAGAATATCCAATTTTATATTTCAAGAATTTGAACTTCATTCCTTCTCCTGAAATCTCCGAACAGAATTCTCTATCAACGCCGATGGCATCCTCACTACGAACTGACAGCGAGTCCTCAGTGTCTTCGTATAATTCACTTATTTCGAGCCAAGACTGTAGTATCTTATCTGTATACCCAAAATATAAGAAACGTCGTCTTCAACACAGTAAAAACGTATCCTCCCCCACGTCATCGCAAAATGTGGATGATGACGGCTGTATTATTCTTGATTGAAAAACATTTGTGATAACTAGTAATGTGAATTTTAGTAACTATCGTCATTATTTCTACTAAGTATATAATATTTGGTAGCGTAATCAAATTAGGACAACTTGAAAAGTAATCATGTAGTATTTTGCAATAAGACTTCCATGAACTTAAAATAGTTATATTTTAAGTCGTACTCCATATCGTACCAGTAATTTACTACAAATTAAAAAGAAAACAACAATAAAATCCTTAAATAATGTTGTTCTCAAAGTACTTGATGGGAGAAGGAGTCTACCTGCTATGCATCCATGAGATTGTCGGACGTGATGAAACCATAACGAAGGAAGGTATAATGCCTCTCCTGAATTTACACGACAGTGAATAGTAGTTGCTTTGCTATAATTCGGAAATTTCACTAAATCTGGATTCAGAGGATCCAACGGAATCCATGGAATCTATTTAAGACACTCAAGAAATTTGATGTGTTGAAAGACTTGGGAAAAAAACGTTACCATAATTTGCGAAGCTTACTTTGTCAGCATTTTCCAAAATACTAATATCAAAACCGTCATCTTCCTTTAGTTGAAATTGAGCAGGCGAAAAGTGTTCTGCAATTGATACTTTTAAACAAAAATATAGAGGAAATTAAGAGTTGGAAGTAATTAAAATTACCATATGGTATCCAAGCTAAATCTGTTGGTGGATGCAAGATGAAATCTTTATAACCAGAAACGACACAATATATGTTTTCATAATGGTCCTTATGCACTGTTGTCCATCAAAAGAAACGTTAACTTGATAAATGAGCAAAATAACGTGTCAAAATTACACATACTCTATGTTCAACGTTTACATGAGGTCACTGCTCGTTGGTCACCCATCCAAAAATTGACTGCATCCGGTTTCTTTCCTATTATTTCAAGAAAATGAATGTAAAAAAGGGCATGAAAGAATTATAATTCTCCTAAGATTTCTGTCTCCGTTTTTTTTAAAGTGATTTTAATAAAATTATCACCTAGTGCTTCTGACATCCACGGTATATGCATATCAACATCAGACCAAAGGTCAGTGAATTCGTCAATGAAATTTGAATTTTGTTTCTGTACATAAAATATTCCTTTGCGATCGACTTTATTCCTTATGATGTCAAGAAATGTTGACATCTTCATGTGTTCCTCATGAGGCGTTACAAAATATCCCTGTGGCATTAAATTTTGTATGTGAAATAATAATATAATTGAACATTATAATGTAAAGTACAAAGTGGGAACCTGATGACAGGGAGAGGAAGTAAAATCATTAAAAACAAACGAGAAAAGACCAAAGATAAAGGTTTATTTCGGGAGGATTATGAAGAGAAATTTATATAGCAGGTAAATAACAACGATATAGTCTGGTTGGGTGACACCAATCAATTGTACGATCAGTCTGGAAGGGATGTGAACGGTGAAGAAGGTTGTAGGAGGAAGTATTTGGGAACTGATGAGACAAGAGGTCTTCTGGACAAGTGATGCAGAGAAGAGCTACAGTAGGTATAATCCTGCCATTGGCGGTCATCATCCCCTTATCCCTCCTGTGGCAGGATCAAGTCTGCGGGTTCCACCCCATACTACCATATCCTTACGGACAACCTGCTCCCACGTCTGCTTCGGTCTCTCCCTGCCCCGGGTGCTTCCAACCACCTGTATTCCTGAAATGGACCTAACGAGCTCTTCTTCCCGTCTTCTCATTATGTGTCCATACCACCTCAACCTACTCCCCCTCATTTTTTCCGCGATGTCCTCCACCAAGGCTATCTCTAATATATTTAATTCTAACTATCAGCTCTCGACACCCTGCTCATATACCGCAGATTCCCATCTCGGCTACTTGCATTCTATTGACGTGGCTCTTCCTCACTGCCTCCAACAATTTCCACTTGATTCCAACAATTCCAACCCTTTCCACTTGATTGGGACCCTCATACCACTCAGGACTGATCCTAAATACTTTACCTTTTGCACCTTCGTCACCAGTTCGCCCCTAAAGAGCACGTCACCACTATTTTCCTGTCCTTCCCAATTGAAAACTCACTCCTGCCATTGGCGGTGAATGGAGATAATGAGGAATTGAAATCACGAAAATTTAAGTCATTCACCTTGTATACGGCATCAGCTAATCCATTTGGCGTTACTGCTACTGTAATTTCTTTGTCACCTATTTTGTTCCTATACCGTAATATTACATGAATCTTTATAAATATTTTGCAATCATTTACTTAGATATGTACCTCAATTCAGTGGCGGATCAGGCACTTGGAGGATCCCATGTGCAACCCAATTTTGATATGCCCTCGTTCTAACTCAAGGCATGCACTCGTGCGATGACCCGCCATTACCATAGGATACTAAACGATTTCAACGCCAGTAATCACTCACCTTAAGTATTCATCATTCCAGTTTTCAAGTGCTGGCCAATGTTGGAGTGCATTTTTGATAATGACAGGCCTATTAGGAGCAATCCACTCTCTATAAAATTCTAGAGGATTCGGAGGTCCATTTAACGTTTGTACTTCGTTAAATAAATATAATTCTGAAAGTAAAACACATATGATACAATCTTAACAGAAAAACTCAAGTTATAAATTACATAATAAATAACAATCATATTCTATATTCATGAATTGTCTACAATAACCAAATTAAGGTATGTATGTATAGCCAAATTAATCACCTCTTGCTTCTTGCGAAAGCGTTTCGAACGCTTTTATCAACGTGTCTGTCATCAAACTGAAAAATCTTAAACTTCTGACAAGCTTTTGAGAATTAATCTTATTGAAATGTACATCTTACACATTAATACAACAGCCGCACCTGCTCTATTCATAATTAAAAATGCCGCATTTTATTTTCCCCTTCCACTAAGAAAAAATGGCAATAATGATGACGGTTATCGATAATATCGATATTTCACATTGATGTCTTATTTGATAATACTGTATATGCATACGATTTACAGTACCTCTCGTTGTTTATATAGTCTGCGCTATTTAAACTGCCTGATAAGAAATCCATCGCATTCAGCTGCAGTATACAGTAAATCTTACACCAGATTAATTACTGATCACATAATATAACCTCCCCCACAACCCTGTCGCATGACTTTATGATTGTTCCTATAACAGAAACGAAATTTTCGACCAAACCTATTCTCAAGCAAAATGGCTGCAGCTGGTGAAAGTGCTGACGATTTAATGCCATTGGAACCCAGTTTAAAAAATGTTGTTGAACAACCCAAACTCAAGTGGATATTTGTTGGTGGTAAAGGTGGTGTGGGCAAAACTACATGCAGGTAATCCTGGTTATTAATTAAACGGACGATACTGAGTTATTGCAAATTTTGCAGAGATGATTCAGCATACTCTGATTTCATTTTTAAATGTAAAGGACGTGCGTTATTCAGTGAGAAGTAATACATACGAAAGTCGAATTGCCAAATTTCATAAAAATTTAACATGTACTTTCAGTTGCAGTCTTGCAGTACAGTTGGCTAAAGTGCGCGAAAGTGTTCTATTAATTTCAACGGATCCAGCTCACAACATATCAGATGCTTTCGATCAGAAATTTTCCAAAGTGCCAACCATGGTTAAAGGATTTAATAACCTTTATGCCATGGTATTAATGATTTTAGAAATACGTGTCACATTATATATTTAGATCCAGGTTTTATTGAATACGAACACTAAATGAAACATCTTATTTTCTAGGAAATTGATCCAAATTTGGGATACTCAGAACTACCAGATGAATATTTTGATGAGAGTGGTGCGTGACTCTGTACAGTATTGGAATATGATCATATTATAATGAGATTTGTCACCATCTCACAGTTTTCTCTCAGATTATATGAAAGTCGGCAAATCAGTGATGCACGAACTTCTAGGCGCATTCCCAGGAATAGACGAAGCAATGAGTTATGCCGAAGTAATGAAGTAAGCAACAACCTTATTCTATCAATTCATTTGCATTTCAAACCTATAATAAAGTCGATGGATATTTTTTCAGGCTGGTGCGAGGAATGAATTTTTCAGTAGTGGTTTTTGACACCGCACCTACAGGGCATACTTTACGACTATTATCATTCCCAACAGTTGTTGAAAAGGGGCTAGGAAAGCTACTAAAACTAAAACAACAAATTAATCCATTTCTTCTACAAATTGGAACACTATTAGGAATCAGTGACTTTAATCCAGACCAATTATCATCGAGACTGGAAGAAATGTTGCCAGTTATTCAGCAAGTGAACTTGCAGTTTCGTGATCCGGTCAGATGAGTAAAATCATTTATATTTCATATTTTGATCGGGATTATAAAATGATCTTATTTAAATTTACACAGGATCAGACTACCTTCATTTGCGTATGTATTGGTGAGTTTCTGTCTTTGTATGAAACTGAGCGACTAGTTCAAGAACTCACGAAGTCACAAATTGACACTCACAACATTATAATTAATCAACTGTTGTTTCTACAACCAAATGAAAAGCCCTGTCGAATGTGTAATGCGCGCTATCGCATCCAGGAAAAGTATCTTGATCAGGTTAGTATCACATTTTATTGGCAAGGTAGTTCATTTATGAATGGTAACCAATGTGAATGATTTTCAAAATTACAGATTCATGACTTGTATGAAGACTTTCACCTAATTAAATTACCACTGCTTGACCATGAAGTTAGAGGAGTTGAAGAAATTAAGGAATTTTCTGAATACTTAATTTCACCTTACGATTCTTCAAAAGAAGACAAACATCCATAGTCCCATTCATTAAATTTCTTTAAGGGGGGAGGGGGCCGGGGTAGAGGAAGGGAGTCAACTAACATGTTCACAGACAGTGGCGAGCGCATTTCAAATTGCATTCCTTACTTATCATCTATCACTTGAGGACAGATTCATATAAAAATGAGGCCGTTTTTTCTAAATTTACTTGTCAGTCTCGATGCAACTTGAAAATAAATTATAATGAGCAATATTATAACTGAAGTTGCTGCTTCGTACAAGAGTTTGGGTGAAAAGACGCTCCAAACAAACAAGTGATACCTTAGAGCCAAGGCATCTAGGCAGTAAAATGCCCAAGCAAATGTGCGACATAACAGGATCAATAAAGTACTGAATGCAAGGTGATCATTATACCTATTAAACAAAAAAAGAAATGCAAGAGACGAAACAGACATTTCAGCGTTAGGAATTATTGGATAATCTATAGTTTCCTTACCTTACGTTATCTTGAATGTATAAAGTGCAACTTAAACTTAGAAACCAAAAAATTGGCAGGCTGTAAGTACTGCATAGCAGCATGACTGCAACAAGTAATGAGTTGTACGTAGTTAATCCTATGTAGCCACCAGCCAAATCGATTCGAGCTAAACTATTGGAATTTCCCTGCAAATTATCTTGTTTTAGAAGACGTTACACAAGAGACTGAAGGTTTAGCGTGAGGATATAATTACCTGCTGAAAAAAAGCACCTTGTGCCAAATAAACTGTTAAAAGAGTAGACACTGCTACAGGCAGGTGACATTTCTTAACAATATTTGCAAAGATAATTTCTTGAAAAACGGTGATGGCCAAAAGTGGCACATTATGAGGTCTTAAAAGAAGAGCACTAAGAAAAATCCAAAATGTAACGATGCTGTGAAGTGGATAAGCTGCTGAATCGGACTTCTTTAAAATATTGGAGAAGAAAAATATCGCTAGGACACCATATGTTATTCGTGCTGTAACAGCTGACCTAAGAATAAAATCCACAATATAAAATCAATTAGCAAATGTGTTGACAATCACCATCATCATACACTTATCCCGCATGTGGCAGGGTCGGGTCTCCGGGTTCTAGCCCTCCACTCCCGTCTATCTTCCACCAGGATTCCCCCCCCCCCACGCACTAGCATATCCTTAAGGACAACCTGCTCACACGCCTGCTTTGGTCTCCCCCTACCCCGCTTGCTTCCAACCACCTGCATTCCTGAAATGGACCTAACGAGCTCCTCCCCTCTTCGCATTACGTATACCAGTGGCCTCAACCTACCCTCTCCCATTTTTTTTCCCCAATGTCCCCCACCCAGCATTCGCATGTCGGCTACTTTTAATCTATTGACGTGGCTTTTCCTCACAGCCCAACACTCTGATTCACATAGCCTTTCTCTACTCGTTCTCCGGAATCACCAAGTTTCCATACATCGTCTGTGAATGCCATGCACTGAGGGGCCCAATCTCCTACTCCTGTCAGCAGCTCGTCCATAACCAGAATGAAAAGAAATGGACTTAGTGCTGAACCTTGGTGTACTCCAACATTTCTCCAAGGAGTTCTTACCCTGGCTATCGAACCATCATACTTATCCTGCACTATCCTAATAAACTTTTCTTCTATCCCTTTTTTGTAATACCTCCCAAACTACCTGCCGTGGAATACTGTCATAAGCCTTCTGCAAATCAATGAAGAGAATCACCATCGATCAATCAAATTAATAAACTTACTCAGGTAAAAACGACATTGCGTTTTCTGGTAGCCATAAAACACCAGTTTCACCTCGATACACATAAATAAGAATCGCACACACTGCTAACAGTAGATTGAAGCCCAAGGAGTGATGAGAACTTCGGATAAAAACTATCACCAACAATCCTCCAACGCAACTCAACGACAACCAGAATTTATTTGAAGATCTGTAAATATTGTATGACGCAAGATGAATTACGAATTCCTTCGAAAAATACGAAAAATAAGTGAATGTCATACTCATTTAACCAGTCTCCAATATCTGGTAAATGTGCCCACTTGTCTCCTGTGGCATTCCACCTTTGAGTAATTCGCAAAAGTCCAATCAGTACGAAGATTTCAACTATACGTCTCCCAAATAAACTTTCTGGACAACTGTCATTTCTTTCTTTTAACGAGTTCAATAGCAGCAATAAAAAAGCTGTTAACGTAAAGAAATACCACGTTTGGTGTTCCTCTTCAACAAAACTACTCGAACTCAAACTTAGGGAGTGCAGTATCAACGTAATGAGAAGAAAGATGTGGACATCAATCTTCTTTAACTTTTAAAAGATAGACATAAAAATAGTTTTTGTGTTGAATGATAGAAATGAATGGAGAAGCAAACAGAATTCTTACCTTACTAGATACGAACCGAAGATCAAATAAAATATAAAACCATGAGTGCCTTAAAACAGATGACAAATGTGTCAAAACTAACACCAGGAGACCGGCAGAAAGGATTCCTGTCAGTGACATCTGGCATAAACAGCAGTTCGAGTCGACAAAAATCAAACATAATAACCAGTGGACTAAAAGTAATCCTCCTATAGCATAGCATAGGGACGAAGCATTAAAGTTCAACCTGACACAACAGTGGTCATGGCAAGTTAGGAAAGTGATCACTATAGAAGCAACACACAAGAACACCATCCACTGAATAAATGTTGCACATATTAAAGCGTAGGTGTCATATCTTGTCGATTTCAGCGTTAATAATTCCCTCATCTGTTCAATAACGGACGTGTAACCAAACAAAATATCGGAAGCACTAGGACACACTTGATGAATCTGGCCAACTTTGCTTTGATGGCATCTATTCTGCAACCACCTACCATGCTTCTCCCGAACATTCTCAAAGAGATCAACTTCAACAGCTAGAAGAAACTTTAACTGATTAATTATTATAAAATATAAAATGCATTTTACTGAATATCGTTTCAATTAAAATACCTCCAAGAAAATTTTGGGCAACGTGTATTACTTGATGAGCATTCCAATACATCAAGTATAGCCTCTTTCTCCAACTGAAAGATGAAAAGAGGGATGGTGTAACTTTTCCAATATTGTTTTTGGGTATTGGCAGACCGAGCAATCCTGATAAAGTCGGTGCAATATCAATTTGAAAGATATGTTTTCGGTTAGTATCCACTAAAAATGATAGCAGCACAAACTGAATAACTATTAAGCATTAACACTAATGTCATAAATCTAGCAAATCATTGTACTGAAAAGCGTGGTAGCAACCAATGAAGTTCATTATAAAAAAACGGGAAATTCTTACCTTCAGTATCGTTATTAAATAACGTACTTAAATAAACTACAGGTACGTTTATTTCAGCAGCAGTAGAACCACCATGACTACCAGCATCACTCATACCATGATCACCACAAACGACTACCAATGGTGGCTCATTACTCGGATCCTAAAACAAGTGTAGCATTTTGTAACATTCGTTAAAAGTCAGATTCACAAATCAACGTAACAGAGTAGACATACTTCATGCAACAATGACGAATAAACAGCTCGGATAACATCATCCATTTCACGTAACTTTTCATGCACTAAATGACTAGTTGGTCCTTTAACATGACCAATGTGATCTAATCCCAAATAATGAAGGATCATAATATTCCAGTCTTTCCTTTGCAGTTCACTGTCCAATTGTCTGGTTACGTTACGATCAACCTAGAAAATTATGCTAATATTATAACGACGAAAAATTTGCCAAATTTACATCACACCCTTAGTAAGAATACGGCAGAGTTGTATCAGCAAAGTTTCCATTTTTATTTCCAATCAGATCTTCATCCCTCCACAAGGGATCCTTTCCCGTTATATAGCGATCATCATCACCCTACTCTTATCCCACCTGTTGCAGGGTCGGATCTGCGGGATCTCATCCTCCACCAAAGCAACTACTCACCCTATTCCCACCCATGGCAGGGTCGGGTATCGATCTTGTCCCTCTGAGTGGAGACAAGGTGATCTATTGGACGGCGTTTTTCCGCAGCCGGCTGTCGACCAAAGCTGCAACCCCCACACTTATTTATCGGCGGTCTACTGTTCGTTTGTGTTTCAGGGCCCTTCAACTACAAGGTCATTAGAGCCTCGTCCACTGCATAGTTCTAGAGCAGCGGCTGCACAGACACTACACTAATGCGACAATTATTGGGTATTAGACGAGAACTGGTGTGTCCAACGCCATAAACCGCTCCCGGTAGCGGGGGAGTTCCTATACTTTGAAATGTTGCCTCATCTACCTGCTGCATAGTCTACAGAGAGGGCTCTTTGGCATCGAGTACCACACGGAACCTCGGGTTTACTTCTCATCCAAGGGAACGCGCACTCGGCGTATCTCTCTCGCCCGAAAGACGCCAATCCACCTCGGTCCACTGTCGAACCTAGAACCACTGACGCAGTTACTGAGCACACTACCCATCACACCATATAAACACTAAAACACGAAGAATTGAATTACCTCATAAAAATCGTTGACAAAGAAAGACGTAGTTCCTTCGCTGCGTATAAAATGACTTGGAAATAGCCTCATCCACAAGTCATCTCCATAAAATATGATTTTTGATCCTTTACTAACGGCCTGATGAATCAGGCTGTCTTCTGTCAACTGGTCCGATCCAAAATTCCAAATGACATCCACAAAGCCAGGATTTGTACCTGTAACCAAGGCCTAATGCGTGAAAAGGCAAAATAAATGTAGTGTACTTCAGATGATACCATGCCTCTTAATAACTTAGTTTATAAATTGATTTCTGTGTAGAGTTAAATGCAGCAACAAACGTCCTTACTTTGATTCTGGGCAAAGTGACTGTTGGTGGGTGTGCCTTGGCAACAAATCCAACACCTTGCCCGCCGATCAACATATCGTGCACAAAAGGCATAGATGCAAAATGCTTTTCATGAAAAATAAAATCTGCTCGTAATGCATCTATGAGGATAATTACCGTCCTTCCAACAACTGGAGATAACAATTCGTCTTTTAAAGTATCGTTGGGATCTCCGTGAGGCTCCGAAGGCAATGCAACTTTGGAGGATACTCCAGGTAAGGTTAATTTTGGAGGAAAATATCCTTTTAAAAACAAAGAAATGCTATAGAGATGGGCAAAAACAAAAATCCACAGTACTCCATTTGAAATCATTGCATAGATTTCATAAACTAAATAAAAAAACAAAACAAAAACTTGAATCACGAGCGCAAATACCCAACCATTGAAAGCGTGTTAATTGCGCCACCTACAGTGAACGCTTAACACTAACAGACGTCACTTGCTACAGTCATGTAATTGGAGCGCTTTAGCACAAATATGAATCAATTGGCGTATCATTTTTATTTCCAGCTCGAAACTTCTGAATGACTATAAAATTATTAAAAACTATGCAAGAAAAATAAAAAGAATTCCTATTTTACTCAAGCAGTTGTTTTTTTAAATTTAAAAAATAACATTTCCCAAAGGGAAAAAGTATTCATACATTTACATCGTGATGCAAAAAATTATTTTCAATATTACGAAAATGAAAAGATTGGAGTCCAGAGTTCAAATTTGGCCATCATGCCTTTGTTACGAAATACTTTTATTAAACTTCAACATCTACCAAAATGGGAACTAACATTGCAATACGCCATGAAAAGGTTTTAAAAGTCGAACCGCTGACAATGCAAAAAGAAATGGGAGACCAAAAGCATTAACAGAGAGAGAAACCCAGCAACTCATCAGATAGGTGTCTAAAAATCCAAAAATCAGTTCCCGTGAACTTGCAGAAGACCTTGCTACAACTTCAGGGACCATTACCACACCTAAAACTGTTCGAAATCGTCTTTATGAGGCTGGATATAAAGCCAGAGTGCCTAGGAAAAAACCTTTTATTAGTGCTGCAAACAAGAAAAAGGATTGTAGTTTGCCAAGTCTCATGTTGACAAACCAATGGAATTTTGGGAAAATGTCCTGTTTTGAGATGAAACCAAGTACAATATTTTGGTGCAGGTGGCCAACGATTTATTTGGAGGAAAACTAATGAAGCACTTGCACCCAAAAACATTGTTCCAGCAGTTAAGTATGGAGGAGGGAGTGTGATGGTTTGTTGATGTACGAGTTCTGCTGGGGTTAGTGACCTGGTGATCATTGAAGGGCAATTGAGCTAAAAGTGTGCACAGTCGTCTAGATACTCAAAGGCAATTTAGATAAAAGTGTGCACAAGTTTGGCAACAAAAACAGTTACATTTTTCCAGCAGGACAATGATCCAAAGCATACAACAAATAATAAAAAGGAAATTTTTGCTGCATAAAGCTAGAAAATTATTCATCACTCCTCCACAGTCACCAGACATTAATCCTATTGAGAATTTATGGTCTCAATTAGAGGAGAAAATGTTCATATAGGAAAAAACAGAAATAACACCTGAAACAACAAAAACGTTAGTAAAATCCATGCCAAGGCAACTTCAAGCCATTATAAATAATAATGGATTACATACAAAATATTAATTGCATTTCTGTTTGTTTTGAAATTGTTTCGTATCAAAGAGTGTAAGTGTATGAATACTTTTTTTCCTGTTGGGAAATGTCATTTTTTAATTTAAAAAAATAACTGTTTAAGCAAAACAGGAATTCTTTTCATTTTTCTTGCATACCTTTTAATAATTCTATAGCCATCCAGAAGTTTTGAGCAGTAAATAAAAATGTTATGCCAAAAAAAACATATGAATACTTAAAATTTTCCTTCACTGTACGTCAACCTGCTTGGTTTGCAGAGAATACGTTTGCCTGAAGTAAAATATTCACCCACTCAGCCTGGATCGGCAGAACATAATTGATGCCTGTATAAGGTCACCATAGTTGAACAATGAAGTTCAATGAATATGTAATCTTTTGTGACGGATACCTTGCTAGTGAGATTTGTTCATGCCAGACCCAAATGTCTAATTTCCACCAGCACCACAACATCTTTGCCTTTGTCACTCATTCTATTCGCTCCACCCTAACACCCATCACTCCCAGGACTTCTTGCAATGCAGTGGTTCCCTAACCCCTCCTGGAGTGGTCCAGCATTGAACATGCCTGACGTCCTCCACTTGATCCCCATACAATCCACAGCCCTCCTCTCCTCCTGTGATCTTTGCCATCTTCTGTTTCGTCTCCAGTGGCCCGTCTCTTGTCCAAAACAGAAGTGAACTCTCCCACGTATTATCATAAATTACCTCCCTCTCTTAAGTTTGTTCCCATACATCCTCAACGTTGCCTTTGCTGCCCTTCCCTCCATGTTCCGTCGCCACTGCCCCAAACCCCATTCTTTAAATTCAACAAATTGAACGATGTGTAACTGTGTACAAGGGATGTGGAATGCCTTTTAAATTTCATCTAGAAATCACTCTACAATATTTAGCCGGCCACTTCCAGGGCTTGGATTGTTTTTTGTTTGTTGGTGTTTTAGGGCCCTTCAACTGCAAGGTCATTAGAGCCCCGTCCACTGTATAGTTCTGATGCAGAAACTGCACAGACACTACACTAATGTGACGATTTTTGGATAATAGCGTTACCCAGTTTTCCCAAGCCGCCACCCATGTCAGTTCTAGCTAGGGTTGCGCTGCTTAACTTCAGTGATCAGACGAGAACTGGCGTGTCCAACGCACTTCGCCGCTCCTCCAGGGCTTGGACGATACAGCGCTAGGGTTTGGGAGACATATTCCTGATAAATGTGTAGGTGGTTAGTCACCAGAGGGGGGAACACTTCAAAAAAAGGGCGCCGCAAATATTTTTCAATATTCAGAATTCCTTATTAGAAATGTAGCTAGCAATTACAATTGGTCCTCTACTGCCCCTTAGACAATGTCCTATCTTCAGTGGTTTAGCCAACTGCAGATTGGACTGGCAGTATAGAAATGGGAATAGCAGCAAATGCAAAAATCCCTCATCAGTTACAAAATTGAATCGTGCATCAGTTGAAATATGGGCCCCATTGAGACACTGAGGGGGGGGGGGGAGCAATTCCTGCATTGCCCCCTGTTAGTCACGGTCGTCAATTTGTACCAAATTCCATCTTCCACAATAAATATAAAGCTTGAAATTATATAAATGTATCCGTTGCATTCCGATCGGATACAACGACCTGCAGAACAACATGTACATTAAGAGCAATGGACGAATGAAACAAACATTATTAAATCATGACTCAACAGAGCCATGAAGACACGCAGCCATTTAGGGCCATAAACGAAAGAGCTTTTCGGAACATATTGAAATGGTGCCCATCCTTCCGGTTCATTGTCTTAAATGTTACGTTTAATAATTAGATAATGCACTTTGTGTGTTTTATTTTTTCGTATAATACAAAAATAATGAAATGTACTTTTCAGTTTCCCAGTCTGACAACAACACATTATCAAGAGCAACATTTTGCTGTGGCAATTTAATATTTTCATTCTTCACCCCATCGTGTCAGTTACTGTACATTTCCACCATTGACTTCACAGTTATTATTTTTATGATGAGGTCATGAAAAATATGAGAATATAAGAGTAAACAATGGAATGCAAAATATGGTACGTATTTACAGCAAAAATACTTTCAGTTTTATTGCAATTTACACTATATCAAGTTGGTTTTCGTTCCACAATTTCCCTGCTTGTAGAACTAATGATATGGCATACGAGATAGTGCCAAACATAACTTAAGAAGAAAAAAAACGATGCAAGGAAGCGAATTAATAATTTCGCAAGTTATCATCCATATACATGTATATACAGAATTGTTATAAAACGCAAGACTTCAATTTCAAAAACACAAAATGTAAAATACCTAACATTTAAAAAGGACACGAGTAAAAGTAATATCACAATAAAATGCAGTCAAAAGCCATTCATAAATTCGTGTAGTTGGATTAAAAAAATGAACAGGAGTTATTTTTTTCCTGTTATGAAAAAGAAGTCATTGAATTTGAAACACATGGAATGAATTTCTGAACTTATTATCTGTTCAGTTTTGAGAATTTAGACCATTCTCATTATTCTGACATCCCTAGTGTGATGGAGAGAGATATACGGTATACAATAACTAGCACATGACTAGGAGGAACAGGTGCACCAAATCAACCATAACAAACGCTTCACAAAGTATACAGTCAACTATCTCAACCCAAATTGTACTAAAATAACTACTCACGTGCTTTTTCACTGTATCACCCCCCCCCTAGGAAAAGCCATTCATTTCACCGAAGATTCAGGCCAGTGCTGATATATATTCTTCAACTGGTTTCAAAAATACAGAATACAATTTTCCACAATTGGTGCTCGTCGTTTGCTTCAAATTGTTTCTTAATGGCTCAAGTAAATGAGTTTTTAAATCTTCGCCAAGGTTATACTACAACATAAGAGAAATAATATTCAAATTACGATTGCTTTACGATTATCTTCCAAAAACAAGTAACTCCTAACCCCTTTTCCCGCCTATGGCAGAGTCGGGTACCCATCTTGTCCCTCTGAATGGACACAAGAGTGATCTATTGGACAGTGTTTTTCTGCAGCCGGTTGCCGACCAAAGCTGCAATCCCTATGCTTATTTATCATCGGTCTATCAATCGTTGGGGAATTCCACCGACGCCAGGGGGAACACCCGGAAATCTTGCCTCATACACCCTTAGCGTAGTAGAGAGAGTTCTTTTACGTGCAAATGCAATCGTACACCACACAGGACCTCGGTAGTACTTGTCATGTGAAGGAAGGCACACTCGGGCATCTCTCTCGCCCTTGGACACACCAGTTCTCTCTCTCTGATCACCGAAGTTAATCAACGCAACCCCAGTTAGTACTGAAATGGGTGGCCGCTTGGGAAAACTGGGTACCGCTAGTATTCACAAAGTGTCTATGCAGTCCCTGCATCAGAACTACACAGTGGACAGGGCTCTAATGACTTTGTTGTTGAAGGGCCCTAAAGCACAAACAAACAACAAACCAGTTCTCGTCTGATCACCAAGAACCAAGTTAGTACCGACACGTGTGGATGGTTGGGAACACTGGGTACTGCTAATTTCCCCACGCCTACCTCTACCTCACCCACGAGTAGCCTCCACTGGGTCCAGCCCGTTATGGCTGCTTGGCCGACTCTCCCACCTTTTGACGTAATAAACTAATTAACTAACACACCTCAGTCCAGTAGAGAGCCTAGAACTACTGACGTATTTAACAAGCACTAGCCACTGCGCCACCGAGGGGGGATGATATGATTTCATCATCATACCCTTATTCCGCCTGTGGCAGGGTCAGGTCTGGGGGTTCTAGCCCTCCACACCCGTCTATCTCCCACCAGGTCCCCGTCCATCCCACACGCTGCCATATCCTTACAAACAAACTGTTCCCACGTCTGCTCTGGATATGATTTGTCTCTTGAAATTTGGCATAATTTACAATGATACTTACATTTAGAAAAGAGTCGAAAATGGCCTTAAATGCTGGCTGTTTAGCACTATGAAAAACTCCACGATTTCCATGCACTGCAGCCACTCCTTTTTTCTCAGCTGATTTACAAACACTTGTGTACATACAATGATCTGTACGATAATTCCATTCACAAGAGTAAACGAATAACTTATCTATAAAAGTAAATATAATTCATAACCTCAATTCTTGAAAGTGACATTGAATGAACAGCAATTCAACCGAGCATCAATTCAAGATAACTATTTACCAGGATGATAATGAAACAAAATATTTAAAATATCTTGGTCTCCCCAAGTGATTTTTTGCTTGTATTTCTCATAAATGGGTTCCAGGTGACTTTCCCATTGGAAAGCTCTCATTCTGGTGAGATTCATCAACATGACTCCAGAATTCACACCTGCCAAAAATAACAACAGGAACATTCATAAATAAAAATGTGACAAGATAAGTTAACGTCACTTTGAATTACCGAAAAAAAAAAAACACCATTACCTAACGGTTTAAAATATGGGTGTTGCGCAAAGCGATTATACCAGCCGGTGGCGTAGTCTTCATGCTCTGGGGTCATGGCTGCTAAATGTGACTCATTCATCTTGGTAAAAAACTGCCAGATGGCATTTAACGGGCGAAGAAAAATAACATCAGTATCGACGTACAACGTTGCATCAATGTCCTGAAGCAATGACTAAAAAAATAAATTCAGAAATGTGAATAACCCCATCTTTGACATCAAACCTTGCAAGAAGACAACACGGCGCACTAAGAAAGTCATTCAAATGTTGCTGAAAGAACTTAAGGACACCTACGGGAATGAAAAGACGTTGACTGGCACATAATTTAAACAAATTTTTCCATTCATTTGCTCGGCCATCCTGCGGAAAACTTAACGGACGGAGAGTGACTTGAAGGTGTTGTAAACTTTCTGGTGGCCACCTTGCAAACTATCCAATAAACACAATGTTAGTACAGTTCATCAAATTCAACTTCAACTTCACATCTCTCCAAACTTCTGCTCACTCTCTCCCAACCCTCTTCCCGCCTATGGCAAGGTCGGGTACCCACCTTATCCTTCTGAATGGACACAAGGGTGATCTATTGGACGGTATTTTTCCGCAGCCGGCTGCCGACCAAAGCTGCAACCCCAATGCTTATTAATCGTAGGTCTACTGTTTGTTGGGGCACTCCACCGAGCTCCTACAGCTGGGAATTTTGTCTCATCTCCCCTTTGCATAGTAAGTGCACATGCCATTGTACACCATACGGGATCTAGATTTCACTTCTCACCCAAAGGAGGCCGCACTCGGGACCTCTCTCTGGCCTGAAAGAAGTCAACGCAGTAAACCGAACACGCCACTTCCTGCGACATTGAGGTGGGTCTAGGCTCAGTTCCTGAGATTTTGTAACGGCAAGTAGGCCCATCCTTAGAGACCCGATGGTATTATTTTTGTGTAGCGCGTTGGATCGTCGGCTTTCCGACGAGAGAGAGGCCCCGAGTGTTCCTTCCTTCGGATGAAAGTAAAATCGAGGTTCCGTGTGGTGGACGATGGCATTTGCGTGTAAAAGAACCCTCTCTACTATGCAACGGGTAAGTCAGGCAACAATTTCCAGGTGTAGGAAACTCGCCCACCTGGCATCGGTGGAATGCCCCAACGAACAGTAGACCGACGATAAATAAGCATAGGGGGTTGCAGTTCTGGTCGGCAACCGGCTATGGAAAAACACTGTCCAATAGATCGCCTTTGTGTCCATTCAGAGGGACAAGATGGATACCCGACCCTGCCATAGGAGGGGGAAGGGCTAGGAGTTGCTTTTGCTTTTTTAATCTTGGTTTTGGACACGGACTTAAGTATATCTCTCTATTTGCACACTTCAACCTTCAATCATAAAGCCCTCTGTGGTACAAAAGTTATGAATTCGGCGTTTGGTGAATCTTCTATCCTTTCGGCCTAGGGCCCATAAAAATCCTATTAAGGCACTGTCTAGTTATGTAACGGCAGAGTTTAAACTTGCTGCTTTGAATATCAGTGAACTAAGGAGGACTTTTAACACTGGGGAATCCATTCTTCAAACAAAGAAGTTGGCAGCCCATGCACCAGCGGCAACTAAAGTAAACCCGCACTGTGCCTAGTTACAGTGGCGTCGCTAGGGTTGGCGTCACCCAGTGCGGATACACCACGATGTCACCCCCTCTCTCCCGAAAAAAAGCCGCTTCTTCTGCTTTGGCGTCATCCCATTTCTCATGGTGCGAGTGTTGTAACCCGGTGCGGCCCGCATCCCCTAGTGACGCCACTGCCTAGTTAAACAGCACCTATGGCCGGTAAAATTATTAATTTAGAAAAGAATAGGTTTAACCGGTAAAAGACAATTTACCCCAGCAATTACAGGACACACTGTATAGTTTCAAGCTTCAACAGGAAGTGTAATAAACGACAAACTTCAAATTCGGTATCACCTGCTCCTTCCGCTATTATCTCACAAAGACTTTGAAAGCTTGTGCACGCCTCTCCATTTTCATCTCGAATTATATACTCTTCATTACAGTAGGGACATGACAGTGCACTCGCTCAGAGGAGAGAAAGAGAGAGAGAGAGGGAGAAGTGAAGCTCTTGGGACACACCTGGCCTCTCTGTGGATGTGCTCTAGTCATGGGAAGTGCATACAAACACATCTGCCACACCAAAGAGTCACACAAATGCTGCGACACATTTTATACCAAACCCAAAACAATATATTTTAAATCGATCCTACATTCTGGAGGGGGACACTATCCCATTTGACCCGCCACTGCATATACTGTATATATCGATTAAAAGTTAATCACTTTGTCGACCATTGTCCACCACTACCTCCCCACAATAAGACCCACTTCCCTGAAATGACTCCGCAGGGAACGCGATTCCCAAGACTCACGCCTAGACCCCATCTGTTAAATTCCCTGCTAATCCAACTATTAAGTAACTCGGCACGTGTTCGCCATTAAATCACCCCGTACCTAGGGACCTGACGCGTGGGAATTTCATAGGTCCACAAACCTCAACGGCATTGTCGACGGGACACATCAGATACAGTTGAAAGAACCCATGGATATATTAAAAGGCATCTGAGAGGGTGAAAGCGAGAGAAGTAGGGGGTAGAGGGAAAGGAGTAACAGCAGCAGAAGCATGGGAAATGATAGCTATTCACATGCGAATTCAAAAACTTGCCTCTTCACGAAATTTTGGTTGTAATCCATCCTCTGTGATGATGATAAGGTGCAAAGGTGTACCAGTGGTAAACGCCAACGCAGACTTGACAACCACCAGACTTTCGTTCAGCCGATCGCCACAAACTACCAACGTCAGAACGATTTGATTGGGAACACTAACAGAAAACGAAAAAAACAATGGTTACAAAACGGGATAACAAGCACCCGTCTTAATCTCATCTCACTACGGCACTTCCGGGTTAGTCGAATTAGTTGACTTAATTGAGTAATGTCGACCTATAGGCCAATAAATTACGCTCTGGGTATCTACACCTGGAGATCTCAGGCCATTTTGCACATTTGGTTTCAGATTGTGCAAAAATTGTCCTTCTTTGGGATTTATCGTACACATTCCGAAACGGGACGCGAGTTTACGCATATCAGGTTTCCTCCAACTCACACGAAAGAATTCACCCCACTTACCTCATAACGGTTAGAAAAAAAGAGTCAAACACGTGACCAAATGAGCTACCCATAATGGTGTTTTGTCTGCCAAAGAGATCATCAGGTCCGCAAAAACAGGCAAAAGAACCTTGGACACTGGGAAGGCGGACAAGTGCTCCCGACGTCAGCACTTTGTCCTGCCAAATGGACACAAACAGGAGAGTTTGACCAAATGACACAAAATGGAATTAGGTCATTTGGCACAAAGGAGAAGACTACCCTAAGAAGAGTGGCAACAACGGCATTACGTTTCCACAGCAACTGAGAATTGAACTCGGGTCCCTTCGCACACCAGGCGAATGCCGAGTAAAAGCCGAAAACATTATTTTTGCACATACAGTAGTTATGCAAGGCTTTTGATGTTGAATAAATTTATCAAATTCAGCTTGACGTTGGTTACTGGGCTGCAACCAGGGCCGGCCCTAGAGTTTGCGGGGCCCGAGGCAGCAGGCAATAGAGGGGTCCAAGCCAGCAGGCAATAGCGGGGCCCCAGTACCAAATTTTTTTTTTTTAATTCACCAGGATGGGGCCCAAAGTGGTCACCTCGGTCACCTTGCCCTTAGGCCGGCCCTGGTTGCAACTAAGTAAAACAAACAGCACTTTCAGACTCGATTTTATAGGATGCAGGATAAAAACCGCGTTATAGGGTGCTATAACCGCCCTGTCCCGAAAAAAACTAAAATTAATACTGTAGGGAGCAACTGTATTGCGTTGGACACGCCAGTTTTCGTCCGATCACTCAAGTTAAGCAACGCAACCCCATCTAGTACTAACATGGGTGGCCACTTGAAAACACTGGGTACTACTAATACCCCAAAATCGTCGCATTAGTGTAGTGTCTGTGCAGTCCCTGCATTAGAACTACACAGTGGACGGGGCTCTAATGACCTTGTAGTTGAAGGGCCCTTAAACATCAACAAAATAAAGAGGCGAAATAAGGAAGCAATCTGGATCGAGCCACCAACTATAGACACGAAATACACTAAGTTGGGGCTGATGAGAGGGCGTTGAGGTAAATTTCCCCAAGCCCGGGATGGATTCATAGGGGCCCGGACATCATCCGAAACATTTTTACGCATTAATTAACAATAGAATTCTCTCAGGGCGCGCCCTGAATCTGGACACCAGTTCTCGTCTATCTGATCACTGAAGTTAAGCAATGCAACCCCAGCTAGTACTAACATGGGTCGCCGTTTGGGAATACTGAGTACTGCTAATACCCAACAACCGTCGAATTTGTGTAGTCTGTGCAGTCTCTGCATTAGTTCTACACAGTGGAAGGAGCTCTAATGACGTTGAAGTGGAAGGGCCAAAAAAAAAAAAAAAAACCAATGTGTGGCCCGGGGGCAACATCGGTAAGATGTACGTTGTTATGAGGGCCATGCAGTATTGACTTTTTTTTGTAATTCGTCTCTAAAAGTACCAAGAGGCCGGGCCTGACGGTATCGAGTTTATTTGATTCGATTTGATTAATTTCATAGGGTTGGGAGTTAGCCAAGCAGCCATAACAGGCCGAACCCTTAGGAGGCTGCTCGCGGGAGATGAGGAGGAAGGTGTACAGGATGTAGGACAAGGGAAATTTGCAGAGCACCCAACACTCTTTACCAACCACCCATGTTGGTACTAACGTGGGCTTGCGTTGCTTAACTTCAGTGATCTCACGAGAACTGGTGTGTCCAAAGTGGTATTTAATAATAGTTCTAATCAAAATATGACACATGGCACCCCATTCAAACTATGCTCGGGGGCAACTGTCCCCCTCTCATTAAGCCTCTGAGTAGCGGGCTGCATATGCATACCACATGATATTATTATTTATTACTTATATCGATGGTGAGGGCCGCAACTTTAGGCTTCACGGGTCGCATGCAGTCTGCGGGCCACTAGTTTGACACCCCTGCTGTACATTGATTTGTCGCTGAAATTTCACGTTTTGTCCCAAATAAGTACTACGCTGGCTCAGAGCCGGGTCTACGTCAATTTGGCGTACATACCGATCTCTTGGGTGCCCAAATTTGTTCAAAATTGCAATGGTCATAACAACATATTTCAACAGTCATTGCAAGGTAATAGAACAATGAATGCCTACCATAACTGTGTTATAGGGCCCTAATGACCTTTGAAGTCGATGGGTCCTAAAACACAAACAAACCCAACTGTGTTATACGGGACCGTTGCAATGACTTATGACCACGCGCGGATCTAGGATGGGGTTTTTGGGGTTGCAACCCCTGCCATGCACATATAAACTTATATTTGCATAATATGTGACGTTTAACTCAACCCCCCTGCATTCGAAAACCCCGCATCTGCCACTGGTTATAACAGTTGCAATTTTGAACAAATGTGTGCACCCAAGATATCGGTATGTACGCTAAATTGTCATACGCCGAATGTGTATGTACGCCAAATTGCCACGCGCCAAATTGTCACGCGCCAAATTGACGTGATCCCCTCAGAGCCGTAGGAAGGAGAAGAGGGGGACAAGAACTTGATCATAGATTACAGGTTTAATATTACAAAAGACTTTTTACATTAGCAATGTTTTCTACATTTTTTAATTATATTAAACCTTATTCGTCGTCAAGCTGCAGGTACATTTCGTATGTTAAAGTGGTTTATGGGTTAGACGAAAGTACAAGACACGCCAGAGGCAATGAAGGTTCAAACTGCTTTTTTTCCACCTTCCATTAATTGCATTACCACATTGTCTGTTAAATTTTCAACACACTTTTTTCCTTAAACTCATCAACAAAAATAATCTAGTCTAGCCAGGTAAGTTCCTGCAGCTTACGCCCACACATGCACAAAATATGAAGTTGGTAACAAAATGCAATTTACTTTATGGGTAAAAGAAAAGGGTGGTGGTTGTTTTAAGATCCTCTTAGTTCAGAAATCCTTAGATGACCTCTCAAAGACCAAACCAGACTTGGAGTTGGTAAACTATGGGTTCTGAATTGGGCGAGAGCAACAGACGGATATTTCTCACTTGGGACTGGACGGCGACTTTGACACTGCTAAGAGAAAGGAACCCAAAGTAGTACCGAGTTGTTGTTGTTTGTTGGTGTTTTAGGGTCCTTCAACTACAAAGGTCATTAGAGCCCCGTCCACAGCATAGTTCTTATGCAGGGACTGCACAGACACTACACAAATGCGACGATTTTTGGGTATTAGCAGTACCCAGTTTTCCCAAGCGTCCACCCATGTCAGTACTAGCTGGGTTTGCGATGCTTAACTTCAGTGATCAGACGAGAACTGTTGTGTCCAACGCAATTCGCCGCTTCCAAGGTAGTACCGAAGTGGTTGGTTGGGAACACTGGGTACTGCTAATTTCCTCACTTCTACCTCCGCCTCACCCGCGAGCAGCCTCCACAGGGTCTGGTCCGTTATGATTGCTTGGCCAACTGCCCCACCCGTTGGCGTAACAAACTATTACGGCCACTGTCCAGGCTGTTATCTCTAATTTGAGGCAAGGAGCCAACTATTTCACCATCAGCTCGATTATTAAGGCTAATTATATAATCTACAAGATTTTTTTTGTTGGATGTAAATTAAATAACAGATTTAACTGTCATTGTTGGTTTCAAGGCTGGTAACGTTTGCTAGCACATCAAGACGAGTTCGAGATTCTCAAATGGGACGTCAAACGGATTCTTCACAGAAATGTAGAGAAAGGCTCAAAAAGCAGTTTTTTCGGACAATTTAATGTCAGCATGTTTTACTAAATAGTCATCAACGATTCTTTATAGCGTTAAAAACATATTGTGGGGGTAGATAATCTCACTTTTAGACTTCAAACTGCAGGACGTCCCGACTTGAGGTATGAGAAAGTCTAAGATAAAAAGAGAAAATGACGTAAAACAACACCCTCCTCACCTCCCGCCTTCAAATATTTTTTCAATATAACTAGCAACAATGATAAATTCTCAGAAGATATTTTCCTTGTTTCATTTTCGTCAAGACGCAGTTAACATTTTAATCAACCTGTGTCCTTCACCTCCCTTCGCCATTAAATAACTCATCAGTCACTCAGGTTTATTCAAATAACAATCGCAGCAGGTTTTATGACGAAGAAAGGAGATTGGAACCAAGTTAGCTCAAGGATTTCTTATTAAAATATACGTAGCACCTTTATATATATATATCTAAAGGTGCTTCTTATATATATATAAGAAGCTGTTTAATATTTCTTCTCCACAATAACAACTTGAACTGTGTGGATCCAGTGTGTGCTCATTGATGCACAATTTGATGTCAGTGGGTCACATAATTCATAGTGTAATAAAAACCAGTAAGGAACAATAGAGGAAGATTTTAATAGAAGACATAACCATCAAAGACTTTTTGCAGTCCATCGATAATTTCAAAACGTATGAATGTCACAATCATTTATATTTCTAACATTCATTATGATGACACCTGATAACTATCAAATGCTTTAACCAACACCACAGATGTCAAAATGCACACCATATTTCACTTACGTTTGTCGGTGGTTTAGTGAGCCACTGGAAGATATGTCTGATGGCAATTTATGTTTCGCTATAATTATATTATCGCCAGATACATTTTCTTTTAGCCTATGTCCTTCTCGTGATGGATGAAGTTCAGTAGTACGGGGCAGTGTCCTCTCGGCCGGCAGCAGTGCATTACTTTTAACACCCCCACTACGAGTCCAAAACGCGAAATACAAACTCAAAAAAGATAAAAATAAAACAGTAAAACATACTCGCGCTAGTAATTTAAGTTTGACTTTACGGGCCATAGAAACGGTTGATATGTTATTTTGCGACAGTCACTATACTACATTTCACGGTAGAATAAAATAATGCATATCTAAACAGCTCAAAGGTTACAACGATAAACTCACAAACTGCCATTTTGCTCAACAATATCGTTCTACGCGTGACGTCACAACAAAGCGCCACCTAGTAATCGTTAATGCAAATACATCTATCTATCTATACCTTCTCGCCGCCAGAGGGACTGCCACAATGTCGGTTATGGAAGGCGAAGCAATTTGGACATTAGCAAACCAACGTAAGCAAAATATCGCCGAGAAAAATGACTTCCTTGACCAATTTTCGATACAAATAATTCACAAAGACTCCTTCAGGATGTAGAAGAAGAAAAATGTTTATACAGGTGAAAAAAACGTGAGTAAAAGAACATACCGAGCCTGCCAGGATTCGAACCTGGAATCTTCTGATCCGTAGTCAGACGCGTTATCCGTTGCGCCACAGGCCCACAACGGGCCAAAGCTGCCTACAAAGAGCCTTTATAATTGAAATGGGACTTTTTCATTGCTAGAAATACTACATTTGAATCATTTTATTTGAATCCAACATGGTTATTTACACTGAAGAAGAAATTAGAAACATATTTATTATGAAAATCAGTTTGTTTTGTCTCACACACGTCAATTGCATATAAATTCTTAAACAAACTTTGATCTGAATTAGAGAATAAGTGTACATCATTCAAATTTCGTACAATTATATAAATAATTTAATCGTTGTTCATTATAATAGTAATTAATAACGTAGGACACACGGTACAGAAAAAGGTCGATTCACAAAATACCGAAGGTTCACAAACGTCAACGTTACATCCCAATATTCCGAGCGGAGGGCAATCTTTTCGCTCATGCGGGCCTCATGAACGTCCGTGTAAGCCCTTAGTGGGCCACAATACTCACACAAAAAAACCGAGAATTATTTAAAAATAAAAGTTGTTTTCATTTTGGACGAGTAATCAAGAAAAATGAATGCCCGCGGCCCGCATAGGGAGCGGCCTATTGCGCCTGAAATTAAGCAACACAACTCCAGCTAGTACTGATATGGGTGGCCGCTTGGGAAAACTGGGTACTGCTAATACCCAATAATCATCGCATCAGCGTAGTGTCTGTGCAGTCTCTGCATTAGAACTATGCAGTGGACGGGGTTCTAATGACCTTGGTAGTTCGAGGGCCCTAAAACACCAACAAAAAAACCGGGCCGCATAAACGGTCTAGTCTGATTACGGGATACCCAATAAAACACCGCCTGACAAATAAGCGCACGACAAAATAGTGAATAATACGGTATAGTACTGACGTGCTTTTCCATTGCGGTACTCCGCCTCCGCCAGGTGCCCGAAAGATGCCAACCCACCTCGGTCCAGTATCGAACCAAGAACCACTGATGCAGTGGTACAGTACCATCCATTTTTTTTTTATTAAAGGGCCGCCTGATTGCTGAAACAAAGTCAGGTGTGCCACAGATACAAAATGTCAAAATGTTTTTGATTAAGGTATATAGGAACCTCTACGGCAGGCACTTTAAAACCGGCTTTAGAGTTCCGGTCCTAGAGTGCACACATTTCTGAATAATCTTGCGGGCTGCACGGAATTCTGTGGTGTGCCATAATTCACCCATCCCTGATATAGTATCTTCTTGGTGGAAAGACCGTTATTTTGTCATGCGCTGTTTTGTTGGGATGCCCTGTTTATGCGGCCCGTGGGGAGCGGTGAATTGCGTTGTACACACCAGTTCTCGTCTGATCACTGCAGTTAAGCAACGCAACCCCAGTTAGTACTGACATGGGTGGCTGCTTGGGAAAACTGGGTATCTCTAGTATCCAAAAATCGTCGCATTAGTGTAGTGTCTGTGCAACCCCTGCATCAGAACTACACAGTAGACGGGACTTTAATGACCTTGTAGTTGAAGAGCCCTAAAACACCAACAGACAAAAACAACAACAAGCGGCCCGTGGGCATTCATGATTGATCTTGGTTTTCCTTGATTCGGGGTAATAGTTCGCCCACCCATGGACATGGTAATGTAGTTATCAGGCAACGTTCCGTATTAAGTGAGAATGTGACCATGGATGAAGTGGGATTCAGGCAGTGACAAAGGGGGAAGGAGTGCAGGCAGGTGGAAGGCAATGAATAACATCGACGCTTGGCTGCCGGACATTCACAAGTGACATTGCTGAAATATGCTAAAAATAGATATTAAAACCTCGTTGTTCTTCCACTTCTCTGTTGTTAGTAAACAGCACCGGCTACTCTTTCGACACCCGAGGATACACGTTCCTGAAATTCAGTAATCAAACATTAAAATTAAAGAAACAAGCGAAAACAATCTTCACCTTAGGAATGACCTTGTCTGAAAGGTAGACGGACACGATCGTCATCATACTCTTATCCCGCCTGTGGCAGGGTCGGGTCTGCGGGTTATAACCCTCCACTCCTGCCTATCTCCCACCAGGTCCCCGTCCACCCCACACACTACCATATCCTTACGGACAACCTGCTCCCACGTCTGCTTTGGTCTCCTCCTGCCCCGGGAGTTTCCAACCACCTGTAGTGGACCTAACGAGCTCCTCCTCCCCCTTTCATTACGTGTCCATACCACTTTAATCTCCTCTCCCTCAGTTTGTCCACGTTGTCCCCCACCCCTAGGCTACCTCTAATATACTCTTTCCTGATGTTATCAGCTCTCGACATCCCACTCATGTACCGCAGAATTCGCATCTCGGGTACTTGCATTCTATTAACGTGGCTCTTCCTCACTGCCCAACACTCTGGTCCATATGGCATAGCTGGCCTAACCGCTGCCCTGTAAAATTTTCCTTTCAACTTGATTGAAGCCCTCCTATCACACAGACACCACTTGCCCAGGGCCGGCGTGATGGGTGTGCGAACAGTGCGACGGCACAGGACCCCGCGCATTCGGATTAATGAACCTATTGATATAAGGGCCCCGCTTCATGTTTTCACGGGGCCCCGCATAATTAGTTTGCACAGGGCCCCGCGAAATATAGTGTCGGCCCTGACTTGCCTGTCTCCACTTCGACCATCCCCTATTGATTCTATGGTTCACATCCGAGTCTATCTCCCCATTGCTTTGGAATGTTGATCCTAAGTACTTTACCGCTTGCACCTTTTTCACCAGCTCGCCCCTAGAGAGTAAAAAGCAACTCCTAACCCTTTTCCCGCCTATGGCAGAGGAGGGTACCCATCTTGTCCCTCTGAATGGACACAGGGCGATATATTGGTCCAAGTTTTTTCTGCAGCCGGTTGCCGGCCAAAGCTGCACCCCTACGCTTATTTATCGTCGGTCTGATGTTCGTTGGGGAACGCTACAGACGCCAGGGGGTGAGCTCCTACACCTGGAAATTTTGCCTCATCTACCCGTTGCGTAGTAGAGAGGGTTCTTTTATGTGCAAGTGCCATCGTACACCCATACGCGAGCTTTTTCACTCCACGTAGAAAGGCTTTCACTGGAGCCATTGTACACATCACTCAGAATCACACCTTTACTTGGCGTCAGAAGACAGGTGCACTTGGGGCTTCCCTCATTGACTCCATCTAGACCGATAAGGAAGCAATCAGGATCGAGGCGCCAACTATCGACTTACGAAATACACTAAGTCGGGGCTGTGGAGAGGGTTTTGATAAAGAAATTCCCCGAGGCTTGGATTCATAGGGGCCTGGACATAATCCCAAACCTTCCTAAGCGTTAATTAGCCATAGAATTCTCCGGTGGCCCGGCCAAGTTTCTCGACGGCCCTGCACTGAATGTGGACACACCAATTCTCGTCTGTCTGATCACTGAAGTTAAGTAACGCAACCCAAGCTAGTATTAGTTACTGGGCTGCAACCAGGGCCGGCCCTAGAGTTTGCGGGGCCCAAGGCAGCAGGCAATAGAGGGGTCCAAGCCAGCAGGCAATAGCGGGGCCCCAGTACCAAGTTTTTGGTAATAATACCCAAAAATCGTTGCAACAGCGTAGTGTCTGCGCAGACTCTGCATTAGAACTGGACTGGGCACTAATGGTCTTTGTGCTAGTCATCCCTGGTTAATTTTAACCAGTGAACGAACGGATATGTTCAGCACGCCGATCCTCAATAATATCTTCATCGAAGCAACAATCAGTCCTCTCTTTAATGACTAAGAAAGCCTTAGAAACATTACTAAAACTCAGATCCAATTTAAGGCCAATTTATAAACAGAAATGGCTAACGAAATGGCGAGCATTTGGCGGAAATTACACTGACCACCAGTTGTGAATTAAACTACACCTACAGAACTGGGGAAAACTAGGTCACAAATCAAGGTTGCAGGGCTGCAAGAGCGCCACAGCACAGTCGTCCGGCTTCTTTCAGAGTAAATACAGTCTTCAAACAGATTAATCTTAAGTGGTCGATTCCATATTAGAAACCTCCATCAAGTGTCCATTATTTCAAAACGACTTGCCAGTGAGTGACCAGCAAAAGCACGCAGAACCTTATTACGCTTGACCAGCGCACTTAAGTGAAGACGTTAGCAACATAACAAGAAACAAGAGGATGTCAATGAAAATTGTGTAATGTTTGCGTAAACAAGAGATTAGGACAGGGGTTTTGAAGCCCTGGGGAGGGAGCCGCGGCTTCCTCATCAAAAGGAGTGCCGTGAAGTGCTCCAAATGAAAGTAATGGGCGAAATTAGCATTGTGACCTTAGTGACAATTAGCTAACAAAAAAAGAGGTTAACAGAGTGCCTTGACCAAGTCAACATTCAGAAGTTTGGGAACCCCTGAATTCGGGGGAAAAGACGTCATATGAGACGACAAAGTCAATTCACTGCCCGAAAGAGTATGCTTCAGGCAGAGCGCCGGCGCGAGCGTTTGCGGGGCCTTTTGTAGGAAAATACATTTTACATTGTGTAATATAGAGGCCCGCGCAGGAGGCCGGATTGAGGGGAATGTGGTGAACCCGCTTTTGCGGATATCGGACAAAAAAACATTTTCCGGGGCCTTTTTTGTAGGAAAAAAACACGTGGGGCCGGGTTCGGCGAACGCGCTGAACCCGCCTCGCACTGGTTTCTGGCTGCAGGGCAGTAATTTTCAGCAGGACAGCAGTAAAACATGTACTCCAAGCAATGATTAAAGCTGACCACACGAAATCTGCTAATGAGGGGTGAATCCTATTGAAAGAGGAGTCAGTCCATTCCAGCCGACGAGGGAACCTTGTGCCAAGTAACAGTGGCAATCTTTATGTTCCCATGGATCTTTAGCTTCCATCCCCTGTTTTGAACAATAGCCTGCTATTAATTCCAAAATGTTAGGCCATGCACACCCGGAGCATCAAAGTACTGTAATCGGCACGTCATGAATCTGGACAAAGGGTCATGCCAGTCGCTGGACATATAGCGCTTGGAACTCTGAGGGGTTGATACTGGATCGAGGTTATTTGACATTTTTCAGGCTAGAAAAAGACTCCTAATGCTCCTTCCGTCCGATGGGAAATAAAACAATGGCCCCTTGTGGGTGCGTACGATGTCACTTGCACATGAAAGAACCCTTACTACTTGGAGTGCACGCTCCCTATCATATGTGGAATGCCCCTTCGAACAGCAGTCCAACGATAAATAAGCGTTAGGGATTGTAGCATTAAGTTGGCAGCCGGCTGTGTCCCAACGGGACAAAAATGGCTTTACAGCTTTCTATATTAAACTGTTACACTTACTGAGCAGACTGACTGTTGATCTTTAGGATCTTGACGAACGCGGTTAGATTTGGAAAAGCATCCAAATAATTTGTCCACGATCTACTTTTGGTACTCAAAGGATGGTCGCCCATCTGAGAGGGCAAAGTCCCACTTCCATTCTGTATGATCAGAGATAATTGACAAGCAGCGGCACTGCTGGACATTAAAGTGGCATCAGGTGCACCGACGAGGAACGTCTCATTGATGGTCGGAGGCAGATCTTCGTCATATTCCTGACTATCCAAGGCGCTGTCGTCCAGGGCTGACGACGTTCCGTCCTTTACTGATTTGGACTCATTGATGGTAAGTTGAAAGTCGACATTTTGAGAATTAGAGATGGACACGAATTCTGGCAGAGCTTTGGTCGCTTCTTTTTCTGGAATGATGAGCTCCCGACAACCGATAGCGGTAGGGGGCATTTCCAATCGCATTAAACCCCTAGGAGGTATTTGAGGACGTCGTCGACTATGGTACCGACAGGAACTACAGTGGCCGTTTTGCTGCAGCAACCTCTGAGTGGTGGCTATTTTCTTGCAGTCGCCACAAGTGGGTAGAGATGGAGGAGGATCCACCTGACCCAACAACAGTCGACGAACATATTTCCAGAATTTCGTAAAGATCACTTTCCTGAAGAGAATATAAACCCACGGATCGAAAGTCTGATTGATTGACACCAACCGAATGGCAACGAGATCTTGACGATGGTCACCACCATGACCCACAAGTTGATTTAATAATATCTGTATCTGAAAGAACAAACGATTGGTCAGTACTTATCATAAGGTTACAGTAAGAATAAATTATTCAACGTATTCTACACAAACTCTCTCTCAGCATTCATTAGATTACTTACAGTGGCAGGGCCCGATCCAAATTTTTCGCCACCCTTGGCAAACCCCCTTGATCTGCGCCTGACATTGTGCCCCTGACCCACTCCATGATGTCATCCCGGACAGTCAGATCTACGAATTCTACCTCTGTATTCCTTTCTAGTCTTAACTTGCTCTGTCCCTATTTCTGCCCACCCGTCTCACTTTCTAATCACATTTGCATAGACCTAGAGAGCGGCTGTATTGCATTGGACGCACCAGTTCTCGTTTGATTACTGAAGTTAAACAGCGCAACCCCAGGTAGCACTGGTATGGGGGACCGCTTGGGAACACTGCGTACTGCTAATACCCAAATCGTACTAATAATGCATTAGAACTACGCAGAATTTCGTTAGGGCCTAGAACACCAACAAAACAAAAATTCATAGGCCTGCACCTCTACCACCTCTGCGCCTAACCAGCTACACCTGATCGATCAACAAACCCAACCATAACATGCCCAAACCATTTTCCTAAAACCCTGTACTACAAACTGCAGGTAAATGACAGCTTCAACCTTTCAACACTGTCGGGAATGCAGATAACGATCGGTAAAGCCTGAACATAGCACTGTCTTGTGAGTTTCTACCGCCCTTCCATAAAATATCGGAGATCCAAAATTACGATGATGTGCTAGGCTACCTCCTGAGCGGCTGTATCGCGCTGGACACACCAATTCTCGTCTGATCACTGAAGCTAAGCAACGCAACCCCAGCTAGTATTGGCGTTGGTGACCGTTTGAGATCGCTGGGTACTGCTAACACCCAAATCTGTACAGACTCCTTTTCGTTTCGTTGGTGTTTAGGGCCCTCCAACTAAAAGGTCATTAGACCTCCGTCCACTGCGTAGTTCTAATGCAGAGACTGCACAGACACTATACTAATGCGACGATGTTTGAGTATTAGCAGTACCCAGTTTTCCCAAGCGGCCACCCATGTTAGTACTAGCTGGGGTTGCGTTGCTTAACTTCAGTGATCAGATGAGAACTGCTCCCGTAGAGATTCCGCATTAGAACTACGCAGTGGACGGGGCTCTAGTGACCACTGTAGTTGCAGGGCCCTAAAACACCAACAACCTTCTGTCCCAATACCCCCTTCAAGTCAGGGAAAATGGGCCCATTAGCGTATTTCCTACTTTTTCTGCACAAATTGGATTGTCGGACTTCAGTTGCCCAGCCGGGGTTCATTGCACCCATTGCAAAACGGCATGGAAAGAGTCCTGTTGAACATAACAACATCATCCACAAATGAAATCATTTAACGTGATGAACTCGCAAATGTTGTCATTCCCCTCTCCCCTTAACAGTCAAGTGGGACCTTTGCATCCCCATCTCTACACAATATTTTTAAATGAATAAAACAAATATCTACATGTCGTTTCATAATTTATCTAAAGTCTAAAATTTATGTCAGTTAGGGAAAATAATGACACGCAGTAGCGGAGCCCCAGATAAACAACAACAGTGGCCTAATAACACGAGTGTCAAAATAATAACCCAAATTGCAGGATGACATCCAAACAACCAAGTGGTGCTTTGAATAATTTTCAGTGGTGCATACTGAACTCCAAATACTCGACTAAGCTGTGAAATATGGGGCAATTTAACACTGAAATATTACTTACATAATTTAATACAGAAAAAAATATTTTTTGGTCCTAAATCCAGAATGTGTTACCCATTAGCCAGTCGTTGACAAAATTGGCTACAGCTGGTTACTGTCAACATCAACAGTTAAAGGCGGACATTAAAACTCGCACCATTACCCTGTTCCTGTCATACACTTGTCACGTACTGACCTATATATTTAAAAAACAGCTTATTTTGATGAAAATAAAATTGCAGGCAGAAGGGATGGGGAGGGTGGTGTGGAGAGGAATTTTGGATGTTTAACTGCTTTAGTTGATCTTATCCCTAAAACTCCTATAACAGGGCATCCATCACATTAATACTGTATACTCACCTTGTTGGAAAAGAAATTACCGTATGCAAATTCAATCAGTATTTTTCTAGCATCATAATCTGCATACAGAAGTGATCTTGATCGTCGTCGCCCCCTCCCTTTCCCCCAAAAAAATATTCAGCCTGGTGCAGTATAATTTATACATGCGACAACCCCTTGACAACCTACTTTACAGACTTAGAGCAATATCTAGGGAAGGTTGAAGAGTTTTCTAAACACAACAACTGCAGCGTATGGTTCAATGATGCAAGAAGAGGACAAGTCTCCAAGGGAGATAACAGCTTCCAACTACGGAGCAAACGGGCCACTGGTCAAGCGGTCTATCATTCACCTTAATAACTTTCTGTGAACAACGTTTAACCTAATTTTTTCCTTGGACCGTAATTTACAGTTGCAGCAGCACACTTTCTTCTTTTATATCGCTCTCTGCTCGGACAAAGAGAAGCAAGAAACCTTGTTAGAGCAATGGGAACAGAGCTACAGGATAACTTACCATTAGTGGAGCCCAGCAGCTGGTAAATAACAAAGTTATCCCCACTAACAAGATCACCATCTGGATCTCGATTTCTCTCTGGCGAGGGTTTCGATGTACTTGTCGTTCCCTAGATGGTGAATTGAGGTGTTTTCGACGATGCCGCATTCCTATTAGAGTTGCTGTAAAACAAAATCAAACATAGCAATAAATCATCATCATTTTGCCCTTATCCCGCCAGTCAGTGACTGGGTCGGGTTTGCGGGTTCTGGCCCTCCACTCCCGCTTTTCACCCAGCAGGTTCCCATCCACCCCACCACACTACCATTATCCCTTCGTACAACCTGTTCTCACGTCTGCTTAGGTCTTCCTGTGCCCCTTAACGTACTCGTTCCTATTTCTGTCTGCTCTCAACCTCCCCGCCCCCACCCATGTACCGCGGCCAATTGACCCTCGGACGAGAAAGGATAGCTCAAACCCTGGATAAGATGAAGATTTCCAATAAGTAGAGTCCGTCTCAATGCTTCAACTGTGTGTGTATACGACTTCTGAGCTCAAGGATCGCAGGCTCGCACCAACGTATGGCAGGTGATTTCTTCGAGGCGACAGAAAGAAAAGCAACTACTAACCCTTTTCCTGCCTATGGCAGGGTCGGGTACCCATCTTTGTCCCTTTGAATGGATCCATGGGCGATATATTGACAGTATTTTTACCCAGTCGGCTGCCGACCAATGCTGCAACCTCGATGCTTATTTATCGTCAGTATACTGTTCGTTGGGGAACTTCATCGACGTCAAGGGGTGATCTCCTACACCGGGGAATTTTACCCCATCTACCCGTTGCATAGTAGAGAGCGTTCTTTTACGTGTAAATGACATTATACACCACGTGGGACCACGGTTTTACTTCTCATCCGACGGAAGACGCACTCAGGACCTCACTCTCGTCCGAAAGAACCCAACCCACCTCGATTCAGTATCCAACCTAAAACCACTGACACAGTAATCGAGCACGCAATCTTCTGCGCCACCGAGGCGGGTTCTTCCAGGCGACATTAGTTGCATAGTTCTAGTACAAAGACTGCAGAGATTATTGGATATAGCAGTACCCAGTTTTTCCAAGCAGCCACCCATGTTAGTACTACATGGGCTTGCAACGCAATAATCCGCTCTCCATGAGAGCCCAGCTTGGTGGTTCAGAGGTAGTATGCTTGATTTGAGAGTCTGTGGTTGCAAGTTCCATCCTAGCCGGGATGGTTCCTTTTTTACCAGAAGAGTGAGAGAGAAGGAAGAGAAGCCCAAAGAGCGCCTTCCGTCGAATGGGAATAAAGCCGTGGTCCTGTGTGAGGTGTATACAATGTTACCACCACTCGGGAAAAGAGCGTGTGTGAAGATTGGCAAAATTTCCAGGTGTGAAGCCTGTCTTCCTCTCTCTGTATGGCCTTCAGGAATGGGAGAGGGCGGTATCTATTTTTATAACCTGAGGGACCGTCAGATATAGAAGCCAGTAGATCTGCAGAGAGAGATATAGGCTGAAGTTCATGGCCTCCATCAGCATCCAACGATTGCTAGGAAAAGCCCCTCCTCACCCGTCAGGTATACATATTAATGCCACTGCCACGCTCCTCTAGTTCCCATCAGCTACGATTAATCACCGCCGCTTTTAAGCCCTCGACACATTTAAACAATGGCCAATTAAGCGGAAATCCGAAGAATCATCTTATAAATAAAAAATATCTCCAGGAACTGTGATGTCAACACACGTTGGGGTTTAGGGCACGTCGAATCTAATTCCGTCACGTTTCAATAGAGTCCTGTCATAATGCAATGGGGTGTGCGATCGACCCCTCAATGTCATTCAATGATGAATAGTCGTCCATTCTACAGCTTTCAAATCTAGGCGGCCTCATGTGTACGCTGTGCTCTCCTCAAGGTCATCATCATCATCCTAAATGATATCACCAAGAAACTGAAACACTATCCGGAATCTTTTATAACAATTCGTTCATCATCAAAAACTTATAATTAAATTCATAAGATCAATATCTGAGGTGGTTTGGACATGTAATGAGAGGAGGGAAGGAGGAGTTCGTTTGTTAGGGCCATTACTGGAATACAGGTGGTTGGAAGCACTCGGGGCAGGGGGAGACGAAAGCAGACGTGGGAGCAGGTTGTCCGTAAGGATATAGTAGTGTATGGGTGGGGTGGACGGGGAGCTGGTGGGAGACAGGAGGGAGTGGAGAGATAGAACCCGCACACCTGACCCTGCCACAGGCGGAATAAGGGGATGGTGATGAAGATCAATAACAGAGACAGCAAATTGAAGATGCATTTTTATAGTCTCTTCAATCATTTCTAATTAAACCACGGATCAAAATTTGACCTAGGATTAGCTGTTATTCGAGAATGTTGAGCCTTAACGAAAAAGAAAACTCATAAAGAACCTAAAATGACATTTTCGAGACAATAATGATACTCATTCGAACTTAGGACGCACCGATCAGAGGGGCAGACAGTCTCTGTAGGCGGTTCCCACCAAGAAACAAGAATGTACCATGGTTTATCCTAAGCCAAAGACCAATGACTATCTACCCGGTAAAAGAGGAACAGTGATAGAGACCTAAAGTGCACTTTCCTTTACGAGGAGTAAAGCTAGCAACTCCTAACCGTTTACCCGCCTATGGCAGGGTTGGTGACCCATCTTGTCCCTGTTTGTCTGTTGGTGTTTTAGGGCCCATCAACTACAGGGTCATTAGAACCCCGTCCACAGCATAGTTCTTATTCAGTGACTGCACAGACACTACACTAATGCGACGATTATTAGGTATTAGCAGCACCCAGCTTTCCCGAACGACCACCCATGTCAGTACTAGCTGGGGTTGCGCTGCTTAACTTCAGTGATCAGACGAGAACTGGTGTGTCCAACGCAATTCGCCGCTTCTCCATCTTGTCCCTCTAAGTGGACACAATGATGATATATTGCAGTGTTTTCCCCAGCCGGTTGCCAACCAAGGCTGCAATCTTTATGCTTATTTATCGTCGGTCATTGGAGAATTACACCGACGCCAGGAGGCGAGCTCCTACACCTGGGAATTTTGCCTCATCTACCCGTTGCATAGTAGAGAGGGTTCTTTGACGTGCAAATGCCCTAGTACACCACACAGGACCTCGATTTTACTATTCATCCGAAGGAAGGTGCACTCGGGACATCTCTTTCGTCCTAAAGAAGACAGCCCACCTCGGTCCAGTATCGAACCTAGAACCATTGACGCAGCAACGAACCTCACACGAACAGTAGACTGATGATAAATAAACATAGAGGTTGCAGCTTTGGTCGGCAGCCAGCTGCGGAAAAATGCTGTCCAATAAATCACCCATGTATCCATTCAGAGGAACAAAGATGGGTACCCGACTCTGTCATAGGCAGGAAAAGGGTTAGGAGTTGCTTTTTTTATAGGGCGCTATAACGTACTTGGAGAATGACCCTATAGATACCACCTGATGCTGCATCCATCACCTACGCATCACCGCATTTTCCCTGTCTTCATAAATTTAGGGCATGTTACAAGAAACATTTCACCTCCAGTCGATATATTTTGCTAATGGTGTTTAAAAGCCAGTCTTTTAACTCTCTAATTTACAATTCAGGTTTCGCCTGAAACCGGAACTACCGATGTATTTCAACCGAGTGCTAAGAACCAACTCCAACTACACACCTTTCCGGTGGTTCCATCCGCTGCGTTCCGTCTCCTTTATTGAAGCACATTTTAAAGACTCCATTAATTTTTACAAACCTCAAAATTAACGACGTTCAGCGAGAGAGAAAGATGAACCCACTTTTGTAATCAGTCCACGTTTAATGACGAAAACGTAAACGCAATTCCAAAGCGGGCCACAGGCAAAGAAACCCTGTCGGCCCGGAAGTGTCTGCAAAACTATCTCTTAAGGGGTGGTAGGCCTTTTCCTACAATCGACCCATAATTAATGTCAAGCGCAGTCTCTCAACTAAGACACCCTAGCATCTAATTAAAATAATATAAGCTTATTTATTAATCCCTGGGAGACAGCAGAAGTCCTCTATAGTCTAGAAGGGCTCTCTTCCGGTGCACGTCCCTCACTAACGTTCTCTCCCTAAATGCTTTCCTACTCGTATCTCCGGCCTCGAGCTTTAACATTTATGAATTCTTCATAAAAATGTTCCCAGTTTATTAAATCACCTAGGCTTTCTTATAATCTCTACCGAGGTAGGGCTTCCATTTGTCCCGCTGGAGCTCGGAAAACGCAGAAGGCTGCCCTTTGCTTATTTAACATTGGCCCATTTTCTTCCCCGCGTCAATTTCTCCCACGAAAGACAGAGGGCATTTGACCGATATGCCTATAATAATTTTACTCCGTGTAAAAAGGGCTCTTTATCCCGCCTCGGTGGCGCAGTGGGTAGCGTGCTCGGTAACCGCCTCAGTGGTTCTAGGTTCGATACTGGACCGCGGTGGTTTGGCTTCTTTCGGTGGAGTTAGAGAGGGATGATATTGTTGTTTGTTGGTGTTTTAGCGCCCTTCAACTACAAAGGTCATTAGAGCCCCGTCCACAGCATAATTCTTATGTAGAGACTGCACAGACACTACACTAATGCGACGATTTTTGGATATTAGCAGCACCCAGTTTCCCTAAGCGGCCACCCATGTCAGTACTAGCTGGGAGCGGCGAGTTGCGTTGGACACACCAGTTCTCGTCTGATCACTGAAGTTAAGCAACGCAAGCCCAGTTAGTACTAACATGGGTGGTCGCTCGGGAAAGCTGGGTACTGCTAATACCCAATAATCGTCGCATTAGTGTAGTGTCTGTGCAGTATATGCATTAGAACTATGCAGTGGACGGGTCTCTAATGACCTTGTAGTTGACGGGACCTTAAACACCAACAAACCAACCAAATCAGTACTAGCTGGGGTTGCGCTGCTTAACTTCAGTGATCAGACGAGAACTGGTGTGTCCAACGCAATTCGCCGCTCCCAGAGTCCATCGGAGGGACAAGATGGGTACTAGACCCTGCCATTGGCGGGATAAGGGTTAGGAGTTGCGTTTGCTAAGACTATTAAGACAGAACCTCAAGACTGACGACGAACTTCAATCACAGACTCACCGACCTACTTTTGGTTCGCTGGTGTTTTTAGGGCCCTTCAACTACAAGGTCATTAGAGCACAGTACACTGCATAGTTCTAATGCAGAGACTGCAAAGACACTACACTAAGGCGACGATTTTTGGGTATTAGCACTACACAGTTTTCCCAAGCCGCCATCCATGTCAGTACTAGCTGGAGTTACGTTGTTTAACTTCAGTGATCAGACGAAAAATGGTGTGTCCAACGCAATAAGCCGCTCCCTCACTGACCTAACTACTAGTTTTCTACTTGGCGAATAAAAGGATTATCTCGACCTATGAGACAGAAATGAGAAAGGTGCAATAATAGTGGACGGGGAAGAGTAAAGGTGAAAAATCATCTAGCAACCTGTAAGTGGGGAAAAAAGCCTCATTTATTTCACGCTGTGTCTAATATTGTCTACAACATAATAGCAAATGACCATTTGTGCCGGCCACTAATATTTCTACAATACAACTACAACCACAGAGCAACAACAACTATAAATAAACCAATCGAAGTGATGAAAACACGGGTTTTTAGACATATTATGTGAAGTCATGCATTAATATCACCACATTCAACTGCGGAAATAAATTACTCGAATTATCATCATTAATTATTGGTGACGTCAGTTAAGAATTTCCCTCATTTGTCACATATTATCGGATTTCTTAATAGCAATGTAGGGGGACATCCATAAATTTCTAAAAACGGGCGTCTCTAGGACATATTATTATACTGGCACATTGCACAATTTACGGGCCTTACAAAATTACATTGCAATATTTCTTCTTTGGATACCATCGCGATGGCGGCACAAAGTATTACTGGAAGCACACCAATTATTTCTCTGTTGGTGTTTGAGGGCCCTTCAACTACAAGGTCATTAAAGCCCCATTCACAGCATAGTTCTGGTGCAGAGACTGCTCAGACACTACACTAATGCGACGATTACTGGGTATCAGCAGTACCCAGTTTTCCCAAGCGGCCACCCATGTTAGTACTAGCTGGGGTTGCGTTGCTTAACTTCAGTGTCCAACGCAATAAGCCCCTCCCTTGGAAGCGCACCAAAATAAAGGAGACAGAACCATTATAGTTAGCCCAAGAACACGGCAGATGTCCTATTCTGGGAATCTTGTTTACCATCAAAGCAAAAGCAGCTCCTAACCTTTTTCTCGCCTATGACAGGGTCGGGTACCCATCTTGTCCATCTGGATGAGTACTGCAGTCCAATTTGGTTTCCCTTTAGGCAGGACTCACCTTGGGAAACTGAAAGGATCCAAAGGAGGGCAGCAAAAATTGTATTACATAGGTTTTCCCGCAGAGAAACATGATTAGGGAATTAGGGTGGGACACACTAAGCCAGAGACGGGTACCATACAGCATTAGGCTTTTTACCACAGTGTTGTTGATGAGGTGCGATGGTCCTCTGGTTGGAAGCATATCCCTGACTGAGTATAGGGGGGAGGAAGGACCATCCATCTAAATTAAACGAGATTAGGGCGCAGATAGACTCATATTACTGGTCTTTCTTCCCAACGGCCATTCGGCACTGGGTTTCTTAAAGGAAAGGCCACCACTGCAAATATGGTAGAGGGACACAATAGATAGAGCATAGGATTTTTTAGGAGTTTCATGGTTTTACATTTAGGAATGAGAGTTAGTCTCTGCACTGCCAAATTGGCCTAATAGGGCTGATTGCAGTGTATTCAATTAGAAAGAGAATGGAACCACGGGTGATTTATGGGGCGGTAGTTTTCCGCAGCCGGCTGCTCACCAAGGTTACAACCCCTACGCTTATTTATCGTCGGTCTACTATTCGTTGGGGCATTCCACCGAGCTCCTTCCTACACCTGAGAATTTTGCCTCATCTACCCATTGCATAATAGAGAGGGTTCTTTTAAGTGCAAATGGCATCGAACTCCACACGTGACCTCAGTTTTACTTCTCATCGGAAGGAAGTCGCACTTAGGCCCGGCTCTCTCTCTCTCCCTCTCTCACCCTAAAGAAACCAACTCACCTCGATCCAGTATCGAACCTGGAACTACTGACGCAGTAAATCGATCACGTTACCTCCTGCTCCACCGAGGCGCGACTCAAGAACCGTGCCTACGATCGTGGTGCGATATTACCCCAAAATACCTCAAGCATGTCAGTAACACCAAATATACACCCACGACATTCCCAGATATTAACCCAAATTAATATTCAACGGATGAAATCGCGTGCAACACCTGGGATAATTTAAAAGAAGCGAGGGTTGATATTGCCTTAGAATCCAATTTTGGAGGAGGAGGCGGAAGTTTGGCATACATTATAATTTAAAATAAAAATTCTCCTTACCGATAACGAAAATGTTGCAGACTATGATGATGAGGATGAGGACCAGAATTAGAATGGCGAAGGTGTAGGCGTAAGCGCTATCCAGATCCGACTCCGGATGCAAATTGAAAAAGCACCACGTCCCAGGATACTGTCTGGCATACTGACCAAACCCGAAAAGTGGCAGTGAAGCAAAAATCAACACGAATATCCATTGTCCAAGTAAGATGAGTTGGATTCGCGACCTGTTGACGTGCTTCTTGTAAAAGTATCCATGTCTAATTCCGATGAACCTCTCGACGGCCATCGTGCACACTATACACGGCGTTATCACTCCGATGCTTATCATGACGAACGCGTGATAATTACACAGTCCTGGGCCGCCTACCCATTGCCCATTCAGGTACACTGTCAGTACAGGCATTGTGGTCAAGATGATGCCCGCCAGGTCAGTCCACGCTAAACTGCCCACTAACACATAAAATACAGTCCTCATTTGTTCGCGGCGGGAATTCCGATGCAGGACGAAAATGGCGATGGCATTTCCTTTAAAAATAGAAAAATAAATACAAACATTTAACTATTTGTTTTTCACATCGGACACAACAGCCTAACGTCCTGCAAGGTACCAATAAGGAAGAGAACAGAGGTGGCAGCAGCATGTCTGGATTTGAACTCAGTCCGCCAACATTCTAAGCGGATACTGAGTGAATTCCCCCAACTGACAAGGGAAATTTCACAAAACCTTCAAAGAGACCATCCCACAACACTTTTACCTATAACCTTTACTTTTTAAGTTTTCCTAACTATCCACCCCCAGAGCCCCTGTCCGTCTCGATCCACATATGGGGCCTTCATAATAAACTGTGACGAGGTAGAAAACGAGGCAGTAATTAAAAACCCCTTAAATCACTATTTTCTTAGTTTAATTCAACCGAAAAGTGAGCTTGCCGGCCACCGGCATTTAATAGCATTGTTGCCTAAAAAAACAGTCAAGTGCTTTTGATTTGTTGTTTTAGGGCCCTTCAACTACAATGGTCATTAGAGCCCCATCTACTGCATACTTCTAATGCATAGTCTGTGCGGACACTACGCTGTTACGACGATTTTTGGGTTTTGGCAGTACCCAGTTTCCCAAGCGGTCACCCATGTCAGTACTAGCTGGGGTTGCGTTGCTTAAATTCAATGATTAGACGAGAACTGGTGTGTCCAAAGCAATACAGCCGCTCCCTACTACCCTCAGAAAACTTTATAACAAGTTAACCGGAAATTCAACCAAGAGTTTCAATCCACAAATTGAACGATGTGATATTGGATTATACCGTCATGCTCTTTCGGAAATATTTTCAGGCTTAACGATGAAGTAAAAATTAGACGCTGCTAAACTACAGCGACCCAGAAATGTCCCATGCAGCGAGACGGTTCTGCAGACTGTAGGTGTCAAACTAGAGGCTTTTGAAGCCTATAGTAGCGGCCCGCCTAGCGTAACGAGAGGGGGGACAGCAGCCTCCTGGCGCAGTTGCAAGGGGGTGCCATGAGCACTGGCACTGTATGGCCCTCATGACAACGCACATGCTACCAATGTGGTCCTCGGGATACCCCCAGTTAGACGTGCCTGCTGCAGAGGGAACTTGACACAAATTGGAGATACATGAATCCACTTGGTTAAAAACGCAACACGCATGAGCCCATAGATAGTACCAGGACAGAGGGTACTAAGATCAGAGAAAATACAACTAAACGTCTTGGAACAAACTTTACAAATGTACTGAAAGGGAGAGAGAGAGGGGGGTATGAAGACCGCAAAATGCGACTACTTACCTAAGGTACCAGTTAAGAACATGACAATCGGAGAGGCGATGTTGGCTCCAGGAGTATTTCGTATCTCTGAACAATTCAGGAATTCTGCACATTTGATGGCAAGATTTGTGTTGTACATGGCCGTTTGAGACTCCTCTGGCCCCAAAGTTACATTCATGGTGAAATTGCAATGATATCGGATGAAATGACCACTTCTTCAACCCTCCGCACTCTGATTTTTGTTGGACGCATGTATGTATACCAATCAAAGAAAGGTCCACCACTACTCCTGCCAGTGACGGAGACAGGTTACTTTCACCTAAAATAACATCATCACAAAAGAGGGATGAATTAATGTACTCCTCTTGTATTTTGGCATATAGGGCCTAAATAACGAGAAAACTATTCTTAAATTCTTACCTTTTCTTTTTTTTAAGGCGATTACTCCAAGCCTCAGTGGCTACCAAGAATTGGGGATAATAATAGATCACTGTGGTGGGATTCAACCCAACTGAACGGAATTGAAGGCGTGTGCATATTACCGATTCCCCGTACTGCACTCTCAATAAACTAATGGATTACGGCCGGCCTAAGTGGTGCTTAGCATAATAACACATCCTGAGTCCAACTCGGAATTTTTTTTTCCTCTAAGTCCACTTACCCCAATGTCCGTTATTGAACGGTCAGTCATTTGTTTGCACCACTCACAACCTTGACTGATGCGTGAAGATACACATGGGAGACAAGCAGAAGAAGCGTTGATGTCACCACCTAATACCACAATAAAATGTAAATGTGTATCAATAAAAACAATGAAATGATCTATTGGTCCGCTAAAGCAATAAACATCTCACGCAATCCCCAAAATACAGGCACGCCTGGACCATTCAATGCCTTTATAAATTGATATAATACAGACAACTTTTCCACTCAGTGTCGATAGTGAACAACGTTAATAATGATAATCGCTGTCATACTAAATAAAAACAACTATGACAAAAACGCTTTTCACAGGTGGTGGTGAGGTGATGTGATCAATTACGGGACTTCATAATGGCCTCAATATGACCAATTTCACTACCAACAAGTCATCAACAAGGCATGCCCTTTATGGTTTCTGCGGGATGAACATACAGAAAAAAAAATAATCACGTAACTGACAGAGATCACTCATCATCAACTTGCAACACGCATGACAAATAAAAGCAAAGAATAGCTAAGAATCAGCTCCAAGAAAACAGGTGATACAGAAAGACGACGTATTTTATGAATATCCATTTAAATCAACATACTATCATCCTGCCTGTGACAGGGTCGGGTCTGCGTATTCTAGCCCTCCACTCCCGTCTATCTCCCACAACATCTCCGTCCATCCCACATACTACCATATCCTTACAGACAACCTGCACCCACGTCTGCTTCGGTCTCCCCCTTTCCCCGGGTGAATCCAACCACCTGCATGCCTGAAATAGACTTAACAACCTCCTCCTCACCTCTTCTTGTTACGTGTCCGTACCACCTCAACCTACTTTCCCTCATTTTTTTTCCGCCATGTCCCCCTCCCCTCATTCCTAATTCCATCAGTTCTCGACACCCCGCTCCTCATATACCGCAGTACATATTCGCATCTCGGGGCTGCATGTATTCTATCACAGGCGTGCCAGCACAGTGCGTGCAAGCGCCCTGGCCCTCTAATTGCTTCTTAGAACCGGCCTCCTGATCTGCCATAGCCTCTGATAAGAATGAAGTCACCATTCCTAGGTGATGCAGTGACAAATGTGTGCCACATACCAGTTATTGTTGAGACCTTTTCCCATTCGGGAGTGGGAGATAAGGGCGCCAACTAAGTTCTTGCACACAGGCGCCGAACACTACTGGCCCACCACGGTATTCTATTGATGTGACTCTTCCTCACTGCCCAACACTCTGATCCATATACTGTAGCATAGCGGACCTAACCACTGCCCTGTAAAACTTCCCTCTCAACTTGATTGAGACCCTCCTATCACACAGGAAACCACCAAGCAACAGCACCAACAATAAATAACCCGAATTTTATTCAAATATCTCCATTGTCAGGGCAGGAAATTTTTCATGGGCCCAAAGCCGAAGTGATGGAATGAACCAACAAAAGCAGAAATCGTTGCTGTTATAGGTTGATAAGTTGTAATGCAGAGTCTGCAGGCACATACTACGCTGTTGCGCTGTTCCCAAACAGCCAGCCATGTTAGTACTATCTGGAGCTGCGTTGCTTAACTTCAGTAATCAGCCACGAACTGGTGTCCAGCGCAATGAGGGGCTCCCATCCCCTCTCCGACCCCTCCGTAGGCTGGAAAAGTGTTAGGAGTTGCTTTGTGTCTCTCATGAGTGTAGACCTACTTGTAGCCAGGAAGACGGTACTGTACCAGGAGGAGGGGACCTCTCAAAACCTTCTTAATCAATAAATACCATTGTTTATGCGGATATAGTAGCTTAGGTGTCTATAAAAATGACCTGTTGCTAGTCTAATGACATTCTCCCCCTCCGCCCCTTCATGATACCCGGACAAGTCATCGCTCTTCGGATGACTTAACAGACACGAAGTACAATAGGAATGAATAATTCATAGGAATTTCAGTTTTCTGGGGCATCCAGTGACGAATATAAACTGATGTGAAAATCAAAGAAATCCTATGACATTTTGAGTCAGAAGTTCATGGAGGTACTCATGTTTTAATATAGACTGACGTCCTTTTTCCCCTCACTCTTGTACAGTCTTTTTTTTTACCGTTAATTCACCAAAGAATCGATACAAAGAAATAATCTTTAATAATATCCCTGGTATGGTATATCAAAAATCACTACTGTATATCGTATGACATGTATGTTATCAGCAAGTTGACTTTGATCATTTGAAGACGCAGGCAGGGGGACGAATAGGGTGTCAGCCACATTATTAGCGTAATTCAATTGCTAGTCGTGGCCAAGTCTTTCATGTTGTGGTCGCAGGAAATTACGTTGACACAACCGATATCGACCTTTGTCTGATCAATCATATTGATAATGATTCAGCAAGATAGCTACGTTATTTATTAAACCCATCGGATACCCATCTTGTCCCTCTGAATGGACACAAGGGCGATGTATTGGACAATCGTTTTCCATAGCCGATTGCCGACCAAGGCCACAACCCCTATGCTTATTGATCGTCGGTCTACTGTTGGTTGAGGCACTCCACTGAGCTCCTACACCTGGAAAGATTACCTCCTCTACCCGTTGCATAGTAGAGAGGGTTCTTTGACGTGCAAATGCCATCGTACTTTTCATCCAAAAGAAGGTGCACTCGGGGCATCTCTCTCTCTCTCTCGACCGAAAGAAACCAACCCACCTCGGTCCAGTATCGAACCAAGAACTACTGACGCAGCTACCGAGCGTGCTACTCATTGAGCCACCGAGGTGGGTCTACTCTTATGAGAGACAATAATTTAAAATTAATCGACTTGTCCTTTGAATCACACCCTACTTTAACTTTCATGTCATTTCCCCCAAAACAAGAACAGCACCCTAAATGACTACAAAATTACAGTCTATATATTAGGCACACGATAGCTTTGTGAATAACCATATTTATAACTGACAGAAAGCACAAAATCAAATGTACGACTTGAAAAGAACGGTAATATTACCATTAGTAGTAGTATTCAATTAATTGTAAAGTATATTATGCTCTATATATTATATGGCATGATATTTTCAAGTTGGATGAAAGAACTTTAAGAAATCACTACGAGGCCTACATACCGCTACATCCATTATTTGGAAAGAAAACGTCGACAAAAATCAGTGTAATGCCTATCAAACAAAATACGGCGCCATCATTTCGAACAAGAAGCGTCATAAATTCAGGCTGCGTTCCAAAATATATCGAACGAACGGGCGCCGCCATTTACAAATGGAAAACACAATATTCTAAATTCATTTCTAACAACAGCTGATCGTTTTCGACATGCTAATCTTGGTTTTACTTTTCTAGTACTGTGGTAAGAAAAAACATCTACTTTGAAAAAAAAAGGTACGAAATAATAATAATGAAATTCATATGGTACAAAGCAACTCCAAACTCTTTTCCCGCCTATGGCAGGGTCCGGTACCCATCTTGTCTCTCTGAATGGACACAAGGGCAATCTATTGGACAGTGTTTTTCCACAGCCGGTTGCCGACCAAAGCTGCAACCCCCCCCTAAGCTTATTGATCGTCAGTCTACTGTTGGTTGGGGCACTCCACCGAGCTCCTACACGTGGGAATTTTGCCATGGTCATCTACCGTTGCATAGTAGAGAAGGTTCTTTGGCGTGCAAATGCCATCGTGCACCACACTCGATTTCACTTCTCATCCGAAAGAAGGTGAACTCGGGACCGTCTCTCGTGACATCGGGCATGTCATATATCACCCCAAATGAGCCTTCCTTCGGGTAAAAGTAAAACCAAGGTCCCATGTGGTGTACGATGGTATTTGCACTTAAAATAAAGAACCCTCTATTACTCAACAGGTAGATGAGGCAAAATTTCCAGGTGTAGGAGCTCGTTGGAGTGCCCCAACGAGCAGTCGACCGACGATAAACAAGCATAAGGGGTTGCACCTATGGTCGGAAGCCGCCTGCGGAAAAATACCGTCCAATATATCAACCTTGTGTTCATTCAGAGGGACAAGATGGGTATCCGACCCTGCCATAGGTGGGAAAAAAAGGTTAGGAATTGCTTGTTTTTGCCGTAGTCTCTAGAAATGCAATACCGGGGTACCTACCAACCCTCAAAAAAAACGGAGGACCTCTTACATCATGATGATCATAATGAAAAAAATGGGTGGAAGGTACGAAAAAAGGGACAGAGGAAAACTAATTCGCTGATTTGATGATAGACGCTATTAAAGACGGATATGACAAGAGTTTTGGATGGATGAGTTGGTATAACGGAAGTGAACTTGGATGATGACTCACCCCAACCTCAACGCAGGGAAGGACATAGCAAATCATTAACGAAAACAAGTGCGTCTATTTTTAACTAGCTCTGGACACTTGGACTAAGTCGTGTACCACATTTGATTGGCCGAGGGTGATGTACTGATGGGTTTCCAAGTCAGTACGTTCACCTGTCCTTTTGACTCAAAGCTGTCGACGCAGGTGTTAACTCCGCACTACATGAAAATGCCTCAGTATGGCCAGTCATACCAAACAAATTTTCATTTTCTCTTACATTTCGGCAATTAATTCATTTACAATTCCACGCATGAACAAATGATACAATGGCCCTTCTTCTTCATTTATCATTAATTAATAGTGCTTTTTTTAGGGCATCCCAGTAGTCACCCATCATGAAATTCCCTAAGTGACGTAAAGACCACAGCACCGTCTTCTAACAAATTCCGTAAATGCCCCGCAAAATATACAATCATTAAAATGCAACGCAGGTGCATGACGTTCAGGCTTACAAATAGACAGGGTGAACAATCCCCTTCTCAATACCAAAGACGGCACCCATTTTATTACCAACACAAATGGGACTATAAATAAATAAAGTCCGGAAATTTTACAGGACGTTACCACCGTCTTATTGAAAGCTGCTTCCGATAGCAATTTTCGAATCAAAAGGGAGCTTCTTTTTTTGGTAGGCCCATGCATGTGGAAAGGAGGACGGATGCAAAAAAAAATATCTGATGGTCTCTACGTAGTGGGTAGCACGCTCGGTAACTGCGTCAGTATTTCTAGGTTCGATACTGGGCCGAGGTAGGTTGGCTTCTTTCGGGCGAGAGAGGGGCCCCCCCCGAATGAGCCTTCTTTCGGCTGAGAAGTAAAATCGAGTTTCCGTGTGGTTGCACGTCACAGTGTAGGAGTTGGCCCCCTGGCGTCGGTCGAATGCCCCAACGAACAGTAGACCGACGATAAATAGATATAAGGGTTCCAGCTTTGGTCGGCAACCAGCTGTAGAAAAACACAGCCCAATTTATCACCCATGTGTCCATTCAGAGGGGCAAGATGGCGTACCCGACCCTGCCATAGGTGGGGGAAAACGGCTTGGAGTTGCTTTTCTCTCTACAGGGCAGTGGTTAGGCCACCTATGCTATATGTATCAGAGCGTTGGGCAGTGAGGATTTCTTTTGCTTCGTTGGTGTTTTAGGGCCCTTTAACTACAACTGTCATTACCAGGGCAGTAACGAGGGCGTGGCGAAGAAAAGGCGGCCGCCACGGGCTTAACTGGGTTTAGGGCGCAAAATGTTTAAGTTTTTTGTCATTATTTGGTTACGGGCAAGCGAAAGTTAGACACTTGCCACAGGCGCGTCATACCCCCGTTACGTCACTGGTCATTACAATCCCGTCCACTGCGCAGTTCTAATGCAGAGACTGTACAGACACAACACTAATGCGACGATTTTTGGGTATTAGCGGTACGCTGGGGTAGCTTGGGGATGGGGGACATCGCAGAAAAAATGAGGAAGAGTAGAATGAGGTGGTATGGACATGTCATGAGAAGCGAGGAGGAAGAGTTCGTTAGGTCCATTACAGGAATACAGGTGGTTGGGAGCACCCGGGGCAGAGGGAGATGAAAGCAGACGAGGGAACAGATTGTTTTTAAGGATATGGCAGTGTGTGGGGTGAGCGGGGACCTGGTAGGAGATAGACGGGAGTGGAGGGCTAGAACCGGCAGACCCAACCCTGCCACAGGTGGGATAGGGGCATTATGATAATCTCTATGGTAGTCCTTATTTAAGGGATTCAAAATAATTCTTAAACTCAATACACAAGTTACTACATTTTACAAAAAAAAAAAGCAAAAAGCAACTGCTAACCGTTTTCCCGCCTATGGCAGCGTCGGGTACCCATCCTGTCCCTCTGAATGGACACAAAGGCGATATGTTGGGCAGTGTTTTTTCCGCAGCTGGTTGCCGACCAAAGCTGCAACCACCATGCTTATTTATCATCGGTCTACTGTTCGTCGGGCATTCCACGACGCCAGAGAATTAGCTCCTACACTTAGAATCTCGTACACCACACGGGACCTCGGTTTTACTTTTCATCTGAAGGAAGGCGTATTCGGGGCCCCCTCTCTCGTCGGAAAGAAGCCAATTCCCCTCGGTCGAGTACCGAACCTAAAACCACTGACGCAGTTACCGAGCACGCTAACCGCTGCGCCACCGAGGTGGGATAAACTACTATAATATCTTTTATGCTCAATTTCTTTTTGTAATTTGGTATGGGTTGCATGGGACGCCTGTCCATTTTTCAATGTTGACGACATTGTTTTGGGGTACATAGTTACGAAAAATAAAACCGGGATTGGCACAGAAATCTTTCTCGATGCCATTGACGTCCATGTATAGTTTTGAGTGGAACATTGATGACGTCAATAATTCCAAAAAAAAAAAAAATTCTGTGTTCCATTGAAATGATCAACGTGGGACATTCACAAATGACAGTTTCAATAAATTCAGTCCAGATCTATTAAGAAATGGGATGGCCAACTCACTAGATCGATGGAGAAAGGATGAACAATCCGTATTTCATATTAAATGTACCTTATCTTTATAAATCGAATAAAATCCCAGATTGAATGCCCAGGATTTGTATTATATTATGTTCAACTTGAATAAAATTTCCAAACTTGAATTATTTATAAACTCTAATGAGCCTTTAACGGCGGGGGTTGATGGCTACCGGTGGAGCCAATTAAACGACTATCACAATAATGATTTATTGTCATAATTACGTACACAAAACAGTCAAAACCCTTTCATTACATAAAATGCGCAAATTGTAAAATTCAAGTGAGTTTATGTCGCTGAAAAACATAGTAAGCTAGACAGCTCTGCTGTCAAACTGTTGAGAGAGGGAGTTCAGGACAGAAACTTGATAACAGGACAACAAAACACAATACAAAATTTGACAGGTGACCCTTACATATTATTGCAACTCTAAAGGCGGAGGGGTGGTGACATACTGTAGCATACACGGAAAAACATCGGATAGCCATTTCAACCAACACTTCTAGGTGACGGACTCTAACTGACCAGAACCCAACCCAGCTTTTATTTGATTTCCCAAAAGACAATATGTAGCAGGAGTGGATGCTGAAAGCACATGGGTCGATCGGACGTTGGCTCTCCATTGAGATAATACCATGGGATGCCTTGACTATTACTTGGGGAAAGGGAGGACCGTGAGTTTTTTGCATCCGCTGTTTTCAAAATCGCCTTTTTTTCCCTTTTTTTTGGAAAGCAGAGGGGAGACATCTGAAAACAATACACCAGAACCCTATAAGGGTGAACAGGAAGGGAGCAAAAAAAAAATGTTCCGGCATTTTGACATGCCCCTGGGGTATCATCAGCTCTTTGGAAGCAAATACTCCAAGGCGTCTCGCATATATCCGACAACCTCACTTCCGGAATCCGAAACAGCTGGCATCAAAAAGTGCCTAATCCTTGTGACAAATTGTAAACTAGTGTCTACTGTTTGGTTCATTTACTACTACCGGCCTATGAGACAGACCCATATACAGGTGCTAAAGAGTGGGCTCTTACACCCCTTAACAACCATCAAAGGACCTTCAAACACCAACGAAAAAGCAACTCCTAACCCTTTTCCCGTCTATGGCAGGGTTGAGTACTCATCTTGTCCCTCTAAATGGACACAAGGGTGATATAGTGGATAGTGTTATTCCACAGCCGGTTGCCGACCAAAGCTGCAAGTGCCATCGTACGCCTCATCCGAATGAAGGCACACTCGCGGCCTCTCGCCCGAAAGAAGCCGACCTACCTCGGTCCAGTATCGAACCTAGAACTACTGACGCAGATGCCGAGCGTGCTAACCACTTCGCCACTGCGGCGGGTTTAACCGTCAAACACCAACATTTTAAAATTTAAAGAAAAATCCTTTGTTTTAAAAAGAAAAATTAATCATACAAGTATGAATGACGTAATTCCGAGGTTAATATTGCGGCATGTTTAGGCTGGGAATTTCCAAAGTTTCTTCAGTCATTCTTAAAAAAAAAGACATGACGGATCCTTAAATAGGATGGTACTTAGAGCCCACTAAATATAAAATTCGTCCCGTGGCTGCTGATTGATGTGAGAAGTGCATGTTTAAAGCATTAGCTCATGCAATCCGATTTGATAATGTGATAGATGGCATTTTTATCCCCATGTAGGTAGAACCACATCAATATTTCAGACATGTTTGAGTTCCCTACCTCGTTTCACAGCATCCGGGCCGCCGTCCTGCCCCCAAAAATAATAATGTCGTCACTGCAGTTCTGGGATTGCTGAATTCCGTACATAATATATATAAAAGGTGTCAAAAGGGTCAATCGGAATTCCACTAACGTCATCTACACCTCAAACAACGCTGCATAGTCGAATGGTCAAATAAATTTCATTTCAATTTTGTTAATACTTTAGACTCGGAAGTAACCCATAGAATCAATGGCGGGTGGTTAAAGTGGAGACAGGCAAGTTGGAAGGGAAGTTGTAATTACAGGGCAGTGGTTAGGCCAGCTATGCTACATGGAGCAGAGCGTTGGGCAGTGTGGAAGAGCCACGTCAATAGATTGCAAGTAGTAGGTGCGAATGCTGCGGTACATGAGTGGGGTGTCAAGAGCTGATAGAATTAGGGGTAGCTTGAGGGGGGACATCATAGAAAAAAATGAGGGAGAGTAGATTGAGGTGGTATGGATCAGTGCCGTCTTAACGCATGGGTCCCATGCTAATCTGTGGATGTCAAGTGACCATTTACATATTATTCATGTCAATGGTTGTCGTAGGGCCCCCAGCACTCTGCTTTTCCCAGGGACCCATAATGCTGTTAAGACGGCACTGGTATGAACATGTAATGAGAAAGAGGGGAGGAGGAGCTCGTTAGGTCCATTACAGGAATACAGGTGGTTGGGAGCACGCGGAGTAGGGGGAGACCAAAGCAGACAGGTGGTCAGAACAGCTTGTTCGTAAGGATATGGTAATGTGTGGGGTGGACTGCTCGAACTCGCAGACCACAGGCGGGGTAAGGTTATGATGATGTTAGTATTTAATCATTGAAAAAGGAGGTGGTAAACAGTTGCATGACTACAGAATGATTGTTAATTAACCCACAATCATTCTTGAAAACTATGATCAGCGAAAGTGAACAAGTACTGTAGTAATGACCAGCCACTGTACCTAAACAACAATAGTTAATTGGGAGCCATTCCAGCTCATTACGCCATTGTCCAAGAACTGAAGGACCTCGACCATTTCAGGTGTTAGATAAACATAAAGGAGGCACCTGTTTGACATTCTCCGCCCAAATAATTACTACTACTACTTAAAAAGGTAGCAAAATCTCGCTTCAAAAATGACAATATCTTCAAAAATAATAATAATAGTCGTACGCTAATCAGTTTCACTCCCGAATGTCGTTATGTTCAGGTGGCGTGAGAACATCAGCTACGATTGGAAAAGAGGCCGAAGGCAAGAAATCTAAAGGAGTATTCATATTTTATAAGGCAAAAATGGTCGAAGACATATTTTCATATTTTATAAACTACATCATTTAATCTGTAATTATGGACCTTCTTACCTACGTAGTTAGAAGACTGAAAGTTTCACTTATTTTCGTTATTACATAGTAGTTAAACATCTGACGCGCGGCCATCGTAGGAAAGGACGTCACGTGACAACAACGTTCTCAAGATTACGGTGGCGCATGCCTCGTCTTCCGCATTTGGAATAGAATCAAAAATAGAACTGCAGCTGCGGCGTCATAAAAGTAAGTATCAGTGAAACACAAAGTATCTATCACTCATAAAAAAAGAAATGGACCTAACTCATAAACAACAGTTTCGAAGAAACACGAATGAAAATTAGTTCGTTTACCCTATAAATAACGTTTAAAAAGGAAACAACAAAGGAAAAAGACGCATTGATTTCAAGTTGAAATGACAACTTCGCCACAATTACGACAGTGCTATTTATTAGGACAAACAAAATTCCGGGATTAGAGTGACAGTAACAGCTTTTACAAATGACTGGATCCTGACTAGGCTCGGAAACGGAGGAGTGAGGGGGAGACATGTATGATTACAACACACTGTTGCTATGTCAACTGTTTATTTGTCCATTATTAAAAATATGTATGTATTCGTTTTGTTAATTTCCTGCACAAGGCCACAATTCGGGGTGAGCTATAAGCCCAAGGTCTAATCGATCGAATCGACGATTTACTAGATACTGCAATTCAATGTAAATGTAATGACTAACCATTTGTTATTCAGGGCAGATTTCAACGGAAACAACCTTCATGCAAAACCTGGGGGTCCCGGAAAACTACAACTTCAGTTCCCTGCCGGACTGCTGATAAACGAAGACGTTTCACTTCCACGCTCTAGCGTATCTTAAAACTGTTGTAAGTAAAAATCTGATTATGAGACCTGTTTTGGGGTTTTATATGAAGCGAAAATGAATTTTGATTATGTTCTTAAAGTTGTCAAGTTAGCCAGGAAAGAAATACCTACATACGTACATCTCACGACAGGCACTTCATATCATCATCATACCGCCTGGGGCAGGGTCAGGTCTGCGGGTTCTAACCCTCCACTCTCGCCTATCTCCCACCAGGTCCCCGTCCACCCCACATACTATCATATCCTTACGGACAACTTCCTCCCACGTCTGCTTTGGTCTCGCCCTGCCTTGAGTGCTTCCAACCGCCTGCATTCCTGTAATGGGTCTAACGAGCTTCTCCTTCCCTCTTCTCATCACGTGTCACACTAATTCTCTTACGCTTTAAAATACTAATTCCCTTGTTTTTCCTATAAGGGTCCCCACGTTCCACGTCCATAACGTGAGACTGTTCTGACTGGGGACACCCCAGCCAGGCGTCTGAAACCCACAAGAATATCGGACGCATTGTCTGTGGGGGATGCTGGCCTACCCTACAGAAGACACTTGATGCATTATCTATCATGGGAGCCGAGGTCTGCACCTCCATGACACTGCGGACTCATGATAACGATGGACATTTGTCGGTCGACACGGTCGGTCGGATGACGGTCGACATTTGTCATTTTCGGGTTTTTAATTCGGGGTACCCGCCCCTAGAGTTTGGTCCGAGGGAGATAGTTCATTTTGCTCCTCCCCTCCACCCATGCAAGGGCAGGTCACTTAGGCAGCCAAACGTGCTGTAAGAACTCCCCTACCAACATCTTGGGGACGCGCCACGTAACAGTTCACATTGCCGATGGAGGACAGACACTTCCAATATTTAATTATATTTTGCACTAGGGCATCAAGTAGAGAAATTCTGAATAATTCAACACAGACCTTTGCTTTTTAGGTTACAGAACAAGTTTATAAAATAGGCCCTCGGCCTAGACTATCATACATGTTTCCACAACTGGGAATTGAACTCCGGTTGTTTAACACAGACGGAAACACAACCAAATGCTGCTCCAGCTGGGATCAATAGCTTACGACCGTCTGCGATCAACAGACGTTGACCATGTTAATTGCAGGCCTTGGCATTCCGCATACTCTCAAATCCACTTATAACTGATTCAAATTCCTGTAATACTGATAAAATACCATTCATCTGTTCTGCGCTCTTGAGAAAGAAGGACTTGCAAAGCGGGAGATCGGGCCTTTGGCTTGTACACTTGTCTACATGCCGTGCGTGGAACATCCTATTATATATTGGTGAATGCCAGATAAGGTCATCGAGTAACGAAATTGAAACGCGACATCCAGAAATGTGTTATCATCTCCAAGAATCAGTAGGTAATGATCTTCATACAAATCATCCGTTACGTAATGTGGACATTTTTATTTTCAATTATAAATTTCAGAATTGAAGGCCAGTCAACTACGTACGTCAATAATATTTCTACCTTCCTTTGAACCAAAGGGGCTTCCTCGCCAACGTCAGAAGCACACCTGGTATTCTTTCACCTTCACCCATTATGAATGCTAATGACAATGCAAATTCAGTTTGGACAGGTGCACTGTCACACAATTGCCTCTCAATAAGGCCATCTAACATAATCTGTAGTCAGGCACATATGCACAGTATCCTGTCCACATAATTAATTATCAATTCCGATACTGAAGGTGAGACCCGCCTCGGTGGTGCAATGGGTAGTACGCTTCGTAATTGCGTCAGTAGTTCTAGGTTCGACACTGGACCGAGGTGGTGGTGGTGGCGTCTTTCGAGTGAGAAAATCCCCGAGTGCGCCTTCTTTCGGATGAGAAGTAAAACCGATGTCCCGCGTGGTGTACGATCGCATTTGCACGTAAAAGAACCCTCTCTACTATCAGACTAGCACTGGCGTCACTAGGGGGTGCGGGGCGGGGACACCAGTCCCACCATGACAAATGGGGTGACACCAAAACAAAAGACTGAAACCAAACAGAGCAGACAGAGCCGCCACTCAAGTCTGTTTTAATGGGTTTCATGAGCACATACGGTATGGGCTAGGGAAGTTTTTTTCGGAGGGAGGTGGTGACACCATGGCGTGTCTGCATACGAGAGTCCAAAACAGTTTCCTACCCTGGGATAGATCATGTTGGGGGACCCCTCTACCTCTGAGTATGCCACATTCATGGTCTTCTTAGCTGATTGTTGTTGTTTGTTGGTGCTTTAGGTCCCATCAACTATAAGGTTATTAGAGACCCGTCCACTGCATAGTTCTAATGCATAGACAGCACAGACACTACACTAATGCGACGATTTTGGGTATTAGCAGTACCCAGTTTTCCCGAGCGACCACCTATGTCAGTACTAGCTGGGGTTGCGTTGCTTAACGTCAGTGATCAGACGAGAACTGGTGTGTCCAACGCAACTCGCCGCTCTCTTCTTAGCTGCCTCACTGTGTTTTTCGTATAACTTTTGCTTATAGATATTGCTCAATCTAAAATCTTTCCCAGCCCTGAGATGGTGGGGTGGACGGGAACTGGTGGGAAATAGGTAGTAGACCGCAGACCCGACCCTGTCACAGGCGGGATAAGGGTATGATGATAGTCAGCCCCCAGATCATCCTATTCACTGGATTTTCTTTCATGCTGTGATAGTCTTCAAACACTCGTCAAGATATTTACAGTGAACCATTATGCAATCTCCAAAAAAACATTAATTTCTGATTACTAAAGTCCATCTTCTCCAGCCTTTGAATTGCTTAAGGCCCGTATCAAATATATCAACAACATCGTGAAATGTTGGGTTTTCCCTGCCACAACTGCAATTCCTTCACAAGAATATAACAAAAACATGATTTTAGTAAACGATTAATGCACTTCTTTGTGTTTTGGTAGAGTAGCTAGTGAACTGGGAGAATCTTAGGTCAAGAGTAACAAATGTACCTACTCTGTCATTGGCCAAATAAAAGAAGTACGAGATTGAAAACGACCACGTTCACATTCTCCACGTTTTTTTTATTATCGCTTTCATCCACTTTCATTCACTCTCATCGACCTGTGCTATTCGCGTGCAATGGATACTAATATCAATTCAGGGTCAACTCGTTTTACGCAAACAAATGACTAGCTTTCACTGTTCATATCCCAGTCAGCACTACCTGCTCAATAGCAACCTCTATGCCCCCACAAAACACTTTCATCCCAAGGCGGCCTGCTGATGACCTCCGTTTTTACAGGACGAAAAAAATCTTTCTCTAGTCAGAAGTCAAAAGTCCTGAGACTGGATTTGGTGGGAATAAAAATCAAGTAAGACCGTCTGTAGTTCACATCGATTAGCACAACTGGCACTGGTGAATTACGGCAAGCTCCAAAAGACATTTGTACCTTAATAACAATTAGCGTGATTTTCATTTTGTTTGTCATTTGTTGGTGTTTTAGGGCCCTTCAACCATAACGGTCATTAGAGTCCCCGTCCACTTCGTAGTATTCTAATGCAGAATCTGCACGGACACTACGTTGTTGCGACGATTTTTTTGGGTATTAGCAGTACCCAGTGTTCCCAAGAGGTCACCCCATGCTAGTAGTAGGTGGGGTTGCGTTGCTTAACTTGAGTGTTCAGGCGAGAACTAGTGTGTCCTACGCAATACAGCCAGTCGTTCCAGATTTTCATTCCGCGCCCCTTTTATTGGTGACATAGTTGAAGTAAACATTGTGTTGCTTTCCGATTTTTTGTTTTGTTGGTGTTTTAGGGCCCTTTCACTACAAGGTCATTGAGCTCCTTCCACCGTTTTAGGGACCTTCAACTGCAAGGTCATTAGAGCCCTGTACACTGCGTAGTTCTTATGCAGAGACTGCACAGACACTACACTAATGCGGCGATTATTTGGATAGTAGCAGTACCCAGTTTTCCCAAGCGGCCATCCATGTTATTACTAGCTGGGATTGCGGTGTTTAACTTCAGTGATCAAACGATAACTGGTGCGTTTAACGCAATACGCCGCTCCCTACTTGCTTTCCGAATTTGGCAAGTAAGAAAAACGCTACTTTATTCGTAACCGCCGAATTTGCCTATTGCCTAAAATTTTTCCTAACCACAACGCACTCTGACTAGAGGTTCCCAAAAGTTTGATTAAAACCAGCAGTTGTAAACTGCCTCCGAGATAGTTTTGAATTACGTGGGAGAGGTTACCACCCTACCTTCAGTACCTTGCCAAAAACCATTTGGGTTGTCACATCAAACTACCTTTAACATCAGCCAAGGTCAGTCCTGAAATTGCCACTATCAATACCCTTCTGGAATGGGTCTAAAACAAGACACTGGTATTAATTGAATGCAACATAGTATCCGGATATACAGTACAATATGTGGAACTTTTGTTTTGTTGGTGTTTTAGGGCCCTTCAACTACAGGCAGTTCTAATGCAGAGACTACACAGACACTACTCTAATGCGACGATTTTTGGTTATTAGCGATACCCAGTTTTCCCAAGCGACCACCTATGTTAGTACTAGCTGGGGTTGCGTTGCTTAACTTTAGTGATCAGATGAGAACTGGTGTGCCCAACGCAATAAGCCGCTTCCACAGTGTGTTGAAAATGGGGACAAGTCTGGTGGTGGTAAAGATTGAGTTTAAACCAGCATGCTTCCGATTTGATCACTCTTTGAGATACCCTAAAGTTCAACAGACGAACATAGGACAACGATCGCTGCTAACTATAGAACTGTCGCATAGCCGTTAGTTAACAAGTAAGGAAGGCACTATGATAGCAATAATAGTTATTTCCGTCGAAAAGGAATTACAGTATAGTTTTGACCTCGTGCGATGTCACTTGACCGTGAAATACTCCTCATGTGGGTATAATGTGGAACTGCCGATGAATCGACATTTTGTTTGCGATAATACTGATGGCCACCAAAGTCGTTTGACCAAGGTATTTGAAAGTGTTGAGAGCAAAGAAGTGACTAAAATGTTTTTGATACAAACTCATGTAACACCAGAAAATTTATTTTGACATCTGTCAAATCAAACGAGGACAACCTACGCAAATTAAGCCCTTATATACGTCAATACACGTCAACTAGCCAAATACCGTGGCAAAGAAAAAAATAACTTCAGTCGCCTTTTTCCTGTAGAAATAACCTTATTCTTGAAACCTTATACAGAGCTAGCTTCCCATTCATTCTTTTATCAGCTCTATGTTCACATTTGTTAGTTTCCATAAAGATGAGTTCTCGGAAGTACTGAATATAAATAAATGCATCACTTTTTTAAAGGTCAACTTCTTAAATTTGAAAATCATTATTCAACTTACAAATCAACTTCTTTTGTAAATGACACTTGCTGGAGGCTCATAATTCAATTATAGCAAGATTGTGCTTTTTATTCAAATGGCAAAAGAAAAAAGTTGATTGACAGTTCTCTCGACTGTAGATGGACATTTTTTTCTTTGCTATAAATATAGTGAAACATTAAAATCCTTGATCTATCACAAGGGGTTAGAACCCGCCGACCGGACCCTGCCACAGGAGGGGTATAGGATATGATGATGCTGATGTTGTACCACACCTACGGCGCTTCTCTTCTGTCTTGTAACTTATAACTAGATATTATATAAACTAAATCACAGTTTGTATAACATGATAAGCACAAAACATTTCGTAAGTAACTTAAGGCATTTGATACGAAAGTTCAATAAGTGCTGTCCATACACTTATCATACAACTAAAGTACTGAACTAAACCCTAGCCAGTGCCCTAGCATAGAAAAAATGGCGACATTTAGAGAACAAATGGGAATCACTACTACTTACCCTAGTGCTCACTGTCTTTAATTAAATGTAGCAGTTGTTTCTGCGACTTCAAGAGGAAAAAAAAAACTTTTTTATGATGATTATGTGCTTCTTCTCCTACGACAACACAAATGCCAAAAATAACCTAATCATTTCCTGCACCAAAATGTTTCCCGTCTGACAAAGTTGTGGGCTGTTGATCAACTGTCCAGTTAACGTATTGCAATAATTACGCAGATAGAACGAAATTGACAATAGATGATGGATGATGGTACTTGGATTGCCATGAGTCAATTGACGAATCAAATAATAAGCACAAATTAATTGTCAACAGTCAGAGGGATACAAGTGAACTAATTTCCAAGCAAGCGAATTTCAAATATGGATCGAACACCTGCACGCACCGGCACAAGAACTCAAATAGAACATCGCGGCACGTGAAACCCGCCAAGCGACCGCTAAACGACGAGAAGCACCATCCAACTACATCAACCCAACCCAAAACGACGCATCGTGATCATTCAAATCAAGATGCCGCCTGAGTGGCACGTTTATCCGAACCGCTATCTGTTATCCGTGAGACGCAGCATCATCAGGGTCATTCGCAAATCATGATTGACAATCGTTACGTCATCGCTTCAGCCGCTATTATAAAATTTTATTTCAATGAATTGGAGGCATAGTTGAAGTAAATATTGAATTGAATAAGTAAGCTCATTATTCAAAACACAACTTCTGAACCTAATTGACCCGCCTCGTTGGTGCAGTGTTTAGCACGCTCGGTAACTGCGTCATTGATTCGAGGTTCAATACTGGATCGAGGCTGGGTTGGCTCCTTTCGGACGGGAGAGAGGCCGAGAGTGAGAGTAAAACCATATGAGAAGTAAAACCGAGGTCCCGTGTGGTGCACGATGGTGTTTGCACGTCAAAGAACGCTCTCTACTATACCACGTGTAGATGACGCAAAATTCCTTGGTGTTGAAGATTGCCCCAGCCCCCTCCTGGCGTCCGACCCTGCCATAGGCTGGAAAAGGGTTAACAGTTGCTTTTGCTTTTTACCTTCTGAACTTTGCTCTTTACCTTCAAGAAGTTTTCTGGATGAACCACCTATTTAACACAGTCACCTCACTGTGTCCTTTAACACAAGCAAAGCAATTCCTAACCCGTTTCCCGCCTATTGCAGGGTCGGGCACCCATCTTGTCCCTCTGAAAGGACCCAAGGAGGATCAGCCGGTTGCCGACCCAAGCTGCAACCCTATGCTCATTTTTTCGTCGGTCTGCTGTAGGTTAGGACACTCAACCGAATTCCTACACCTGGAAACTTTGCCTCCTCTACCCGTTGCGTAATAGTGAGGGTTGTTTGACATGCAAATGTCATCGTACATCACACGGGACCTCGGGTTTACTTCTCCTCCGAAGGAAGGCGCACTCGGGGCATGTCTCGCCCGAAAGAAGCCAACCCACCTCGGTCCAGTATCGAGCCTAGAACCATTAACGCAGTTACCGAGCACGCTACCTTTTGCGCCACCGAGGAAGGATCCCTGCGTCCCTTAACATTGCACTTTTTTTGAGCTCATGCCAGTTCTCTAGTTGTCCTCAAATCTATATTACACTTTTTTTCAAACTACATACCAATTATGCTTTCATTTCCTGGTCTCCAGAGGGGGAAAAAATTAAACTTATCAAAAGAAAGATATTTCATGAAGACACTGCCATTAAGCGTTTACAGATTGTTGATCTCCATTTCTGAAAGAAATACATATTTTTTAAAATTTATGTTTTTTTTTCTGAATACACGAATCAAATGTTGACAAAGATTATTATCATTTCTGATTTGTACAGATTTATAGAAAAATTATAAATTTCAGAACACAGATTATTGGGAGGAGACTATTGACAAAAATCGGCCCAAAAATTATATACTTACTAATGAATAGGCCTGCCTCGGTGGCGCAGTGGATAGCACGCTTGGTAACTGCTTCAGTAGTTCTAGGTTTGATACTAGACCGAGGTGGGTTGACTTCCTTCGGGAGAGTGACATGCTCCGACTGCGCTTTCCTTTTGGATGAGAAGTGAAACCGAGGACCTGTGTGGTGTACGACGGCATTGGCACGTAAAAGAACCCCCTCGACTATGCAAGGGGTACATGAGACCAAATTTCCAGGTGTAGGAGCTCGCCCCCCCACTCTCTCCCAGCGTCTGGTGGAGGTGGAGTTCCCCAACCAACAGTACACCGACGATAAATAACGACGACAGCTTTGGTCGACAACCGGTAGTGGAAAATCACTGTCCAATATATCGCTTTTGTTCCCATTCAGAGGAACAAGATGGGTACCCGGCCCTGCCATAGGCGGGAAAAGGGTTAGGAGTTTTGCTAATGATTAGATGAATATTGCGTCCTAGAGGGCTGTAAACAAACTGATTCTGACGAAAGATGTTATCATTTTGCAAGAATAAATTAATCGATGCTATCTCAATCAAACTGGCTTGTCGGATTTTGGGAATTAACAACCCATCCATCTTAGACTCCCTAAGGCTACATGTTCTATATTATACCCGAATCCCTCTCGGATCCCAACACAAATGAAAACACGAAATAGGGTCGTTGTCAGAAGCAAGATTCTTCAAGAGACTTCGTTCGGGCGAGAGAAATGCCCCGAGTGCGCCTTCCTTTAAATGAGAAGTGAAACCAAGGTCCCGTGTGGTGTACGGATGAATTTGCACGTAGAAGAGCCCTGTCTAATATGCAACGGGCAGACGAAGTAACATTTCCAGGTGTAGGAACCCGGTGGAGTGCCCCAACCTACAGTAGACCGGCCGCTCAGAGCTACTAAACCTGGAAATGTTGCCTCATCTGCCCTTACATAGTAGAGAGGGTTCTTTTATGTGGAAATACCATCGTACACCACACGGGACGTCGGTTTAACTTGTCACCCGAAACAGTCTGATCCGAAAGAAGGCGCACTCAAGGTATCCCTCTCTCGCCCGTAAGAAGCCAACCCATTTCGGTCAAGTATCGAACATAGAACTACTGACGCAGCTACCTACTGCGTTTCCAAGCAAGTGTCGTTAAAAGTTAGAGGGAGCTTATCACGTGACATAATACAGCTAAGAGGTGGCGTAGTGGAATTTTGAAAGATACGTTTTTTGGGTCGTCAATAATTTCCCGACCTAACAGTTTTTTTATTTTCAAATGTAGGAAACCTGTCCAATCCTGGTCATGACGTATTGTAGCTGCTGAGCGACCGCAAAAAATGCGACAAGCACAACCATTTAGCGAGCGCTTCCCTCTTAACTTCCTTATGTTGATTTTAGGTTGTAACTATTCAAGGCACATATTTCAGCGTCATTCTTGAAAATGTAGCTTTTTCTTTCGGCATTTTTTTTTCAAATTCGACTAAAGATGAATTAAAGTACGATATGTAAACATTTCTTTACCCGACAACACGCCAGAAAAAGATTGTCCGATAAAGAATTAATGGCAAAATAATCTTTTCGTCATCACTTGATGACGTCACTTTCGAACGTTGGATGTTATTTATGAAATAGGCTTATGTTACAGAGCCTCACAGGTGCCACTTTTTTATATATTGTAATGTATATATAATTTCCATGTAATAAACCTTCTAGTTTTAATGGATGTTATCTTTTCCACGTGGGAATCTCGTCAATATAGGGTAAGCAGATCGTTTGAGATTGTTCATTAGGGATTTTGCAATTTCTCGTAACGTGGGCGTTTTGGGACGAAAGACGAGAAGTAAAAAGCCTTCTCGTCCTTCCCCCTGGTATTCAATACAATAAGGACACAAGAATCACAAATAAACGTGCGAATGGAGGGCGATTATTTGTGATTTTCTCGTCCATATTTTATTGAAGACGACTGGGATACACGAGAAGGTTTTTTACTTCTCGTCTTTCGTCCTGAGATGCCCACGTGACATGAAATCGCAAAATCCCTATTATTAGAATAATGAACGAACTAATTATTCTGTTAACAAGCTATTTATTCTGTACGTTGTCCTCCATCCATTCTTCAGAGGGCCTGACCCGATCGAGGAGTGGCTTTCTTGTGTTGGACACACCAATTCTCCTCTGATCACAAGTTAAGCAACGCAACCCCAGATAGTGCTAACATGGGTGGCCGCTTGCGAACACTGGGTACCGCTAATACCCTCTCCCACAAATTATCGTCGCATTAGTGTAGTGTCTGTGCAGTCTCTGCATGGGGCTCTAATGACTTGTAGTTGAAGAGCCCTAACACACCAACGAAACAAAGCGAAAGACAGACCCTGCTATAGGGGAGGACAGGGTTGCATGGCGACGTTTCTTGACAATGGCGTGTCTAGGGTCCGCGGAAGGACAGGTGACAATCGCAAAAAATCACACACACACAAAACCAGGATTTTTACTTGCTATTTGATTGAAGGCCAGGCAGCATACTTTAAGTTCAAGATCAATTTTGTGCCAATGGTGTTTTCGGGCCCTTCTGCTCTGGGGCAGATCCAGAAAGAACCACTGATGGGGGAGCAACTTCTGCATTGCTCCCCCTACAGTGCCTTAAGGGGGCGCATATTTCAACTGATGCATGATTCAACTTTGCAACTAATGAGGCATTTTTGCATTGCTATCCCTAATTCTATGCTGCCACTGCAACAGTTGAAGTCCAAGGGGCAGTAGAGGACCTATTGTAATTGCTAGATAGAATTATACAGTAGGGCCTATTAATAAATTCTGAATATTTAAAAATATTTGGGGCGCACTTTTTTTCTGAAGTGATCCTCCCTTGATCCGCCCCTGCTTCAACTACAACGCTCATTAGAGCCCTGTCCACCGCGTAGTTCTAATGCAGAGTTTGCACTGTCACTACGCTACTGCGACGATTTTTGGGTAGTAGCAGTACCCAGTGTTCTCAAGCGGTCACTCATGCTAGTACTCGTTGGAGTTGCGTTGCTTATTCAAGATCAAAACGGGCTCTACCAATTCATCACATTTGCACGGTACCACAAATATAGAATTCAGGATCCAATTCGCAAGCTTCAACTCCCTAAACGTCACATAACTTTATTGATGAAGGCAAATGTGCTGTCATTAGCAGGTAATGTTACAATATCCTAAAAAAGTGGTTCAATATTTTGCCACGTTAGCAAATTTCTAACGTGTTTCGGTACAAGGTCTTGTTGTGTTAATTACTTAACCGACATCATTCATATTTAGTGACTACTTCAAGGCTATCGTTATGTTGTTATTTGAATGAAAACTTACGACTTTATATTCTCATTCACTTCCATCTGCAGCTTTACAGTATGTTCATGAATGATGGCGAGAGTAGAAATGCAGAGATGGATTAGAGCAGTGGTGGCGAACCTGTGACCCATCGTGCAATTTTAAGTGACCCGAGCGGGAATAATATCTAGTTTATCTTCTCATAAACAACAGCAAATTTCACACTGATGTATTACATAAAATGTTTTGTTTTCAATATTATTTAAAGGTGTGTTCTCTATTTGCTACTTTAGTGGTTAGGCCCGCCAGGGTCGGATCCAGGATTTTCGTCAGGGGGGGTTGAGCTATTGGCAGCGATTGGAAACACAATTTTCATTTGTCAGTGTCAAGGTCGCCCCAAAATTTAGGGGGGATGCAACCCCCCCTGGATTCGCCCCTGAGGCCCGCTATGCTATATGGATCACAGTGTTTCGGGCAGTGGGGAAGAGCCACGTCAACAGAATGCAAGTAGCCGAGATGCTAATGCTGCGGTATATGAGCGGGGTGTAGAAAGCGGATAAAGTTAGGAATGAGCATATTAGAGGTAGCCTGGTGGGGGAGTGAACATGGCGGAAAAAATGAGGGAGAGTTAAGTTGAGGTGGTATGGACACGTAATGAGACGAAGGGAGGAAGAGCTCGTTAGGTTCATTTCAGGAATGCAGGTGGTTGGGAGCACTCGGGGCAGGGGGAGACCAAAGCAAACGCGGGAACAGATTGTTAGTAAGGGTATGGTAGTGTGTGGGGTGGACGGGGGCCTGGTGGGAGATAGACGGGAGTAGAGGGCTAGAGCCCCCAGATCCAACCCTGCCACAGGCGGGATAAGGGTATGATGATGATTTTCTCTATTTGCTACTTTAATAAACTTCATTCATTATAAATTCATCTTTATTCATACAATTAAATAGTGCTTGCACCTGACCCACGGACATGTCACTTTTTGTTTATTTTTGTGTTATTCTGAATGGACGTGGAATGTGGGGAGCCTTTCAGGAAACTTGAGGTGGCATGGCGGAGGAATGCAGGTGAGAATCCACCACCGGCAAAGAATGCCGGAACAAGCACTTGGAGGAATGCCAGAACAAGCACTTGCACAAGCACAAACACTTGGAAGCACCTGGGGCAGGGGCAGACTGAAACAGACGGGGGAGCAAGTTGTCCGTAAGGATATGGTAGTGTGTTGGGTGGACGGGGACCCGGTGGGAGATAGACGGGAGTGGGAAGGCTAGAACCCCAAGACCCGACCCTGCCACAGGCGGGATAAGGGGATGACGATGATAACTGTTACCCGTCTTCAAAAAAAAAAGGTTCGCCACCACTGGACTAGAGCATCATCGAAGTGGTTAAACTTCTACAGTATGTTCAAGCTGCGTTATCAAAGTGAAGATACAGTAAGTTAACTACTTTATTAAATCTCAAACAGCTAACGGAAATGACATGAAACTGCTAATGATTGGCCGCCCACGATACAGAGGGCCTACTACGCATTACTCAACAGGAAAATAACTGCTTTTAGGATCAACATTTGTTTAAAAGTCTATATCAGTAGAAGAGATAAATGTAATACTACTTCTTTTTACCATCAACATCAGGTAATACATTTGCACTACACCTAAAAGCCATTAATTAATCAACTTCAGAAAAAAATAAACATGCATCCTGCCTGTCACACGAGTTGAATTCGGCAACTCCGCAGGTTTTACTCACCACCATTAAATCGATACAACACAATCATCCCTGATTTTAAGCATTTCTTGCCCTTAACGCAGGCTGAGCCGAATTGCTGACTGGATAATTCGTAGTGGTGGATCATCGCACAGGCAAAACAAGAGCGCGCTTGGGACCTCCGAAGATTTGCTAGCTTCAAGCCTGTGACTGCAAAAGGCTAAATATAAACATTTAGTTCTAAAACGGGCTTGATTGATAATTTTTATTAAGCAATGTAAAGGTTAGTGCAAGACAAAAGTTAAACAATGGGGGCTATGGCAGTGACGACAGAGCATGGAGGAAAAGGCAGCAAAGAAAATGCTGAGGGTGTATGGCAACAAACTTAATTTAAGATAGAGATGGAGTTAATTTATGATGATAATATACGTGGAGAGCTCACTTCTGTTTCGGGCAAGAGCTGGGTCACTGGGGACGAAACAGAGGATGGTAAACAATCAAAGACGGAGAGGAGGGCTGTGGATTGCGTTGGGATCAAGTGGAGTTTTAGTGCCCTTCAACTACAAGGTCATTAGAGTCCCGTCCACTGCATAGTTCTAGTGCAGAGACTGCACAGAGACTACACTAATCTGACGATTATTGGGTATTACCAGTACCCGGTGTTTCCAGGCGGTCACCCATGTTAGTACTAGCTTCGGTTGTGTTGTTTAACTTCAGTGATCAAAGGAGAACTGGTGTGTCCAACGCAATAAGTCGCTCCCGATCAAGTTGGGGATATCAGGCATGTGATACTGGCATGCCCAGGGCTGGAGCACTACAGGAAGGGTTGGGTAACCCCCAAATTGAAAGAGGTCCTGAGAGAGGTGGGTGTTGGGGTAGAGTGACTAGAATGGGGTGCGAAGGGCAAAGATGTTGCAGGGGTGCTGGTGGAGATCTAGACATATGGGTCTAGCATGAAAACATGATAGTATCTAGAACAAGTATGTAGAATAGTATTTAGAACAAGGATACTGACTTCAAACTAGGTTATACTTTGGGACCTCCAATTTGAACTTCGGGTCTTCCAAGTTGCGCTTGGGACCCTCGAAGTGCTTGTTCCATCACTGATAATTAATTAAATAAACAATCACATTAACAGGAGACGAGTGTTTGTTTACTACTACTACCACCACCACGAAGAGGCAAACAATGAAGCAACACAATAAGACCTTAAACAATTTCCTTCAGACAACTGTAGTTGGTGCAGTAGATAATGTTTACTAACTCAATTTATGACTGTCATAAGAAAGATGTTAGCAAATGTCTAAAATTTTAAAGTACTACAAGCCAAAATTTGCTAACTTCATGACCTAGTTGCCAGATAGTCTCAACCTAATTGGGAGTCTGCCATACTAGGTTTTTTGGTCCAACGAAGAAAATTTTGCTTTCAGCTCTGAGAAAGGTACAGTTACAGTCAATTACACCAATATGCAGCATATCTTGTTTAATTGTTCGGTCACGATAAGGATGAACTCATACGTACGTGATTTCATTTGTAGTGTAGGTATTTATTTTAACCTGCGGGCGCACTGCGTTTTTAAAATTGAAATAGACTGTAGAAAAAGAGAAAAATGTACTGTATGCGTTGCAAGTAACCAACGGCATACAAAATTTTTCCTTTCTCTCTCTCTAAAAGGCTAGTGGAGAAAAATATCAAGTGTTATTGTTAGAGCAACCCTGCTCAAAACATTTGATAAAATCCAACTCTTTTTCAGAATACTGTTTATAGTTTCAATTACCTTTAGAGTAGCTATAAATGGCACGAACCTTCGATATTGACGAGTCGTCTGTCATTCTGGAAACATGACCACTGATGCGCAACAATATAAAAATACATCACCTTGCTCAGCTATGGTACACATTTCTCTCTTTTATCTAACGTATCATACTGAAGAAAAGTGTTAAAGAATGACAGCGAATAAATAGGCTGACCTGGTCACCGTTGTTATACATGAGTATGGATTTCTGAAGACAGAACTGTAAAAATGCTTCCATACTTGACATATTCGGATATCTATGTTTGCTGAAAAATCGAAGTAGAAAGAGCAATTCACAGTACATGGAATCTGGACTATAGTATATTTACATGAGTGACATTCACATGGAGTGCGCCTGACTTCTTGAGTCCATGGTTTTGCGGTTCGATCCTGGCAAAAAAGTGGGTGACCTCTTTCAGGAGAGTGCGCCTTCCGTTGGATAGGAAGTAATGATGGCCTGTGCGATGTCCTCTGGAGTCTGTAAATTACCTTAAGCTATAAACAAAAGCTGACATTAAATACCCAAACAACAAACTGTTCATCAGATGCAAGAGTCCTCCAAGTAAAATTTCAACAACTATTGATTCAATTTCACGCTTTAGAAGTGTGAAAATCACGTCTTAAATTAAAACGTGATCCTGCCACTGTTTCTATATATTTAACTGTAGGCTGATGTTTAATAACTGTAAGTAGAACAAGGTAAAAAAAAAAAAGTAGCAGAACCACGATTTTCCTTCCACGTCAACACGTCACAAGTGGACACCATGTGACCTAGCAAATGTAATGAATGGATTGCTACTACAGTACTTGTCATCGCCGTCAGATCCTGGTATTATCTTCGTCGAGTGTTCCGGAACCTTTGGCATGAAGGTGCCGTCGTACACCCACAGAAGGATTTTACGTTTTACCCCTTGACGAAAAACGAAGTAGGCATCAGTGAAAGATTACCACTAACCTTGTTTAGGACCAAATTACAACACTAACATTACTGTCCCAATTGATTGCAACACTGAGTCCATGGGTCATAAGACAAGATTTAACTCACATGCATTCTGCCTCGGTTCAAAATTACCTACGATAAAGCAATAAGAAAACTCGATTTTTGAATCTAGACAAAATGTTAAGGAACTGTTTTTTTTAGAAATCTGGGGTACGTGCAAGTCGCAGTACGCTGCCTCGCCGCATTCACTGAACTGGTTGCTTAATTGGGTGCATCATCAACATACCACCAACAGCCTCCTAATTAACATCGCCTTCTTTTAACGCATTAAATCTATGAGGAATTTCTGAGATTCGAGCGTATAATTAAGACTTTTTACGTACGAAAGCCTACTGTATCTAGCCTATTACCAGATTTGATTGAGACATATATATACAGCAACTTGGCCGAATTCTTCTAGTACTTATTTTTGTAGAGTTGAGGGCCTTTTTAAGAAACTCAATTACCTCCTACGGTGGGTTCGGTGAACATGAAGAAAGAGTACCGGGATTTAGTTTTCAATTGGGAAGGACAGGGAAAAAATGGCGACGTTCTCCTTCTGGGGCCAGTTGGGATAAGAGTATGATATTTCGCCGTAACACTGTATATGCCTTTCTTAACAATAGGTCAAAATTGATTCCGAGATATGACGTAAAAATGGCATGTAACAATATTAGGACCTGCATGTGGTGAGAGAAGATTTGTTTCTCTGGAGAAAACAATTTAACAGAAACCTATCAAACATGATCGGAATGAATTCGAATCTGAGAAGAACGTGGCGCTTCTGTTTAACAAGTTCTGCTATCGACCACACGGTGGCACAAATGATACGTTCTATAAATTTGTATTCATAGCTTTCAAAATCCTTCGAGGTTGTTTTGTTGCAAGGTGAGATTAAAATTTCGTCTTTTTTTTTTATTAAATAAGGAGTTTTTATGCTACACATATCGCCATTCATCTTTTGATATGGCATGATCACCTGAGAGGTAATGAACATCACCCAAAAAAGTAAATGAAGCTGTGTACAGAAACATTACAACAAACCCATCTTGGGACTTCCGTGTTATTGAATTATGACTTTCATTAATCACTAACAACCCTAGTCTCAGTTACATGTTGATAATACAGCAAAAATGACCTTGTTGATAAGACTTCATTAAGATTGTAATAAGTTGATTTGAGAGAGAAGGGGGGGTCCATTTGTGTATAGCACAACGCTGTGATTTGAACGTTGGATGGTGATCGGCTCTACAGTATTTACCAAGCAGCCTATTATTCACTTTCTCGTGAGACTAAACAACCTGTAATAGAATGCATATGTTTGGTTACACCTTTTAATTAGTGAAGTGCGTTCATAGCATAGTACGTTTAATTTGTTGTAATTGATTATAAAATGAATACTTACAACTTGCTTACAGTAAGTCATGCAAACATTTGAGATGTAGACTAAACTGATCGCTACAGTATATATATATACAGCATGACAACTGTGTAAATTCAATCGCTGTAGGTGACTTTAACAGTGCATTGAAGAACAAGTTCTCCATAGGATGGATCATGCGCATTAAATTAATACTGAAACTGAGACCATGAAGAGTCATGTTTCTACGCAGTGTTTCGTGTTACGTGGACTTCGTAGGCCTATAAACGCGTGAAAGTTCGTATAGTATCAAGAAAAATTTCATTTTGTGGGTGGCTTCTTTCGGGCGAGAGAGAGGACCCTCGAATACGCCTGTACTGGAAAGTAAAGGTGTGCCCCCGTGTGATGTGAACGATGTCATCTGGACGTAAAGAATCCTTTCTACATTATCATACCTTTATCCCGCCCGTGGCAGGGTCGGGTCTGCGGTTCCACTGAACATGCTCTGACTGGGTCGCACCCCAGCCAGGCGTCTGGAACCCGCAGGAATATTGGCTGGGTTGTCTGTCGGGGGGGGGGATGCCGGCCTACCCCACTTGTTCGCCACGACACAAAATAGAAACTTTGGCAGGTAAATTAATGGTAAAGAATTCTTTCTACATGAAGTAAAATTTCAGTGCGGTTCTGGCGAGATTTAGCTCGCCTCTGGTGTCGATGGAGGGAAAGCACTCCAAAAAGAAAAGTGAAAAGAGGGGAGGGGAGGAGGAGCTCATTAAGTCCATTACAGGAATTCAGGTGGTTGGAAACACGAAGGGCAGGGGGAGACCAAGGCAGACGTGGGAGCGGGTTAGCTAGAACCCGCAGACCCGACCCTGCCACAGGCGGGATAAGGGTATGATGATGATATGGTTGCATCATTAGGCCCGCGTAAAAATGCCGTCCAATAGATCGCCTGTGATCCCAATGGGGTGGAAACGGGCACCCGGCCCTACTATAGAAGAGGGTTAGCAATAATGATGTGTTGCCCAGGGTTGGACAGGAGAAATAATACCATATTCGTCTTTTGCATATTGTTACTCCTTTTCATTGGCTTGAACCTTTGCTGTAGATTTCTGTTCAGTCTGACCCTGGTGTTGCCCTGCTGGAAGGGACGAGTGCAGTGTCTTATGTATCTTTGGTAGCTCTTTAAACTAGTGCCGAAAGGCCGAAATCCCTCGAACGCAGGTTAAGCAGTGAGATTATGAAAAATGAAGGCGAGGTTTGATGTCGTCTTAGGTTGCTGTCAAGATTTTCATTAAAGTTGACAAAACAGCAGTCTCAAATTTTTGCCTCGAATTGCAATCAAAGCTTCCCATTGTGAGACGACTTTCTGTCCCTAATGAGCACGTGACTTGGTAACAAATACAGCAATTTGTACTTTCATAAATTTTGTACAAGTACAAAAACTAGCTGAATTTTTTATGAGGCGATCCTATCATATTTCCTAGATCAATATCCGTCCTTCCTGCCAAAGCAGAACCTATGGTATTTAAAATGGGGGGAAAAACCACTACAACCATGCGTGCTTCTTAAATGGTTCAAATGTTTATTAACCACTAACTAGGAAGGACTACAGACCGATTAAATTCATATAATTTTTTCTTACACTGCAGGATCGGGTACCCATTTGTCCGTTTGGTACCGGAAACACAAGGGCGAGATTTGTGGACGATATTTCTTACATGACTGGCTGCCAACCTAATATCATAACCGCTGTTTATTTAACGTCGGCCTCTTAGGATTTCTTTCACCAACGCCAGGCGAGCAGGCCCTTACGTCTGCAAATTTTGGTGATTTATGCGTATATTCCATGTAGAAAGTACTCTTTTACATGCAGATAACATTGTACCTCCCCTCCCCCCCATAAAGTGAGGCGTACTTGGAAATTTCTTTCTGGCCTGAAAATCCATCCGCGTGGGCCAGGTTCAACTTTTCAACCGTGGATTCGTGTGCTAAACACGCAACCATTTAGTCCCCTCGGTTTTTGATTGATTCGTTGGTGTTTTAGGGCCCTTCAACTACAAGGTCATTAGAGCCCCGTCCACTGTGTAGTTCTAATGCAGAGACTGCACAGACACTACACTAATGCGATGATTTTCGGGTATTAGCGGTACCCAGTTAGCACTAGCTGGCCACCCATGTTAGTACTAGCTGGGGTTGCGTTGCTTAACTTCAGTGATCAGACGAGAACTGGTGTGTCCAACGCAATACAGCCGCTCCCAAGTACCCTGGGGACAGATAGCCAGTCAATGATGGATCCCAGGGTATCTGAAGAATTCAGCAACATAATGTCAATACATGTGATCAATAACTTTTTGGGTAATTACATATTTGGAAGCTATAACCCAGAACAGGGGAACAAATGATTAGCACACAAGTGATGCCCTTATGGACGTAATTGATTTTATGCAAACTTACAAAAGCCATTATTATTTTCGTTTACCTAATACACGAAATAAAAAGTCACGCAGAAATGATGGCCATAATGCGTGGCATCGTTAAGACTATAGACATTTTTTTAGATACGCCATAAAATTGCATTTAAATAACCTACTTTGTTGGGGCCAATATGAAAACAAAGGAGTAAACTAGACAGCACTAACTCATAAGAATTTTAATTGATTTCACGAAAATCATAAGTTAAAATAATTAGCAGCTACTTCTGCTACAGTCACACTGTTTGAAGCACTCATTTAGATTCTTGAATATGAAGGTGTTTACCGGTAGGGTACTAAAGTACTGATGAAAAATATCATTTTACCTTTAACTGAGGAATACGAGCACATTCTATGCACCAATTTATTTGTTGCAATGTTCTCCTTTCACATTTTTGAAGTTCACAAAAAAATGAATCACAAGAGGGTAACCTAAACTAAATTTTTCAGTTAACAAATATTACCGTCCTCCAATATTAAGAAAATGAATTTCAATAATGTCCAAATGTTTCTAAAAATTCATCTGTTGTCCCTAAAGGCTGTATCAATACTTACAGATTTTCAATCAGATTTCTTATAAAACTGTTGTACGTCTTACAAATCAATGTATTCATAGTTTTAAGACTTCATTTTACAAAGATAACGCAATTGAAGCATCTTAATGTCATCTCCATCAATTTTTACTACACCTTCTTGGTTGTCAATACTCAGTAGAACTCCCATATTTTCACGTTCATCACCTAAAACAACTTTGACCTGCAAAAAATGAACAAATTGAACTCATTTCTTTTCAAAGTTCGATCAGTGCGGTCTTAACGCATGGGCCACTGGAAACTTGCCTGGGTGTCCCATGCTAATCTGTGAATGTCAAGTGACCATATTATTCCTGCGAGTGGTTGTCGTAGGGGGCCACAGCTCTGCTTTGCCAGGGGCCAATAATGCTGTTAAGACGGCACCAAGTTCTATTATACCCAATTCGGGAGCATGACGCTTTCGTGAACAAGCACTTGACATCGTATACTCACACACGACACCACGACTTTTACTACTTGATATTAGTACCCTTCCCATACCTCAGAGGTGAACGTGCACAACTTAAGCTCAAGAAACACACGTACTCCATCACATGAGCTATCAAGGATCGATACTAACTAAATTCACGGCATGCGGCAGCGAAAATACAACAAGAGTCCCCACAATCTTATATATACTTAAGAAGTAAGAACATATGTCATACGTACTCTGTCGCCTTGTTTTGGTGTGACAGGTTCAAGATGCTCTCCCAATATATTGACAACTCTATCCTCTTCCGGTAAGAAAACCGAACACATTCCGCCCTGGCAATAACGATGTTATGTTTATTTTGTATGTGCGGTTACGGTTTGTCACAATAAACTTGAAGAAAATACTTACTGAAACTCCTCGGATCACACCTGTTTGCCCAACTAAACCAACATCTTCATGGGTGTCTCTTATCCTCACTTCAATATCTGTTGTGTGCCATTCTTGTGCCGACATATGTTCAATACCAGCTCCAGGAGTTTGAGGGATAAAAGGAGACTGAGCGCCTGGTGTCATAGGACTATAATTAATTGGTGAAGGAGCACCATACGCTCCAGGAGATGGCTGATATGCTGCTGGGCTAGGTGTTGGTATGTATGTGGAAGGGCTAGGTGTGCCTATAAAGACACCAAACAGTTCAGTCTAACGACCTCATAGACCATGACAAAACTATAGAGTCGCAATGAAAAAAAGCATTATTACCAGTATAGCCAGGAGATGGAGTGCCTTGATAGGGCGAATATGTGTGATCAGAGCTGTACATCCCGGTAGTACTACCTGGAGTCTGAGGTGTATAAGGTCCACCTTGTGGAGTTTCAGGTTGATAACCTGGGGTGGCTGGATTGTAACTGGGCGACGGAGATGGTTCATCAAAATTGAAGTTATCGTAGTCTGTACTCCTAAAATAATAAAACAATCGAATATTTACTTCAATATTGCTTTATTAGATCGATTCCCTTAATCAACAGAAAGTAAACTACCTGGAAGGCGTGTTGGCGGTCGTTGGATCCCATGAACTGGACTGGCTTGGAGTTCGACTGCCATCATGTAAAGGTGTCTGGCTTCCATAATGTGGAGTTCTGCTACCTACATTTCATGAATAAATAATATTTAGTCCATGCTAAACACCGGTGGTTGAACTAAATCACAACTCTGAATGATGATACTAATGAGCTGAACAAAAGTGCAGCCCCCAAAATTCAACAACTTTGCTACAGGCCAACATGCTAATTGTCATACATTAAAAGTATGACGAGGACAGAAAAAAACACGTCACTTACCATCATACAAAGGAGTCTGTGACCCATACATGGGTGTCCGTCCTCCGCCAGTACCATGAAGAGGTGTTTGCGCGCCTTGTATAGGTGTCCTCGTGTACGATGATAAACCTCCTTTGTTCGGGCCCCTGCAATACCATTAAGAGCAAACTTATTACGAATGGATGCTTTAAAAGAATTGTTTTTACGAAATATAATTACTGTCTTACCCGATCGGTGTGATGCGACTACGATCTACAGAAATGGTTTGACATCCAGAGTGAAGTTCAACTCTAGCTGTGGATTCAGTCGCATCTTTCACAATACCAATATGTCCTAAGAATAAAAACAAAGTTATAACAAGATGGTGATAACAATGTATTAAAATAATTTAGAAGTAGTAAATTCTCACCTTTGTAAGAACCCTGAGTAATTTTAATGGTCTGGCCGATTAATTCAGTATCTCTACGACTACGTCCTCTTCCCATTCCTCCTCCCAAGCCTCCTCGGCCTAAATTAATTTAGGCAAAACAAGTTCAAAGTCAAAATACTTCGGTATCTTGTACCTCCAATGGTCATACATAAAATTCATTACCTGGTGTACCCCCTCCTCCCCCTCCTCCTCCTCCTCCGCTTCCAGGATGAGCCGGACTGGAAATTCTTGGTGACATTGGGCTATAACCTCCAACAAATGGGGAGTTGGTAGGCTACAAGTGAAACGTAGGGACACCGACTATTAGAAGCATAAAATGTAGGACGTATGAAGAGACAGGATTACAAGTACAGCACACCTTGGATCCACCTGCTAACACCAGATGCCGAGTTTTGCAAACAAAAATCCCTCCGTTATCTAGCATCATTCGAGAATGCAAGAATGCAAAACTTCTATACAAATGCTTAATTTCACCTTGTCGACCCTTAAAATACCACATATATTATCACTAACTACTATCAAACAAAATTTTATAATTCAGCCGGCAAAAATATCACATATTTATATCCTGCCATTATACTTACAGAATGAGGACCATCTATAACTTTCACCACATCTCGCACTTGAATATTATTGGATTCTGAATCCAAGGCAACAGCACTTCGCGTGTCTCGTTTCTTTGTCACAGCTTGGTGCTTGACACTCACGACCTTGTCAAATAAACACGAAATTCCGCATAATAATTAACAGCCTTTTAATTAAAAACGTTGCGCTAATTATGTATACTTAATTAATGCTATCATTATATGGCGTGGACCTTGCCATCCACATACCTTTCCATGCATATTGAGGACTTGAAAATTTTCTCTCTCAAGACGCACGATGACTCCTACAGTTTGAGCACTAGAATGTAAAATTAAGTTCAAGGTTGCTGAGCAATTACTTATAAGAACCAGTTATTGAAAATCTACCTACTCCAACTGTACTAAGTCACCCCACTGAAATTGTCCCAAAGAGTCTACACCAGTAGCCATATCAGGGCACAACTGAATGTCACGTGGAAGGACTTTCAGCTAAGACGTGAGAAAAATTCTTCATTCAACCAACAGTTCGGTTAAGGAGATTATAAATTCACAAATCAAACAATACGTTATCTTCACTAACTTCGTGCATTGTCAAGTCGGAAAACAATACAACAAGGTTCTCTTCAACGCGAACAATTAAGCCAGTATCTCCTTCATAACGGCCAGAAATAACTTTAACGTGATCTCCCATTTTGAAATATTTGCGCAATTCATGAGCTTGGAAATCCAATGGAACCTAAGGAATTGCGAAATAAACTCTATTACACAATTTCTCAACAAGAGATACCAGAATTAAACAGTGCGACGTACTTTCAAGTCTTCGTGCTTTGGCATAATAGTGATTTTATTTCCATCCATACTGATCATTTTTCCTTGCAAATGAGTCAACTCTCCCGAACAGACTTCTACATTATCTCCTGCAGAGAAATTATGACCCTGGTCCTCTTGACTAGGCTCTGTCAACTCAAGATCAGTTCCTTCAGGTTGTTCCTCAAATTTTTCTAGCTCAGACAAGGTAGGCTTGACCCCTTCAGCAATCTATGAGACAATTTATAAGTATATTTACAAAAAAAAATGATAAAATTAAAATGTACCATACACTACTTACTACTGCAGACATTGCAAAGCTTTTGTATAAGAATCCTTTACGACTATAACGATTTCCCTCAAAACTAAGAAAATCTCCATCTGTCGTTACCTCCCCTCCAATAGACCTGAAGACGAAACAATTTTTTCAGACCTTTTACTTAATTTGATTAATGCAAATGAAATATAAATTAATCAATATTATCGATTTGAACTTACCGAATGGCATCAACATCAAATAACTTAGATGGTGGCTTCTTTTTCTTTTTTCTTTTGTTGTCTTGTTCCTTTATGGTGCCAGAAGATGAAAAACAAAGATTCAATACCAGTCAACATCGGAATTACGAATTCTTTGCATAAAAAACCACTAAAAGGAGCCTACATTCGTCGTGTTTCGAAGAGCACCACGTGGTCTTGTATAATCTATACGAGGTATTAATTTCAAATGGACTTGATTTTGAGTAGTATCCACGAAGTCCACCTGGGCGATATCGTCTTTATAGAGACCGCGTTTCAATCGTACCCACGCCTTCGGTTTTAAAGCAGTTTGTTCTTTGACAACCCTTACAACGTCGGTCATTTCTTTGATCGGAACCATCTACATCAAAATATTTGCAAATCTACATAGCAAGCTAGTTTCTGTCAGAAGCCACGTCCACGTGTTAAGTATAAGAACCTGCTGAGACCACTGTCCCACTCTAAGATTTCCAATATTTTGAATGGCTTGTTTGACATGGGTCTGCTTGAAAGCTTCGACGTAAATATACCCCTTCACGCCTTCAACGGCCATTGCAGATTTAATTTGTAAAGGCTGGAATGTTAATACCAAATCATTACGATCATATAAAAATACTAAAGTTACTGAAAATCTGACAAGCGACCTCATTAGTACTCTGATAGGTGATAAATTTTCTCATAAGCTGGATGACTGCTATCTTTTCTTCACCATGTTTACATTTTACCATCCAAAGATTCGGATCTCTGCAAATAAAAGGCTAATTTTAATAATACAAAAAACGGAA